>CACRXP010000405.1:510766-532233 GCA_902702965.1 Spirometra erinaceieuropaei | reverse complement strand
GTGCCCTGTAGGAAAGCCCGATCCATGACGCCGCAGTTCTTTGGATTCGGAAACAGAAACTCGGTTTCGAAAGGTATGGATGCTATTGTAACTGGTCCTTTAAGGGAAAAAGAGCGGAAGAGCGAAGCCTTCATTAGCAGTTCTACAGTAGTCGAAACAAATGTCCTTAACAACTGGACCGTTAAATGGACAGCCAAACAAATGGCAAAAATGCAGAGATGAAACAGGTGGGGGAGATCATATTGATAAAAGAGATGGCAGGAAAGAGGGTCGGTCAGTAATTTAAATGATTACCTGGGACTTGACCGCCAGTTAGTCCAGCGACCATACAACGCATTGACTTGATATTGCGGCCAACCCGAGTAGACCTACACCTGAGGTTACGGGCAACAGTGAAGAGAAAAGGCGATGTAACCTACTGGAACTCTGATAATTTAGGTGGGTCGGAGATAAGAAGACCACTTTGGGCATAATCCTTTCTCAGGCGTGCACCTATATTGTAGATGTCCGCCTGTCCGATGGATGTCAGCATGCCAATGGCTTCACCACCCTACAAAGGTAAATTAAATGCAATGGAAGGATGATTACTGGAAGATGGAACGGTTTATAAATCAGGTCCATTGTGTCCTCATCAACAACTTGTTGTGTATCAAGATCAAGATGGACGAACGGAATCATCGTTTTGGGTACATCAGTCGTCGTCGACTTTGGCCATTCTGCCTACCGAAAAAGCGGTAAGATGCATATGCTTACGTCGCAAACAGATGACTTGACATAATGTAGAGGAGTTCGCGCACCATGCCGAAAGTAGACTTGCACCTGCACAAGCTTCAAATTGACTCCACTACTACAGAAAGAGTCTCAACAACCATAGTTTAGAAAACTCACCCGAGCCGGACAAAGTTGCTCCTGAAATTTTTTTAAAAAAAAGTGCTAAATTAGATGGGCGCTTTTAAAGGTCGGTCGGGGACAACTAAAACGTACGGATTCTAAAACAACTAAAAGTAAGCTAAAACATGGCAACCAAAAACTGATGAAATGGCAGGCGATGCGTCAACAATGTGTAGCGTTCAACTACATATTTTCCCTGATAGCATCTAGTCGTCCAGGGCTAGACACTTGCTGGCCCGTCTGGCTTGCGGGCTAGTGCAGGACTAGTAACCTGACTGGCTCGATCTCTGCGAGGAAAGGAGCTTTTCTGCTACACCCCCTCCTCGATGCTCACCGGAGTGCATTTCGCATGTCACGCCTGGGGGATCCCTTTGCGCGTACGCACGCATGCAGGGTGCATGCACGGACTTTGTCGGGAATTTAGGCCCCTGTCTGGCGACTTAAATAGCCTCAGGCTACAACGCCCTCAACTCGCCCGAGAGGGCGCGTTAACCTACTGTCCCCGGGTGGACAGTGTCCGCTAGGATTGCTGAAAAAATCCAGTCAATCGCAACACTAGCCCGCGACCAGGCTAGCCCTCGTAGAGTAGAATGCTATCAGGGCGGTTGACTACATGGGTCTGACACGCGTCTGGACTTCGCAGGCCACACACACTTGACCGGACTTTCAAGCAAAAGTTACTCCTATACTTGATATCAAACCTATCCTCTCGTCTTTTCACCCCGGCGTCTAAGTTGGCAAAGGTTTGGAAAAGTTGCTCAGCTCCCTTATCATATCCGCCAAATAAAAATCCAGTTCAGTGGAAGGAATGTACAGTAGGTGGGTGAGTAGAATGCTATCAGGGTTATAAGGCCTTGTAATTTATGGAAAAGTGTTCTCGATGGCAGCCACGTAACATGTTAGGGTGGCACCACCGTGCGTCAGTGCGATGCACCCCC
The DNA here is from genome assembly GCA_902702965.1 of Spirometra erinaceieuropaei. Taxonomy (NCBI): domain Eukaryota; kingdom Metazoa; phylum Platyhelminthes; class Cestoda; order Diphyllobothriidea; family Diphyllobothriidae; genus Spirometra; species Spirometra erinaceieuropaei. Next base: position 530,404 of record CACRXP010000405.1, on the reverse strand, counting down.
CGGGAAGATGGCTCTGGTTTTTCACGAGGCAAGCCCATAGGAAGCGGCTGGAAGGGGAATACCAACCAAGGACAGAAGATATTGACGTCCTTCCTAAAATCGCCTTATTGTCCGATGCAGAACCCAAGCAATTGGGAAAACGCTAGAGGGCAGGTAAGGCCGTTCCCATGATCCAGTCGTTTGTGATAACCGTCAACAGCGTCATTAGATAAGAGAGCCCTCGAAAGTTACCTAGTCTTACGTGATCTTTTTACACCATACGAACCACTAACAATAGTATTTAATGTTCCAAACACCCCTAAATAATTAGTAGCGGTTCGGCAACAATGGTCTGATTTAGGGCTTAAACCCCAGATCAGACAGGTAAAAAGGAAGGCTTTTACTAAGGCGCGGTGAAAAAAGAACAAGCAACAACAATGCAACAAGGTGGTAAGGACGGAAAACCAAATTACTGCATGCAACAATTAAAGCATTAAAGGTACAAAAGGCGCTCGCATAAAGCTGGCGGCCCCGAAATGCATAAATAATGATGAAACCTGGCATTACATGCTGTCCCGCTTCAATAACAAATAAAAGGAAACGGCCAAAGCAACAACGGCTAACAAACGCCGACGTCCGCGGACACACATTATATAGGCGGATAGAAATTGCGTCAAAAAGCCGCAGCCAATCGGGCCATGAGGACAGTAGGGGTGCTTGTGTTTGGCATTGAAGATTAATGGTTCAAAATGACCTCAGAGATTAATGTTCATACCCGAGGAATTTGGTAAACGAGGCTGAGGCCGGTATAAGACCGGAACCATAGATTCATTTATTCAAGTTACTGACTACCTACCCAAAACAATTCTCAGAGGTATGAAAATAAACTGCAGTAGGTATGAAAACAATGGACGCGGCAATTAAGGGGAGGGGTTTTAGTCTCCGTGTAAAATCCCCTGAACTGTACACAGTTGTTCAAATCAAGTGACATTTTTGGAGTATGAATCCAGGATGATGGTGGTGAGACCGCGTGCTGGCGAAAACAACCGGTGTTCTGTCCTCACATTCCCGCCGACCCACATTCCCACCGACCCACCTTCCCGCCGTTACCGCAGTTACTGTAGCTTATTTCCCTTTTCACGCCGGCACTTTCCACAGCCCCACCCCGCAGTTTTTGACAGCGCCGCACTCCCCAGCGGTTATCTAACTGACATGTTGGTGTCACCTCCTTGTCTAGACGGATCGCCCCACTTGCTGTAAATGTCATCCTCCATTTGTGTCCTTTAACGTTTTCCATTGGGTTTGCCCCACCATTCTCAGTAGATATATATATATATGTTGCTGATTAAAACAAAAATGCGCGTTCCCGGACATAAATGAGAAGGCAAGGCGATCTCAGGAACCATGGTTTTATTGCCCTGACGTTTTAATGCAAGCAAGCTCGCATCACCGGAGGTGGCTTGCGCACGGCACGGGTCTTCGTTCGTGCTGGCGCGCCACTGACTTCCAGCGCTTTGCATCGCAACGTTTGGCACTTGTTGTCCTGGTTACACCTCCTCTTCCTTATCCTTTGTCGGGTGTGTAGAGGGGGACGACGTCGAGATGACCACGACCATTGCTCTTGTTTGCATTGTCCGTTGTCCGCCCTCCACGTATCTCGCCTTCCTGCCTCGTTCACACCTGCCCGTAACCGCGTCGATGGTGGTTGTCCTGTCGGTGTTGTCGCCGGGCTGTGGGGTCCGGTCACTGTCGCCCGTTCTCACCGAGTGTTCGTGTCTGTCTGCGTTCAGACCCAGAAGATAGTCTCCTGGGTTTGCGTTAGCCTTCGGTTATCCCCTGTTTTCGTTTGTTTCTGATGCCTGTCTTCGCTCGTCCGTGTTCCCGCTTGGTCTGTGTTTGACTACTGCTGTCTCTGACTTGACGCCTCGTTGGTAGCCTTGCTTATCGAACTTCATCCGTAGGACTTGGTAGGCAGCCGGCAAAGTTACGCAGCGTTAATCGTCAGACGACGGGTTGGTGTCACCAATTCGAAAATTCACGAGTACAACTCGATTTTTTCGAAGAACCTCCTCTTTTTTCATTATACCGTCTAGGAAAGCATACCACCTCCGCTATACTCATATATATATATATATATATATATATATATATATGCGGAATTATGGATTTCGCGCTTTGAGTGACATTAAATCAGACGTTCACCGTCGTCTTTGCAGATATGATGCAACAATATCCGACCTCGGAAGCCATTGTATCTCAACATTGTCTGAAAATGTGTTCCGGAACGTGCTACAACGAATAATTGCCACCGCTTTAGACGCCAGGATAAAAAAGCGAGCCGATATTCGAGTGTAACTGCAGTCTCTTCTTCGCTCTGTCAACGAAACCAGCAGGTCGGCAAGAGTTGTGAATCCTTCTAAAAGGAGTCTGGCATCCACGGAATTTAGCCTGCTATCAAAGGGAGCAAAATTCAGCCACACAGACGCTGCACCCACAAACTTCCTAGCTAACCTTGAATCTATTTTGCTGACCTCGGCTGGGCCTGAAGACATGCGCGCGAACATACGAAGCTGTGCTACTGGTCCATTTCGACAAATGAAGCACCACTAAGCCTTGCCCATCGATGAAGAAAAGGGCTTACAGTCTCTCAAGACACACAACAGTGTAGTGATTGTGTCTGTTGACAAAGGTGGCGCGACCGCCATAATAGAAAAAGATTGATTACGTGAACAAGGCGAACCAAGTCTCTAACGACAGGGAAGCTTACGCATCACTTGCGAAGGACCCGACTAAAAACCAAGCTACGGCTGTAAAAAAGAAAGTAAATGAGCTCACTCGACTGAAACTCATAACCCCTGATGACTTCACGCGTATGATTTTCAACGACCTCCCAAAAGCCCATGCATATGGCCTCCCAAAGGTACACAAAGATGGTGCGCCATTTAGGATCATAGGACCGCTTATTGGATCGCCTACTTACAACCTCGTTAAATGGTTATACAGGCACCTGAAACACTTCACCAGTGAATCACAATATAGCATCAAAAACTCTCATACATTCCTCCAGAAGATCCAATGCCTCACAGAACGTCCTGATGATTGTATTCTATCGTTTGATGTGCTTGTTCTGTTTTCCTCAATACCACATGACCTGGCGATTGAGAGCGTAACCCGACGCCTGCAAGATAATCCAGGCAGCATTCCGATACAACACGTTTCAGAAATGCTTAAACTCTAACCAATAACTACTGCCAATTCGATGAAAAGTTTTATCAACAGATTAGGGGTACACCAGTGGGATCGCCAGTATCCGGTCTACAACCGAACTGGTACTACAACAACTAGAAGAGGAAGTTATGCGAACCTTTAAACCAAAAGTATGGCTCCTATACGTTGATGATACGTTTGTTATCATGAAGGCCTGCGAAGTTGAACAATTGCACCTGAGTTTCACTAGAGTCTTCCCAGCTATCCAGTTTACTCGCGAATAGGTGACAGGAAGTACTCTTCCGTTTTTAGACGTTAGTCTCCGAACGCTCAGCGATGGCGGTCGTGCAACGAGCGTTTACCGAAAAGACTTCAATGCTTACGTCATTCTTAATAATGAAAGCAACCATCCTGTGGCTCATAAAAGGAACTGCGTCCGAATACTTTTCCCCCGGGCCTATTGTTACTGCAGCAGCGATGATCTACCTAAGAAAGAACTCGCTTTCTTTTATCAGTTATTCCGGCTCAACGGATACCCAGTCAGTTTTGTCAAAAATTCTCTCAGACATCAGAGACAACGACAAGGCGTTGGTTCTAATGAGTGATTAGAACTACGGAAGTTGTACTCTCTGTCCTACATGTAGGGCAGTTCCGAAGCGATCGCCCGACAAATAAACCGGTTTGGCATCTTCATTGTCCACAAGTCGGCGTCCCTTCTGTTTGCTGCATTGTCCCGAGTGAAAGGTTCTACATCCAAAGTGCGGCAAACCAATGTCATCTACCGAGTTCCGTGTGCTAACCGCCCCTTCGACTGTGTTGGTCATACAGGCCGACGACTTGGGACGCGTATAAACGAACATAAACTAGTCATCCGCCAACGTGACCCTTTGTCACTCGTGTTTCCGCACGCCCTTTAATGCGACCATCGCTTCATTTAGGAAGGAGCTGAAATTGTTGTCATGGCAAACACCAAACAGGCCCGAGAATTCCACGAAGCACGGCACTCTAACAAGACTAGCATCAATCACCATGTTGATCTGGACGCTCATTACGAAGGTCTGCGTAGCCTCTCCACTGACTTGCGCCCACGACCTAACAATAGCCGCTAATCCATGCCGGGTCATGTATAATCGCACCAGTTCGCCAACCCCTACCCCAGACACAGTGAACCGCAATTGCAACCCCTAACACCTCTACTTTGGATTATTGACCTCAGTCCGCATGCCGGATAGAAGACCATTAAGTTCATTATCCGTAGTCACATTGAATCGTCATCCCCCCTTCCTTCAGCACACGGAGCCGCAACAGTTCCCCCTTCCCTCCCCACCACAGACCCTAGCCTAATGATGTCTCCATCCCCCCTTTCATACATTAGTTGCTTACCTGCTAGTGACTGCCTTATCACGCCAACCAATTTTGTCTGACCATTTCACTTTCCCCTCTGTTTATTTCGTCTGACGACGGGTTGGTGTTACCAGCTCAAAAATTAACAAGTACAACTCGATTTTTTCTGACGAGCTATCTTCATTATATTATCTGGGAATGCCTACTACCTCAACTATTCATATATATCGCACCATTTGACTTTCCCTACCCTCAGGTTGGATGAGATGGATTACACACTCAACAGCTTTCTCTAGATCAGTACTAGCCAAGAGTTATATTTGGTGTTCGATTTACCGCGTGTGCGCTACCCCAACGTTTGCGGTCACTACACTATTAGGTCTTTTACAAGTCTAAAAGTGTTTGTGCAGAATGCTATAATCTAACATAAATCAGAATGCTTACTAGAATAATTTTGGCATGGCTCTTGGTATCGACGCCTTCATGTCTGCCAAGTTGGCTGACTTCCTAGCCGCGAATATGAATATCAGACCCTCTACTACGTGTATGACGACATGAGATAGCACGTTATTGCCTGCGAGGGCCCTGTCGGTACAAAAGAAAATATTATCAGAAAGATGAATTTGCAGAGAATGCGTATAGTAGGCGACCAGTAATGTAACTCGTATGAATTTAGCTCGGTTTATTGAGGATAATATGCGTGAGCCTGTGGATACCTTATTTCCAGCTTAAAATTGGGTCCAGTAGAGAGGTTAACCCTGTGGGTTGGAATAACTGAAAGGGGCCATAAACGGACGAAATTATGTGTACGAGTCCCAAGGGGTGAATTCCATTTCTGATTACTGCGTCCCATTTTGGCACATATCTGTCATTTTTCCTTTAAACATTTCCATCTTCGTCAAATCACAACGTCTGCAGGAAAGGCATTCCATGGTTATAGGATCATGTGCATGTATTTCAATGGTTGTTAGCGGAACCCTGGAAAATCCTTCTCATGTATAGCTGAGATTGTAAATACAATTTTGTGCAGTCGGCTCAAAATGCAGTCATTTGTAAAGTTTATGGGAAAATTTTATTCCAAACGTGCACTTATGGTTTACATAGAAAATAAAATCAGAGAGTAAACTTCATGCTGAGCAGTAGTGAAGGTCTTCGTCTATCAAAAATCAAACAATCCAACTGCCTTTTGAATGCCTACCGCGCGTGGTTTTAATTTTGATTAACAAGAAAAATACTATTAATCGAGCCCCTCAAAGGTAACAATTGGTGTTCCATCAAAAATAGGATTACAAAACGCATTATTGTCTACCATCCTCCGCCTAGCAGTCATCGAAGCCCTTCTCGTACGACTAGGACCATTTTCTGCAAACCCGGCAATTCCGCTGGAAATAATAATTTTTTATTAAAGTCCCGTCGTGGTCCCATCAAAGCGAGTAAAATTAAATTTACATAAGAACTTTAGACAAGGTAGGCAGAATCTGTACAAAATGCAATTCATGGTTTCTGAATTTGTAGTCCGTGAAGAAAAATAATGGGCGAGCGGTGAAAAAAACTCACTTAAAAATTCAAAAATGATTGGATTAATTTTACAGGAGGAAAAACCCTCACTAATAATAATAATAGCATGTGGTCGTATATAACTGATTATAATCGGGCATCGTCAGGGCGGAAATAAATGTCAGCCATGAAGGATACGTAATCGGGTCAGACAGGACTGGCCTGCGTGTGCTATTGTATACGGGATTAAGAACGGACATCGTCAGGGCAGGATTGCTACGCCGGATGATACTATTCGTATCTAAGATGCCAGAATAGAGGAACCCAGAAGTGATCAGTCACAGTCGGCTTCCAGCCAGGCCGAGGAGTTGGGAAGGGGGGTACGACCAAACTACTAGTAGACGGCGAATACTGAGGCTTCCGCCGTGAGCATCCACAGGCTGCTTGAGGTCGAAATGAGAGAGATGACATCAAGAACCGCAAAAATCGTCGCTATGGGGGAGGAGTTCAGTTCAGTTCAGTTTATTGAGGGAAATGTAGGTCTTCACATTTGAACTCCCTATTTGTGTACATGCAACTGCAAAATCTCAAAAATTCGAAAAGGTATCATAAAGGGAACAAATCATCGGAAAAGCGTCAGATCTGTACAGACAAACAAACTGTCTCGAATGTTAGCGGTACGAGCAGTTGTAGAGCTGTCGTTTCGAGTGCAGCGAAATAAATAATATATCCGGTGACAAAATTTGCATAGGTGCATGCCAGTAAGCGTATGCGATGGGTTGGGGGCAATAGGAAATTCAATTTAAAATGTTACTGAAATATAGCAAGTAGTATTATAACACGGAATTTGTCATGGTTACAGAGATCGGGTAGTAATTTAGTGGACACTGCTACACAAATCCAGTTTCCTCTTAGAGACCTCGTCGGAATCAGACATAACGACATCCACAGGCAGGGCATTCCAGGCTTCTAGCACTCTGTTAGAGAAGAAGAACTTTCGGGTGTCCAGTCTGGCCCCTGTCACACGTAGTTTGAATGGATGGCCTCGTAGATTTGTGGTGATTGCTAACTCGAAGAAGTCCACCGGTACGAGACTGCAGTCCTGACCGCGTATGATACGGAAGGCTTGTATCAGGTCACCCCGTAACTGCCTGTAACTCAAGGGAAAGAGATCAAGGTTAGCTAACCGCGTTGCATATGGTAGTGAACCCTGTCCTGCCACAAGTTTCGTTGCACGCCTTTGAACCTTTTCGAGAATGCTGAGGTCCTTCGCGGTCCAGGGTCTCCAAGCTTGGATAGCAAATTCTAGTTGCAGACGCACAAAGGTTCGAAAGACTTTAGCGAAGCAGTCTTCATCAAAGGCGGAGAAAGCCCGCTTGACAAGGTAGAGGACTGAAATTGCAGACTTGGCGCTGCATGCAAATTGTTCTGTTTTATCTGACACAAGCAGGCCGTGTCTTACGCACGTGACGACTCCTCCTCCTAGACGCTCTCTCCTGTCTCATCGAAACAACTGAAATCCTGGTATCATTAATTCGCGGTCATCTGCGTTTTCAGACAGCCAGGTTTCTGTCAAAGAGACAACGTCTGGGGATAGGTCACAGATGTCGATCTTCAGTTCGTCTAACTTGGGCAATTTACTCTGCACGTTGGTGTAAAAAATGTTAGTTTCAGTGTTTTGGGGCGTTTGATTGTTGTGCCGCTTGAGATCCCATTTAAGGAAGCTATTGTGCCCTCATCCGGCTCGGTTCGGTCCAACGGATTAGGGGAGGGCGCTTCACTATCTGGTCTTTGTAGATCACGAGATCCGTCTCGCCATTCTGCAATCTTGTTTTCAGTTCCATAACTAATTGTCGACGCTTTATTCTCTCTGACGGTGTGTAGTCCGGCTGAAAAAAACGCCGCAGTTGGTGTCTTTGATTCGGAATCGTCGTGAGAGAATAAGTCCTATTTGTTCTTGGTTGGCTAACACAATCTTGAGTGGTCGGGGACGTGAATGTTCTGAAATGTCGATTGAGCGCTTTCCAAGCCTAAATGCCTTGAGAACCGAAACTTCCTCATTGGGGCGCAGAAGTTCGTTGAGTAGGCATTGGAAGAGTTGCAGGTCTGCCGAGACCCGCTCTTTGGAGACACTAGCTGTGGATTCGGGAAGTCCCTGAATAATCAGACATTGCCCTCTGATCGACGACACTCTCGAGAACACAGGGGTTTCGTGCTCCGACAAAGGCAATATTCGGTTGCCATGATCGAACGAGGAGATAGGCTGCAGTGATAACAGTGTATTTAGAAACCAATTCAAAACTGGGTTTCTAATGATATAATTGAGGGTTTCCACTTTATCTACCACTAAATCCCAAGAGGACCCTTCTCGAAATCAAGAAGCTGCGTGTTCGGGAATGAGACCGTTAAAAATGCCTTTATACTTTCCGGTGTAAAGTGTTTGCGTAATTTCGATTTGAATATCGACAATTTAGGCGATAACCTAATTTCTGACGGAACATCAACAGCTCGATCCTCGCGAACATGGTAGACACAGGCCACCGTGTAGACGCCACAGAGGCCTTCAGAGTGATCTACAAGGTCCCATCAAGCTATCCAAAACTGCTTGGGCAGCGCTTGTTGGCAACGGCAGAGGCGGCTGCAATTAGGCTACGCCGGCCGGTCCTATGCGCGCAGAAGAATTTCGTGCAGGCCCCACAGTTACCATGGGTCAAAGCTACCAAGCCAGACACCCGAATGTAATTGCATTCGCCGGGACCCATCTTCTCCCTGGCGCCGACTGGAATTATGGTGTTTCACCCTCCCCCTCCCCTACCCTCCCCTCTCCAAACCCAAGCTACAGATTAATTATCTATTTGCCCGTATCTTTTGCATTCATTACTTCAATAGCCATATAAATGTACAGGCCTGAAGAGAATTTATCGAAAGCAAACGTATGCTCGCCAAATTGCCTTTTGGAATATTATTCCAAAGGAAGGCATATTTGGCAACAAAGAAGAGGGAGCGCTTTGATGTAGTGCAAAGGGTCGGCGGCGTAGTCACCATGGGGGAGTTGCGCGTGGCATAAGACCGATCTCTCGGGGTGAGAGTGTCAATGAGCAGAAGATTGGAGCAAGAGTTGATGCAAGAAAGGAGGCAAAGGCCAGCTTCGAGTCTTCTTACCCACTAAAACTTAATGTTCGCCAGCTGACATCTCTGAGTATAAGAAATACCGGACGAAGTTTGAGAGAACAGTTTCCGGGTGAAAACCCTCTGAACATTTTCAACGGTCACAGGCGTTCATTAAACCAAAGAAAGGACAGCAGTATTCGAGGACTAGAAGAACAAACATTTGGTAACTCCTTAGCTTCCATTCCGGAAGGAAAAAATGCGCGATATGACTCCACATATCTGCGCGGCTTTTGCATAGGTTATCTGCATGAGGTGATTAAGCAAGTTTATTTGTATAACTGAAACCTAGATCCTTTATGCGAAGCATTCTGAGAGTGGGTTATTTCGAAAAATTATGGGACCAGGAAGTTTGGCAGGACTAAAAGACATGAAATTAAACTTGGATGGCGAAAGCTCCATCTGCCATGTCGAACCTCATCTGCTTAAGCGTAGTAAATCGGCATTAATTTTTGCAACACAAACGTTTGCGGTGTCCTTAGAATATGAGTAAACACAATTAAGGCATCAGCATAAATAAAAGTCCGCGACTTGCCGAGTTCAGTCGAAATATCATTGATGTAAAGAAGGAAGAGCAGCGGACCCAGCACGCCACTCGTGATCGAGTGAGGTGTCGAGTAGCTATTACCGATCATGACTTTCTGATATCGGTTGGACAGCTAGGACCTGATGATGTCGATTAGGGGCGGCCGGATGCTGATAGCTCCCAATTTTACTAAAAGACGTCTATGGAGCAACTTGTCAAAGGCCTTGCTAATATTAAAGTAGATAACTACCACTGACTGCTGTTCATTACGAGGAGAAATGATTAGATTAAGAAGTGCCAAGTGCCAAGTTTCGCAGGATCTTTCAGGTAAAAATCCATGCTGACTAGAGCTCAGAAGCCGATTAGATAGACAGAAGTCAAGAACTACGTTAAAAATTATTTTTTCAAGAAGCTTTGCCAGAGACGGTTTTTTGTGCATGCGCCACGATAGCTATTAACACCAGACAGAGATCCAGACTTGAAGACGGGAATGATAACTGACGTTTTCCATGTTTCAGGAAATAATCCCTTTGAAATGTAAACCGAGAATTAATGTCTTAATGATATGGGAAGGTCTGATGCTTGTTTAACAATCGAATTTGGAATCCGCTCAGTTCCTGAGCGGTGTGATTTTTACAAACGACTTATTTATTTCTTAATTAGACCTGAGGAGACATCGACTGTACTCAGTGTCCTATCTGGAAGTGAGAGAAGGAAAGGTACTGGTTCGGACCCAGTATTAAAGTGTTTTGTAAAGAAAGCACTAAACAACTCCACCTTGTCAGTGTCATTGATGAGGAAGACTTTGTTATCGTTTAGCAGAGGTGGAAGTTCGTGACCACGCTTAGAGGAGGACCGATGACGAAAGATGTTAGCTACGGATTTGCCAGAGTTCGAATCACTGAGGGCAAGTGATTCTCTCTGCCTGTCGCACGCTTGACGCGTCCTTGATGCCATTTTGAAAATCTCAGTGATTCTAAGATGAACGGATAAGGAACTAGTGGATAGGTCACGCAGCTGCCTTTTCACCTGGGCCCAGCCAACACAGCCTAGCAATCCTAAACATTATTTTGAACTGCCCTTCGTAAATCTGGAACAGGACCTGCTAGAGGCTGATTCGATAATCCCAACGCTGCTTGTTTCGCTGCTTAGATTTTGACACATGACATTTTACTGGGAAAGTCTTAGTTAAGTGGGGATCCATGGACGCCTTCTTGTATGGATCCAGAGCTTTTTGACTGATTGATTTTAAAAAGTGCAGGCCGGACGCCAACTGTCCTAGACTGTGATGCCATCCTGTTTGCTGACGACAATAGACGGTGGAAAGTTATTCACAGTGCGGCAGACACAGACCACCTGCATGAAAACTTGAGCAGGCTCGAGGACTGGTCGAATCCTTGGCATATGCCCTTCACTGTAGGCAAGTGCAACTTTCTTCAACTCGGCAGCTTCAGACCCTCAAGCCCAAAGACTCACTTTCTTCACGGCAGACCACTGCAAAAAGTTGGCAGTGAAAAGGACTTGCGTTTGTGGATTGCACCTTCACTCAAACCACCACTGAACTGCGCGAAGGCGGCTAAGTCGGCCATGGCTACATTACAAATCATTAGGCGAACCTTTATGGGATTTGATAAAGACAGTCTTTCCGAAATATCTGGAACCTTCGTGCGGCCTCATCTAAAATGTGCCACACAGGCCCGGAGACCTTGGAATGCCAAGGACTGCACCGTCTTGGAGAAGGTCCATAGACGGGCGACCAGAATGATAAAAGGTCTGGGAGCACTGTCCTATGAAACCAGACTGCCTACTCTCAACCTGTTCCCCCTTTCCTACAGGCAACTATGTGGCGACCTTATACTAACATTTCGTATTATCAGCGGCCTAAACTGTTGCTTAGATCCCACCGATTTCTTCTCCCCAACTAACACGCCCACTTTGCGCGGTCATCCCCTAAAACTACAATCAGGGAAAGCTAGGATTAATGGAAGAAATTTCTTCAGTAACAGAGTGGTCGCAGCGTGGGATGCCTACCTGTTGCTGTTGTAATCTCCTCCTGTGTGCATTCCTTTAAGTGGGGCCTCGACGAGTATCAAGCTTCCCAACTGCCAGTCTTACATTCACTCACACAACCCATCACCAACTTATCAACGTTCACACTAGTTGCAAGCAGTGAGTAACAGTTAATAATTACTCGTTTTCGACTACCTGGCAGTTGTCTGCAATCTCTTTCAATTTTCCACTTATCAATGTTTTTCTTCAACGAATTGTAACCAGTAGGATGTTCAAAGGCTCTCGCACATATTTACCTTAATAAAACTGGAGTGAACTAAAACGTCCTCCAGGCCTTGCGTTCCCGAAATGCCAAGATAGAGCCAATCATACGCACAGCCTCCCACCCATATTTGGTCCTAGGCAATTTTTTTTCTATTCCTGCAGCTCGCTCCTTTCAATAACTTTAAGGCATGATTGAAATGCGGACTGACATCAAAAATGGGCAGTTGGAGTGGTGGGTCAATCAAAAGGCCACCTGTTCATCAGTGAGCTATGCGAACTCCCCGGCCACCGCAGCTCGGCGGCGGGTGATGCCACAAAGTCGCCTTGACTGCAGGAAACTTGTTCGAGTTGATGACTACGACTAACCTTAGGGGTCGTCCACTCATACTACGCGTGACTTGTGCCTGGCTTGACACATGGAAGTTCTTATTTTTCACCAAAATGTTTGCAGCTTCCTAGCATTTGATTATGAAGAACTGGGGTACAGGAGGCCACCTAATGAAATTCCAGACGCTGGTCCGCCATTTTTCACCTTCCACGCCGTTCGTACGGCAGGCCTAGAGACCGGAATTTGAGGGAAACATAGGTGTTGAACGTTTGAACTCCCCATTTGTTACAAGGAAGCGAATTATATAAAAAATTTGAAAATGGAAACATCGATCAGCTACAGAAGTTTTTTCATATTGACAAAGTTTTCGAAACCAGTCAGCTGAACGAGTTGTTCCAAGTGTTTAAAGACACTCACATTCAACGGACTTGGGATAATTATGAAAAATAAACGTTATTGAAATGCAGGCTGAAAAATAAGGACCCGGTCGCGGTGCTGAAGTATGGTAATGGTGTAGTGATCACTGAAAACAGCGAGAAAGCCGAACACTTAGGACAGTATTTTGCCTCGGTTTTTACTAGAATAACAGAGTTTCGCAGTCGCAGTGCTAGCAATGCTGTTGAGACTGCTGATCGCGTGCTTGACTCCATACTGTTCCCGACAGCTGTCGTGGAAAGGGAGCTGAAAATCTCAAGGAAGCAAAGTCCTCGGGTCCGGACAATATACCAGCCAAATTCTTGAAGGAACTAGCGAATGAACTTTCCAAACCATTGGCTCACATCTTCCGCTCGTCATTCGAATTAGGGAGGTTGCCATCGGAATGGAAGACAGCAAATATCTTTCCGATATACAAGGGCGGGGCTCGCACTAATGCTAACAATTACCGGCCTGTTAGTCTAACCTGCATCTGCTGTAAAATAATGGAGGCCATAGTTAAGAAAGCAACTATGGAGTTCCTGGAGCAGGGCCATTTAATCTCAGACCTGCAGCACGGCTTTAGACAGAACCGCTCGTGTCTTTCCAGTTTATTGCTCTCGACGGAGCAGTGGACTCGCGCACTGGACGAGGATGGGACGGTTGACGTCATATACACAGACTTTAAGATGGTGTTCAACAGCGTCCCACACAAACTGCTAATCTACAAACTTTCTGAAATTGGGATAAGAGGAACGCTGCTGACATGGATAACAGATTTTCTTACCGGGAGATCGCAAACCGTGTGCATTGAGGCCTCAAGGTCAACTCCTACTCCCGTTCTAAGTGGTGTACCCCAGGGCTCCGTCTTAGGGCCGTTGCTATTCCTGGTTTACATTAACGACTGCGTCGACGACCTGGGATGCAGCGCCATCATGTTTGCTGACGATGTTAAGCTGTGGAGACCCATCAGATCTGATGCAGACAGGTACGCGCTTCAAGACAGTCTCAACCGCCTGAACAGTTGGTCAGCTCGCTGGCTCCTCAATTTTAATGTGGACAAATGTGTGGTCCTGAGACTCCGCACCAGACGGACCAGTAAGGAGGACGATTCCTTTCAATACGTCCTTGGTGGTCAGCCCCTTTCAAATGTTGTGGAACAGAAAGACCTGGGAGTCCTAATGACCTCCTCGCTGAAACCATCTTCACAGTGTCAAAGGGCAGCCAAAAGTGCGATAAGGGTGTTATTTGCGCTGACGCGAGGATTTGTGCCGATCGACAAGGAGCTGTTCGGAAAAACCTATGGGGCATTCGTCCGGTCTCACTTAGAGTATGCAGTCCAGGCCTGGCGACCGTGGTTAAAGAAAGATTATCAACGACTGGAAAGAGTACAGGCGATGGCTACGAAGATGGTCAAGAATCTTCATCATTTGCCTTACGAAACCAGGCTGACCGAACTTAATCTGTTTCCTCTAAATTACAGGCAACTGCGCGGCGATCTCATTCAAACCTACAGGATTGTCAGAGGTCGTGAGTGTGCCCTAGACTTTGATGAATTTTTTGAATTGGCCCGGACTGACTGTCTGCGTGGTCATCCCTTCAAACTGCAAAGGAAGCGGGCTCATTCGGACGTCCGACGGAACGCCTCTCTCACAGGGTCATCGGGGCATGGAATGGACTCCCTGATGCCGTCGTTCTTTCCGAAAGTGTCAAATCTTTTAAGTGCAGACTAGACGCTCACTTGTTGAGAACCTACTGTACATACAATAATTATTGTTTTAGCGGCGGCAGTTTGCGCCTAGCTCACACTTACCGCTAACTTCTTAACTTTTCGCATTTGCTGATGTAATTGATGACTTTATTTCTGTTTATCGATATGAATAGGGAGCTCAAGGGCGAAAGCCTCATTCCCTTAATAAACTGACTTAAACTGACTTAAACTGACAGGCAGTAATAACTGTTCGAGCGAAATGCTTGAACGATATCGGTCAGGTGACATTATGACGTTTAGTGGTAAACGGGTCCAAATTGCACTTAAACTCCTCGACGTAGGTGAACAAGGCATCTGCAGGCAGAGCATTCCAAGCCTCGACCACTCTGTTTGAAAAGGTGAACGTCCGCATGCCCAGCCTGACGCCAGTCACACTTGCTTTGAGTGGATGACCTCGGAGGTTCTCTATGGTTGCTAACTCAAAGAAATCAGCATGTAAGAGAAATCAGTCCCGGCTGCGCATTATACGGAATGTTTGCATAAGGTCGACTCTTACCTGTCCGTAACTTAGTGGAAAAAGGCCGAGATTGGGTAGTCGTGTTGCGTAGGGTAATGAGCCCTGTCAACTAACGAGTCTGGCTGACCGCTTTTCAACTTTCTCAAGGATGCTGAGAGCTTTATAGGTCCAGAGCTTCCATGCTTGAATAGGAAACTCTAACTGTGGCCGTACAAACGTCCGAAAAACTTTAACCAAGCAGTTCTCATCGAAGGCATAGAAAGCTCGCTTGACAAGATAAAGGACTGACATCGCGGACTTGGAAACCTTCGAACATTTGAGTGACGGTTTAAGTGAAACCGTGGCCAACACACGTAAGTCCTTCTGGGCGTCTCTCTACCGCAATTTCGCATCATTTAGCTGGAAAAGTGGAGTAGCAGCGACGAAACACACCTACAAACCAAGAACGGTCAACAGGACATTTGTCTGATCGAAGGTAGTCATTCTGACAGCCTAACCAATACGCAGGTGCCAACTCCTGAGGCTGCTCGAACCAGTGGCCGCTGTCCAGAAATTTATTACACTAACTGTCAGAGTCTCCTCAACAAGCTAGATGAACTCAGATTACTAGTCTCTGAACAGAAGCCACACATAATTGTCCTAACAGAGACATGGTTGACCGAAGAAATAAGTAGTAGCGAAGTCAATATTGAAGGCTACCAACTGTTCCGTTGTGACAGATATCAGCGTAGAGGAGGAGGCACAGCGACTTATGTGTCAAATGAAATTCCGTGCTGTCAGCGAGAAATATCCGATGGGGCACCGCGAAATTTTGAAATAACTTCATGCAAGATATGTATCAAACAATTACCGACACTGAACCTGTGTGTTGTCTATCGGCCTCCTAGTTCGAATGAAATCGCCGATATGGAATTACTTAGTGCACGGGAGTTGTTATGTAAGCAGGAGTACTTGCTACTTCTGGATGGCTTTAACGCTCCAGGAATAGACTGGAACATTCCCCTAACAAACGCCCCGTCCACGTCATTTGACCACAAGCTACTACAACTCTCCCTGAATGAATACCTCATTCAACACATAAAATTCCGAACAAGAATGAGAGAAGGACAACGATATAGCTGTTTAGATTTCGGTTACAGTAAAGAAGAAGGACTCATAAGGGAGGTGAATCCACAACCTCCATTCGGTTTAAGCAATCATATTGCTTTTACCTGCGTATGCTCTCTCCTATCAAACCAACAAACAAAAATCAAGAGGCGCGGAAATAATTGCAAGGGTGACTTTAACGCAATGAGACGTACTCTTTCGGAGGAAGCCTGATTAGTCAACACAGAAGATTCAGATGAATTTTGACAGTACTTTAGCGGGATTATAGTGCGTCTTATTGATCCCCATTGTCAAATAAAAATGACAAGACCGTGTGTGCGACCGCCGTGAGTCAATCCTTCGACAAAAAAGACCATGAAGAAGAAACAGAGACTGTGGAAAAAGTATTTGCAACTTCGAGATCCAAGGTCATTCGCCGAATATAAGGATCAACTCAATAAATGCCGCAAACAAATGCGGGTTGCTTGGACTTCTTTCGAGCGCCAACGGATAGCAGAATCCATTACATATCCCAAGAAGTTTTGCGGGTACATCCGCAGTTGGAGGAAACATAGTGACGAAATTGCGTGTCTAAAGGGTAGCCTCGGAAACTTATTAGTTGAGTGGCCACAAAAGGTGCGATTACTGTCTCAGTTTTTTTCAATCGGTGTTTACGGAGGAGTCCTCAGAAGACAATCAGCAATTTGAAATGGACCGAGACAGCCGGGAACTTCAAATGCGCCAAGATACTGCCGTCATTGAAACCGTCGTTTTTTCCGTCGAAGAAGTAAGACGCGTCCTCAGTCAAATAAAACCTGATAAGTCCCCCGGACACGACGGAATTCCCGGGCTGATACTTAAGGAGCTATCAACGGAGCTGTCAAAGCCTCGTTCGACTGTCTTTGAGTTGTCAATGAGAACAGGAAGGCTGCCCTCACAGTGGAAGACAGCTAACCTCGTTCCATTGCATAAGGGAGGTAGCAGGATGACAGCAAGCAGCTTTCGACCTATTAGCTTAACTTGTGTCCCTTGCAAAACGATGGAAGCTCTAGTAAAGAGCTCTATACAGCAATTTTGTGAAGAAAATTACATCTTGCAGGATTTTCAACATGGCTTCCGGAGAGGACAATCCTGCCTCTCAAATCTGCTAGCTTGTCTGGAGACCTGGACCAGGGCTCTAGAAGAGGTTTTTCAGGTTGATGTCGTGTACATCGATTTCCGCAAAGTTTTCGATACTGTTCCGCACCAACGCCTTCTTCACAAATTGAGCGCCATCGGCATCCGGGGAGATCTTCTGAACTGGATAAGGGCGTTTCTGGTTGGTCGTAAACAACGTTTCTGTATCGGAGATGATATATCAGACTGGGTGAACGTGACCAGTGGTGTGCCTCAAGGCTCAGTTCTGGGACCATTGCTCTTCATCCTTTATGTTAACGACAGCCTTCAGGAGATCGACTGCGGCAAAAAAATGTTTGCAGACGACGTTAAGCTCTGGAAAGTCATTAAGGGACCGAATGATCAGAGATTCTTCCATGATAAGTGCACCGAATGCAAGCGTGGTCGGAGAAATGGCTTCTGGATTTCAATGTGAAGAAGTGTGCCGTCCTTCATCTCCGTCCAACCAACTCTCGTCCAAATGAGAGCCTGAGGACATATCACCTGAAAGATATAAGGCTCCCTGCAGAAGCATCACAGAAGGATCTCGGGTTTGGGATACGGAACAACCTGAAACTAACGCTGCAGTCCCACAAGGCTGCAAAAGACGCCATGGGAGTGCTGCACGCAATCAAAAGGGCTTTCGTAAACTTTAGCCAAGACCTTTTTGGGAGAGTTTACGGCACTTTTGTTCGGCCCCACTTAGAATATGGCCTACAAGCATGACGGCCATGGCTAGTAATGTACCAAATATGCCTCGAACGGGTACAACGGCGTGCAACAAAGCTGGTAGTTGGTCTAAAAAACCCATTCCCTCTGTGCTGCAGGCAGCAAAGAGGTGATTTTATCCTCGTCTGCAAGATAATGCATGGCCTTGAGCTGGACTTAAATTTGAGGACATGTTTCGATGTCATTTATCACCCAATCTTCGTGGTCACTCGATGAAGTTACGGACAACAATGTCCAGACTGAATCTACGTTCTGAATTTTTCACGCAGAGGGTAGTGGAGAAATGGAAAGATCTCCCACAGTCAGACCTGGAGGCTACGTCTCTGCAACTCTTCAAGAAACAATTGGATGATTATTTGTGTCCCTTGTTTTCCCTCGACAGTCTGAATCTGAACTAATACCCACGACCCCGCAACTATTTTATCTGAGACAATGCTACTCAAATGAATCAAGTACTGTTTTAAAAGCAAATATTTTTATTGTTTGTGTACAATTATTTCTAACGAGCTGACGTGTAATCAGTAGGGTTTTCAAAGACTTCGCCTATTATCCTTACCAAATAAACTGAATAAACGGAAACCCTTCGGCTCGGAGATCCGGTCCCACCGACTCGCAAAACATTGCACTTAGTCACATTAAACGGCAAAAGCCAGTCCTGTGATCTTTTCTCGAGTCGCGTCAGGTCTGCCTGCAAGCGCTCTTCGTCAAGTTCAGTTCGGAGGACGCTCCAAAGTTTACCATCATCAGCGAACATGGCGACAGCACATTTCAGTTTACTGATGCAGTCGTTGACGCATATAATGAATAGGGTAGGGCCAAGGACGGAGCCTTGAGGAACACCGCCTTCAACCGCTACCTCCACGGTCTGCCTGTCACCAAAGTGGACAATTAGAGAGTCATCGATCAGGAAGCTTTGGATCCACCTCAGGAGATTACCCCAAATGCCTGTTCGGCTTAATTTTTATAGGAGACGCTGATGTGGTACACTGTCGAGTGCTTTCTTAAAGTCGACGTAGACTACGTGCACTGTATTGCCGTCATCGACAACACGGGTCCAGCGATCGAAACAATAAAGTTGATTTGTCACGCATGATCTGCCTCTACGAAATCCATACTGAGCATCGCATAGCAGATTATGCTGTTCTAGGCAGGGCATTATTTCTCGCTTAATTATTTTTTCCATAATTTTGCAACAAACTGAAGTAAAGCTGAAGAGCCTATGGTTGTTTGCTAAGGCGTTAATAATAATAATCATAATTTCTTTAATGCCTGATTACAGGCATTGTCAGGGAAGCGTTAAACACAAATCCGACCAGCAGTGAAAAAAACTCCTGTGGAAAAGGGATAAAAGTATAGTTGATAGTGGTTTTTAAGGTCTTGAGGGTTCGGGAGAAAAACCTGCTGGAGACAAACTTTCGACCGTCAGGAAGGGCGGCATTGCATGGTATCGGATATTACCAATTGCCAATTTCTTTCTGTTATGACCCGCCTGGTACGTGAAATCCTGTGAAGCGTATGCGCACTCGACCCTTGTCCCCAATACCAACGCGGCAGAGAAGGAGAACGCGACCGGCCACGAAACTGTGTATTAGGAAAATGCAAGTCAAAATGAACTGGAAGTAACGCGTATTTATAACGCATTACGGCGCTTCGCCGGCGTTCGGCCCAATGCCCTTGGGGAAGAACATTCGAGACGAGCCGGT
>CACRXP010000405.1:485256-510566 GCA_902702965.1 Spirometra erinaceieuropaei | reverse complement strand
CCAGTTTGCGAAGTAGGAGTCGAACGTTCCATGCATCGTCCTTGGCAGCCAGATCGACAGAAAACAAGTCCTCGTATCGTTTGTACCAGGACTCAAAGGTGATATGGGCCTGCGGGTCATACAGGAATTCAATGATGCTGCCGGCAATGTGATCAACAGATTGTGAACCACCAGCCGCGCTTGATTGGCCCATGAATGAATTGGATAGCTTGACGGTCAGAGCCTCCATCAGCTTCAGCTGCTGCTGCAACATCTGCTTCAAGTCTGCGTACTCGTCAGCCATTGTAGTCGAAAAACTGCGTCGCCAATTTGTTATGACCCGCCTGGTACGTGAAATCCTGTGGAGCGTATGCGCACTCGACCCTTGTCCCCAATACCAACGCGGCAGAGAAGGAGAACGCGACCGGCCACGAAACTGTGTATTAGGAAAATGCAAGTCAAAATGAACTGGAAGTAACGCGTATTTATAACGCCTTACGGCGCTTCGCCGGCGTTCGGCCCAATGCCCTTGGGGAAGAACATTCGAGACGAGCCGGTCGATAATTCGAATATGCCGATCGATCAGGCCCGAGAGGAAAAGCCAATGGAGAGGCGCCACGAGTAAGATGACAGCGCAGTAGAGAAAACGCACGTGGCCTCCCGTGATTGGCTAGCTCTTGTTCTTGGGAGTGAAGGCGCTCCCAACACTTTCATGAAGTTAGGGTTAGTTCAACCAGAAGCACCGAAGAACAGCTGTCGCTGCTGGCCAAAGAAATTGTCCCTGGTGAGACCGACCATTGTGGTTAGAGACCATAAGCGCCATCGCTACGGTACAGTCGATCAGAGGATTCAGCACCCAAAATGTGTGGGAGCTTTTCTGAATGCGAAAATCGAGCAATAGTTCTCTTAAATAAATTATACTTTTACTGATTTTTCACCTTCATGGGTAGTTTATTCCAAATAGCAATTGTATTTACAGAAAATAACCGACGATATTTAACAGTACGGGCCAGAGGAAGAAATGAAAAGACCTCAGGGTGACTGTTACGTCGGGGGTGGATATGATGTCTTAAGGAGTTGAGTGGGTTAAATGTGTGATTTTATAAGAGTTTAAATAGCAAAAATAGTCCCTTTTTTAATCTACGGAACCATAAAGGATCAAGGCCTGTAAGCCGGCAATGTTCTTGGTAAGACGAATGTCAGTGTTTCGGGATTAAAATTCTCTTGGTAAAAAAGCGTTAAACGGATTCTATTTTCTTCCGTTCAGTAGCACGCATGAGGCTAAATAAAAACGAACAGCATTCCAGACCAGGTCTAACGTACTTGTTGTAATGGAGCATTCTAATGTCCCTAGTTTTGAAGTTTCGGAAGATAAACCCGGTCGTCCTACGTGCTTTGGAGACTATCAAGGCACAGTGCTCCAAGAGATTGAGACTCCTGGAGTATGATACGCCCAGATCCTTCATAACCCCAGGCACCTTTATGGCGTGACCTTCAATCCTTAGTTAAGGTTGGCGGTCGTCGCCAACCACCATGACTGAGCACTTATGCCAGGAAAGAGAAAGGCGCCATGTGCGGCACCACTGGGCGAAAGCCTGTAGATCGCTCTTTAGGAGCTCAAGCACGATGTCATGATCTGCCGGCTTATATCGATATGCAACTTTAAGATCATCGGCATACATGAAATGCTTACCATTCTGAAATAAATTGGGTACATCATTAACGAAAAGGCAAAATAAAAGCGGGCCGAGTACACTTCCCTGAATGACTCCACTCCTCACACGTGTGGGGTTGGAGATAGTATTGGAAATCCTAACTCGTTGTGTACGAGTGCCCAGGTAAGACGATATAAAATTCAAAGTTTGCCACCTATTCCGAAAGAGGACAGTTTCAAGAGAAGAAGAGCGTTGCTGCCGTCTTTTTGAAGCAGCGCGATCCGTGCATATTTCCAATCGGCGGGCAAATAGCCTGCTTCGAACGATGCTTGGGAGAGCATGGATAGCGGTTTAGATAGTTCTCCAGCAAGGTCCTTCAACAATTTAGGCGGCATATCATCCGCCCGAGGTGATTTAGACTCATTCAGCGTCAACGGGTCTTTGCGATTTATAGCCTCGGTCAAAGAGAACATTTTACTCGTTAGCCCGTCCACTATGTCGCGGTCGGGAGGAATAAATGCGCTTTCCTCCGTAAAGATGGACTTGAAAAATTATGAAGAGTGCTCTGCCTTTTCTTCGTCTTCATTGAATTTAAGGTCGTCAAAAGTTTTTAATAATGGGATTGGGTCTCAGTCTCGTGTGCTTCTTCCTATATAACCATAGAATAACGTCGGATTTTCTGCGTCTCGATTTAGTATGTCTTGCTCGAAAGTACGCCGCGTCCCGAGGATTAACCTCCCAACTAGGTCCCTCTGTGCCTTGTATGCATTTATCGACACAGAGCTCTTATCCGGGAGGAGTTTCTTCCATAATCTCCGCTTTTTATTCACTTCTTTTTTAAAGCTTATGTTGGTCACGGGGCTCTGCTGTTCAGTTTCTTCCGTGAAATAGCACAGTGGTCTCTGAGTAGAACGTGCAATAATTCAATAAACCAGTCCCAATCCTTTATAATGTCGCCGGGAAAAGCTGATTCCCAGTTTATGGTGTTTAGTTCAGCTTTTATTTGGGCAAAGTCGCCGCGCCCAATGTTCCTTCTAACTCTGGTGGATTGTTCGGGCAGAGAAAAAATGGAGTACTCCCCCAACAGTACGACGTGGTAGCTTCGACCTAGGGGAGGTAGACATTGCATCTCATCAGTGATGTCCAGCGATTTCGTAGGGGTCAGATCCAGACAGTTTGACTGTTGAACTTTGCGAACCCTTGTTGGAAATGAGACGTGCTGAGTGAAACAAGAAGAATAGAAGCGGGCTTCTGTCTCATCTTTCGCATTAATCATAGTTCAAATTTTCCACGGATTTCAGCACTCAACCCCTAGAAGTCGCCCATACAATCATCGCAACTCGTCCTTGATTATACCTCCTCCAGCGTCCTCCAGCACTAAGCGCTCCCTTTTTTCGCGTCCAGCTATATTTTCCTCTGGAATAACTTTCCAATAAATATAAGATCTTCAGAAAATCTACACACATTTAAGGGAAGGCTACGCCTTTAGCTGAATACTGACTTGATTAAACTTTTATTTTCCCCATCCTTCCCAGACAAATTTTTCTATGACACTGAGAAAGGGCCACCGGGAATTTAGTATGCCGCCATTAAATTTCCTTATCTGTTCACATTTTAGATAGATAGATAGATGGATAATTTTTATTAAAGACCCGTCGGGGTCCCATCAAAGCAAGTTAAAATAAATTTGCATGCGAGTTTTAGACGAGGTAGGCTGAATCTTTACAAAATGCAATTCATAGTTTCTGAATTAGAAGTCCATTGAGAAACATGATGATTGAGGGGTGAAAAAAACTCCTTGGAAAAAGTTAAAAATGATTGGATTAATTTTACAGGAGAAAAAACCCCTCTTTAAAAATAATAACAGAAAAAAGCGAGCAGGACTGGCCTGTAGGTGGCGGTACATAACGGAATGTTGTCGGTCATCGTCAGGGTATCAATAAATGTCCGCCTTGATGGGTACGAATGTGGGTCAGACAGGACTGGCTTGCAAATGGCATTGTATACGAGATTCACAATTGAGATCGTCTGGGCCGGATTGGTACGCCGCGTCAAAGAAGCCAGACGAGAGGAACCGAGATGCGATCGGCCACAGCACGCTTCGAGCTCAGCCGAGCAGTGAGGAAGGGAGGTACGACCGAACTACTAGTAGACAGTGAATACTGAGGGTTCCGCCGTGAGCGTCGACAGACCGCATGAGGTCGGAATGCGGGAGATGACATCAAAAACCGCGAAAATTGTCGCTATGGGGGGAAGGATAGCGATGGATTTAGAAACCAATTAAAAACAGGGGTTTCTAATGATATAATTAAGAGTTACCACTTAATCTACCACTAAATCCCAGGAGGACCCTTCTCGAAGTCAAGAATCTGAGTGTTCGGGAATGAGACCGTTAACAGTGCCTTTATGCTTTCCGGTGTAAGATGGTTGCGTAATTTCGACTTGAATATCAGTAACCTAGGCGATCATCTAATTTCAGGCGGAAGATTATTCCAAAGGAAGGCATATTTGGAAGCAAAGAAGAGGGAGCGCTTAGATGTAGTACAAAGAGGCGGCGGATTCACCATGCAGGAGTTGCGCGTGGCATAAGATCGATCTCTCGGAGTGAGTAGTCTCTTATGTGTAGTCTCGATTCCTAAGATCCCTCACCAGAAATGTTAATTTTTCCAATTTTTCAGTTTATGCATCGTGCCCTCACAGAATGCGCTCCATCGACGCTCTTGGCGAAGCCTTTTGTATTCGCCATATACTAGTAGTCTGGCCACGTCTCCCTGCCCCAGCCTCGGATGGACTCGGATGAATGTAACCGACCGCATCTGGGTTCCTATCGACTCGAGACTGGTTTTCAATTTCGCCACTTATTTGCCTTATTCAAGGCCACATGCAGGCCAGTCCTGACCGACCCGCCTACTTACCCCTTCATGAAATCCGTTATACAATGCCATACACAGCTGACATTTATTTCGACCCTGACGATGTCCGATTATAATCCATTCTATACCACCACATGCAGGCCAGTTCTGCCCGCATTTTTCATTTCTATTTTTTCCGAGGGGTTTTTTCTCCTGTAAAATTAATCCAGTCATTTTTAAATTTTCATGTGGAGTTTTTTCCACTCCTCGCTTATCATTTTTCTTAACGGACTTCTAATTTAAAAACTATGTATTGCACTTTGTACAGATTTTGCCTACCTCGTCTAAAATTCGCATCTAAATTTACTTTTACTTGCTTTGATGAAACCTCGACAGGTCTTTCATAAAAATAATAGTAATAATAATAATAATAATAATAATAATAATAATACTAATAAGAAATAACCTGAGCGTCATGTCCAGCAAACGTCGGTCGAAAGTATGGTCTGGACCAGATGCGCAAGCAGAACTCCAGTCAATAGGAGGTGCATCGAAGTCTCCCACGATTAAGACTTCTGATTGGATAAAGAATCTCACCAGGCCCTTGATCAGACGGACGTCCGCCGTGGGATCATTTCTCGGCGGTTGGTAGACTGTCAGAACGTCGAGGCTTGGTGAACCCAGGGCTTTTATAATTAACCAAATTGACTCGGAAGTACACGAAAGTTTATTTGTTTTGTCTTAGACTATAAGTCCGCATTTTGCATAGTGAGTAGGCCTCCGCCCTGACCTCCTGGCCGGTTCCTTCTAAACAGCTGCTATCCAGGTATAGTTAACTCACGGTTGTCCACTTGCTGATTCAACCACCTTTCTGTAAGTGAGATTATATCCGGAGATAGGTCAGATAGATGGATCTTTAGCACGTCAACTTTCGATAACGTGCTCTGCACATTTGTATATGGGAGTTTCAGCTTGTGATCTATGGTCGTCGGAGACGTAGCCTCGATGAGTCTAGGATTTTCGTCTACTATTTCAGCTGCGCGATCATCCGGATTGGGACCGTCCAAAGAAAGAATGGTGGGCGCTGTCTGATTTGTTTGTTGTCAATAGCAAAATTCTGTTCTCATTCGCTGAGTCTCTTTATTAGATCTAGTAGAAGACGACGTCTCAGCCTCTCTGCTTGAGAGTAATCCGATTTAAATAAAAACGCCGGGGTTGGTGCATTTTATTTTAAGATGCTGAGAGGGAATCAACTCAGTTTGTTCCTTACAGGCCAGCACAACTTTAAGAGGTTGGGGGCGTGCTGGTTCTAGCTGATTGCCTTCTAGCTCTCCAAGACGGAAGGCTTTGTGTACTTCAATTGCCTCAGTGGGTTGCAAGATATAATTGAGAAGGCCTTGGGAAAGCCTTAGATCTTACGAAACCCGCTCTTTAGAAGTGTTGGCATTTGATTCAGGGAACCCCTGAATAACGAGACATCGCTCTCCGGCGAAATCGTTCGTATTTCTTGTTGGTGTATCGCTGTCTTGGGGACGTGGGGCTTTAAGGATGAGAGAGAGAAAGGAATGTTTTATTTTGAAAATAACTTTCAAAACTTTCAGCAAAAACGGTTCTCCATTACACAGTGATTACCATAGAGATTTACAGGTATTGGACAAGTGGACATAATTATATATGAAGAAAAAAGGACTTTAAGGTGCAAGATCGAGTTTTAGTTTTTGTTTTTCATCATCTTTGCAGGTGAGATACCGGGCTAGAAATGGCAGTATGGAATTCCGATAGGCCGAAGTGCGGCAACGGATGTGGCGGAAGCATCGACGCATGGGGCGTAAGGATTTCGCAGCCATTAACTCATTATGAAGGGGATGGACGGTGTCATTCAGAATTCGGTCAGCGAATTGCTCCACCGAGTTGAAGTGTCGCTGCACGATGATATCAACTAAAATATGATAGGAAACACCAGCAGCAAAGGCGAGCATTCGAATGACACGTTTAAAAATAATTAGATCTTTTTTAAGTAAGGCTGGAAAAATAACTGGAGAACAATAAATAATGAGTGGAAGAATACAGCCATCTATGAATCACCAGATTAAGGACTGGGGTGTGTGATATGAACGTAGACGACGAATGTAATAAACAAGTTTTTGAATTTTTGTTAAAAGGGTTTCCATATGAAGAGAGAAAGAGAGATTTGAGGATAAAGTAACACCTAGGTACCGGAAAGAAGATACCTCATTGGGATGAATATCCAAAGGTTCAGGAATGGGAGAGGGTCGCAATCGAAACACACACTGTACTGATTTCTGACTGTTGAGTAGGAGTCCATTATTCGAAGACCATGCGGAGACGTTATCTTAGCCATCCTTTAAAGACTGCAAATGAGTCAGGTTTTTGAGTGGGTGGCCTACGACCATGTCATCGGCATACTTAACATACAGGCAGTCGTTTGGCGATCTCAAATCACCAGTATGTAGGGAGAAAAGATGAGGGGAAAAGATGGAACCTTGTAGAACTCCACAATTGTTTGGAAGAATAGAAGATTTTCTCTTTCCCGACTGGACAAACTGAGTGCGGGAGGAAAAATAATCTCTAAGCCAGGAGACAACCCAGCTCGGAGTGTCGCACGCAGCTGCTTTGGTCAGGAGGAATTGGCGCGGAATAGTGTTGAAGGCAGATGAGTAGTCGAGAAAAGCACATGCATATGCACGGCATCCCTTGTCTAAGTCTCTCAAAGCTGAATGAACAACTAAAGCAACAGCATCCAAGGTGCTTCGCTTTGCCTTGTATGCAAATTGTAGAGGATCAGAAAAATTGACGGAGGAGTACTTAAGGGAATCTAATGCAACTCGTTCAGTAAGTTTCAGGAGTACAGAAGAGCAGGCAATAGGACGGAAAGATTTAGGAGCAAAAGTTAAAGATTTTTTAGGGATTGGAGTAATTCTTACTGTACGCCAGGCGTCAGGAATCTTGGACTCTATGAAGGATAGATTAATAAGGTGGGTCAAGACGGGAGCTATCTGCGAACAGCAAGACTTAAGGAGAAAAGGAGAGACACCGTCCGGCCCAGCCGCCGTTGACCCGCGAATCATTTTGAGATGTTGTTCCACTGTTGTCACAGTCACAGGAGTAAAGTCACATGGTGGTAGGTAAATTTCGTTTGGGCGAGAAGTGGAGTCGTTAGAAGTACAGATAAAATTCCGATTTAAAGAGTTTAAATCTACGTCAATGGGTTCAAGTATATTACATTGACCAGTGAGACGCTTGAGATTCCTCCACAGTTCAGCAGAAGGAAAAGGAGAGGAGGGGGTGGATGAAGTAGAAAAAAGTTGACTAACGAATAAACCGTTATGTCTGGCAATTTCGTTCTTTATTAAAACATTGATATCCTTCACCTTGTCACGCTGACCTAGTTTGTAGAAGGTTTCTTTGCGACGTCTCAAGTGTTTGAGGTATGGTGAGGAGATTCTGTCAGGCCTGACCATAACAGTTTCAGGCGTAAGATAATTAGAGCATAATTCAGCCTTTTGTAGTGCTAGAAAAGTTGGGATGGTACTAGTAATTGAACTCTGCAGTAAGTGGATCTTATCTACGGATGTGTCTCGAACAGTAATTTTCCTCTCGGGTTTTGTAAGCAGTTGACGCTTAGAGGTGGAATAAACTTTTGGAAGTCCTAGTAGCACTGAGTGATCAGACCCGGAGAGTGGAGCTCTATTTTTAATACAAAAAAGCTTTGGGTAATTGGTCAAGATGTGATCAAGAGGGGCATCAGCTCGTGTATTGAATGAAACAAGGTCATCAAAACCCAGAAGGGTAATTGGCCGAAAACTCACACGGTTAAAATCACCGCACAAAAGAATAAGATGGTCTGAAGATAATGATGCAAGTTTTTGTGTGAGGAAGTCAAAAAACGGCCCAGAGAGCGTTCGTTTGTGGAAGGGGGGATGAAAATACTGACAAATATAATACCCTTAAAGCTACTTAACAAATGGGGCTTACAGATAACAGCAATTACATCAATTAAATCACCAGAATATGAAAACAGGGGCTTACAATTTATACACCAGTCTTGATTGACAAAAATGGCCACTCCTCCACCTCTACTACCTGCTGGAGATGCTCTATCATTTCGAAAACAACAAAATGTCAAAGGAGTGATAAGTTCCGAGTCAATATGACTATTCAACCACGTCTCCTGAAGGCAAATTACTCCTGTTTTGCCATGTTCTTTGGTTGACAGAAGTAACTCCAAATCATGGGCTTTGTTAAATATCGATCGACAGTTAGTCGAAAGAAAACCCGGGATTGACAACTTGTTTTTAGGCTGGCGTTTAAGCGCAACTTGCCATCCACAGCGATGTTGCTTTCGAAAAATTGGCCTTTGCTGATACGAGCGTAGGAAGGCCAGCGAGGAAGGACGAGAAACAGAACAAGTTGTCAGAGTGTAACTGCTGCTGGCACGGTGAGTTCGTTGCGTTTGGGAGCGTGAGAACGCCAACGCAGGACAATCGCAGAGACGACAAATTGGCCGCAAAGTGCAACCACTGGAGTCATGATCAGGAGGCGGAAAAATCGATGCAGAAATTTCGCAAAGTTTAAGCTCCTTTAAAAAGGTGCAAGCGTACTGTAAAGACAACCCCATAAGAATATATCAACGAAAACAAAGGAATAAGACTGGGGTATGCAATTAACAAATATTCATGTGACTGCAGGGAAAAAAACAAAAAATGGCGGCTCAATTTCAAAAGCCCGCCACGGTGATATTAGATTGCGATTTCAGAACATATTTTCTATCGCGGTTTTGATGATCGACGCCAGTTTTGACTGACTTGTAGGAAGTCGGTGGCACGGAAGTTAGTGAATGGTTGTCTTCATATTCGATAATTGCCTTAATACTCGTGCTGGGCCCATCCAATCCAAAGTTTTCTCAAACTTTTGCCTGTATTCGTGAGAACTCATGATACTTGGCTTAAGTTTCTTATTTTAACATATTCCTGTAGAAACGAGCAAGATTGCTTGGCAAACGAGACATCTTTGGGTTTAAATTGAGATCCAATTAGTTTGTTACCTAAAGTCAGTAAGATGGTACGAACGTGTCCAATTATTAGATCTTGGTTGTTTGGCTGTTCGGCGTCTCCATTCTGAATGAAAGTCCGAACTAGGGTAGTTTTCTCCTTCACCGCACCGATCTGCAAGTCCTTCAAGGTGCGGGCATGCCAGCACTCAACAACTCAGCCAGAATTGGCCGATTCGTTCGGTAGAACGATTTTTTTTCATTACCTGCTAGTAATTGTTTCGAGAGCTCGCTCTCATTCAGGCAACTGGCCCAATAAGATACTCGGCCCCATCGATTCAGTTAACCCAAAATTTCCTCTTCCCGGGGCCGTAGCCCTTTATTTTGCCTCAAAGGTGTTTAAAGTGCCACTTACTCCCGCAGCTGTGATCATTCCAAAACCAGCATGCGAACGATACGCATCTATTCTATCTGAAGTCCAGAGCGTACTTGAGGTGCGTACGTTTTCTTTTTGGCCTTTTCAAAGCAATCGTGCAGGCATAACTTAAATGTTCTTTCTGGTATGCGACTCAATCCTTGTCATTGTCGTGACACATCTTCGCAAATCAGGGCTTGCTAATTTGCTGGCACTACATTCTCCACATATCCCGCCTATGTGACCCCTGGTCAATTCACATTATATATATATATATAGGGGTGTTTACAAAATAGGAGGTTCTTCGGAAAGTCGAGTTGTACACATGACTTTCCAAGTTGATGTCACCAACCTGTCGTCAGATAAAATAAAGACAAAGGAGAAAGTGACACTACCACACTAGACCAGTCAATGCAACAGGACAGACATTGACAGGCAGACTATTAGCGTGTTAGAGGGGCGCGGTAGGCAAAGGTCGCGGCGAGGGGAGGGGGGAGAGGAGAGGGGGGATGGTAAGTTAGAGGCGGTGGGTAGTTGAATTAGCGGTCGCTGATGCGGGACGGGGGCAGAGTTCAGTGAGCCGTGATCGCAAGCCTTCATAATGAGCGTCTATATCGGAGTGGCGTTTGATGGTAGTCGTCTTAAAATGTCAAGCTTCGACAAATTCATGCGCCTGTTAGGTGTTAGCCATTACGATCACTTCAATACCGTCCCAGTTGAGGTAGTGGTCACATTCAAGGGCATACGCAGACACGAGTGACAAGGGGTCACGTCGGTTGATGGTTCACGTGTGCTCGTCAGTGCGAGTCCCAAGGCGTTGGCCTGTATTACAAGTGTAAATACAAGAGCAGTTAGCGCATGGGATGTGGTAAATGGCACTGGTTAGTTGCTCTTTGTGTATGAGGTCTTTTACTCGGCATAACGTTGCGCGTAGGGAGGAAGCGGGCCTGTAAGCGATGATGTCAAAGCTCCCTTATTGTCGGGAGATCGCTTCAGAAATTTCTTGAGTGTAAGTCAGGAAACAGAATTTCCGCGACACTTTATTTCCATTAGAATCGAAGCTTTTTGGTCGTCGCTGATGTCTGAGACAACCTTTTGCCAAGCTGATCAGATATCTGTTGGGCCGGAATAGCCAATATAAGTAGGCCAGTTCTTTCTTACTTAAGTCATCGCTGCTTCAGCGACAAAATGCGCGATGGAAAAGAGTTCGGACATAGCTCCTTTTAGGGGCCGTGGGGTAATTGCTTCCACTGAAGTCTTTTTGGTGGACGCTTATCGCGAGTTAGCCATCACTGAGTCTTTGTATACTTACGTCTGAAAGCGGGAGGGTATTTCCTGTCACTTCTTCGCTAGTAAGCTGTAAAGCTGTGAAGACGCCATTAAAACTTCGGTGTAGTTACTCAACTTCGCAGGTCTTTATGCTGGTTTGAAAGTTTGCACAACATCCTCTTCTGATGGGACTAGCCCCTGCAAGTAACCCCGATACTGGCGAGCCCATTAGGATGCCCTTAACCGGTTGATAGTACTTGTCATCGAACCGACAATCGTTCTTGAATCTCGTCCTTTCGGCCGAATCAGTCCTGATGACGATTGGGCCTTTGGTTTAAGGTCCTTTATAGTTGCATTTCCATGCCTTGCAGCGCACTGTAGTTTACCCCGGTGTCTTCAACCTCTTCGTCAAGTTTGGGTCCCTGTATAAAGGGTGATTACTACCTGATGATGGCCTTCGAAAGAGCTACATAAAACTTGTCTAAGGACGTTTTCCTGAGTGCGTTCCTTAGTAATATTCTACAGCGACCCGTCCAGCTTTCAATAGCGCATTCGTCCTCGTTGCCAGTTCGACTCAGCGATCTCCGCACGACTGTGTAGTCTACTTGTTACTGGTGATGTCATTATTATTGCGTCCATGTTGTCTTGTGGCTAGAGAGGCGGAAAGCGGTGTTTGCTGAGAGAAGATTGCGCTCTGCGTGAATCTTAAATACATTTTAGCTGCTGCTGCAGTAACCTTCTCCGTGACGACCGAACGCTCCTTTCCGATTGACGCGATCCGTGCTAACTGGGGCATTGAAATCTCCGAGAAAAAGAAACTTGTCCGCCTCCGGTACAGATGCGGTCCGTACGGATCTAGGACTGGTCGTTTCCAACTCACCGGCTCACCATTCTCGGATTGTATCCGCCAACGAGCTTGGCGAGTCGTTTCTCGCATTGTCTCATTGCCACGATTCGGCCTTTTTACCACATGCATACTGGGGGAGAGGCCCGAACAGCTTATTACGGGCGTCATTTTGTAATCACGAAGGTGACTCCAGTACTACGTCCTTGCAACGACCGCTCCGGTGAGTGTGTCTTGTCCCTTCTTTGTTCAGCAATCATTGTTGTTGACGTCTAAAACCCATCGGTCCAAGAGATCACGTTTTGCCCACTTCTTGGAGGCGTAACCTGTTAAATGTGCTGCGTCAGACGACAGTTTTATCGTCCCAAACGACGACCTCCACCGTATTCCCCACGGTGTGGGCTCAGGACGGTGATTTGTGCGCAAATTAGTTTATTGAGACAGACTTACGCGCCATCTACCCCACTTTTTCCTCTCAGTCACATTGATTCGATGGCAAGACAATGTGGAGACGAGCGGGGGCGGCCTCGGGCGCAGGGACTAAACAGGCCAAAACTCCCGTCTACGCGTGCCACACATGATCTGGCTCCCACGACACGTACCAGATCCTAACGAGGACGGCTGGAACCTTGCATCGGTACGAGTGCCATGGAGGCCACATTAGGAAGGAGCCATCGCAGCCTGACCGAGTTATCCCGCCAGTTGGTAGTCTTCCAAGCCACGTCGTGATACAGTTATGCGCTGACCTGCCGTGCAGATGGGTTCCTAGTGTCGGCCTCACTCTCTTTTCCCTCGCCCATGCAACAGTCGACTGCTGGGATTGGTCGCATTGACTGGCGTGATTTAGGGGCTTGCGTGTACGCGTATTACCACACCCCTGCTATGCACGTCAGTAGTTATGGACTGCCGCGGACTCTGCGCTGCCAGATTAGCGCATGCCGTGAGCCAGTCTGACCCCCACCGAACAGCCACGCATCGCAGTCCACGAATCTTCCTAATTTGATGTACAATTAACTGTTATTTTTTTCCAGAATGAAGTACCTGCTACTGTCCCAGTTATTCCGTCTCTCAAAACTGACCTCCTCGAAGTCAAGGTCTATGCATGCCCGACCATATTGAAGAAAGGTACTTTCCAGAGTTTAAAGCACCAACCTGTTTTAGACCTTGATCTCTTCTTCCCTCGCAGAGATTTTTCACGAACAGATCTCGCCGTCATTACACTTTCACGTCGAGCCCAGCCGGAGGCCTCCAGGTCTCCTGAAGGACAGAATTTTGTGGAGCAGGTAAGTTTCCGGCTGTCTGTTCCCCCCTCATTGGTTATACTTAGTTTTTAGAGGCAGCTATAGACATCAGTGGATCCCTGAAGGAAATGGGTTACTGGGCCGACTTCATCGACCCGCGCACTGGCAAGCCGGTGAGTTTTTATATCCCCATTATGGCTCACATTGAAGCGGCGCTTAGTTCGCCGCTTAATCTCCAATTTTTTCCCTCCCCGGTAGGCAATCAGATCGAGCTGCGCCAGAACCCAACTATTATTCTGATTTGATATTTGAACACTGCATATGCTGTAGACCTAGTTATTTCACCCAGCCTTGAGGCTGTGATGGACTTTAAGATGTGTAGGTTACACTCTTCCAGAAAGCCCACTTATATCCAACCGGTTTGTCCGTCTGTTTAACTGCTGCCTACCCGGCACGTGACAGGTGGCCCTCAGCGAAAAACCCGCGAGCTCTCTCAGACCTGACGAGTAGGTCGCCTGAGGCTAACAACGACAGCCCTACCAAAGCCCAGTGAGGTGAGGTCTGGCGCGCCGGCTGTCTTATAGAATATCCCAAAGCCCGACGACGGCACTGAGATATGGCAACCGTGAATCGTCATTAAATGAGCTTGCTTGCTATATCTGCCTTACGGTAGGGAGAGACTACACCCCATCGGATTGTAGTACTGAGTATTAACTGCTCATGTCTCTGTGAGGAGTTGAAGATTCAGAAGACAACTGCGAAAAAGCCGATTCCGCAGTATTCCTTGCCCAGCAGTCTGTCAGCCCTTACCTACAATGGATGTTTCGGTTGCACCATTGAAAGGTGAACCTACGGATCCAGTTTCTGTCAATTGCAGTCAGGCGATCACATGCACGACTGGTAAGGACTGCTAATCTGGCTTTTAGCACAATCCGAATGAGCGGTACGTCAGCCTATCGAGTGCATTTTCTGGTTTGGGTAGCACCGCTTCCCGACGCCCCTCCCCCCGCGGACGCCGTGAAACTGAAGACTTACGTCGCCCGCCCCTAATCTCCGTCTTTTTGAACGATTAGTCATTTTATGTCAAACACCTAAATGCGGTTTTCTAAGTCTGCCTTCTGTGTGTACTGTGGCAAATCAAGATGGTATTAAGTGGGAACTCTCACAAGCCGACTTTTTGGCGGGAAATATATCTCAGTCTCTTTGTACTCCGGAAGTGTCACAATAACATGTCCAATTATTCCACAAACATTCCTCTGTGCTTTGAGTTGCTTGACTGAGTTATACTCTACGATATTTTTCATGTCCAAGCCAAAATCACGTAGGAGTGCCGTTCGACGGTCTGGCCCGGTCTTAAGATCGAATAAGTGCATTCTGCTTTACCCTGGGCTTCGGGGCTGGACCGCTCACAGTCGGTCGCAGATCGACAAGTAACCAGTAAGCGAGAACGGTTTGCCAATGGGAGCGACGGAGGCAGTAACGCCTGTTCTTTTCATGGTCGGCTGACCTGAGATTTGAACCGCGCGAAGGTCAGATCTGTGTGCTGCTGCCACTGATATGGACTCATTCAGCGTTTTCATTTACAGCGGACTTTGCTGAACTTCCGTTGTTGTCTGAATTTTCAACCTATTCGTCCATACTATCGATCCTAAGCACTGGTTCCCAATGCACCTCGATACATATGTTAACTTCTAAAAGCTTATTACTTTCCTCCACACCATTACTAGCAGCTTTCTATTGCAGTTCTATGGTAGAAGACCCCACTAAACAAGCTGGATCCAGTTGGTAAGCCATCAGCGCTAATCCTAGACCGGAGGACTAGAGTCACTCTCGGAATCAACCTTCACCACGTTCACCCATGCCCTCAGTTATCCATTTTTTCAGTCAGGGCTGAGTTCGGATGAGGTAGCTCTCCAAGCGATTTCACCTTCAGGTCCGTGTGGCATATGGCCGGTTCGTCTGAGTCGGCGATCAGGTGCAGTTTGCCGGTCTTGTTTCCCATCAGCAGTATAACCGGATGTTGGAGCGACTATTGGAGAGCTGGATTTGAAGGGTGGACAGCCAACATCACCAATCAGATACTCCCAGACTGTGTTTATCTGCTGAACTCATGACAGCTCGGCCGTCGCAACCGACGGCGTCCACTATGTACCCCAGAAACGTGTCTCACT
Source organism: Spirometra erinaceieuropaei (assembly GCA_902702965.1). Lineage (NCBI taxonomy): Eukaryota > Metazoa > Platyhelminthes > Cestoda > Diphyllobothriidea > Diphyllobothriidae > Spirometra > Spirometra erinaceieuropaei. The sequence goes on along the minus strand of CACRXP010000405.1, from coordinate 495,129 downwards.
CATATTGGAACTCATCAGCAGTGCATACTCGTCGCATGTCGTCAATTTATTCCCCATGATCCTCGGTATCGTCACAGATTCGGCCGAATGTTACATCGACTTGGTTGAGCTCTGCATTTTACTCGACCTCTAGACTTGACGCACTTCCGAAATGCATGAAAGGAGCTCAGTAGACATGCCAAGAGTAGTTGCATAAACAAACATTCAGTCTATGGTGAATAATAGTAATAATATTAATAACGATAAGCCGCTTATTCTGATACACGTGTGCCACCGTCGTTGGGAGTGCTATTATTGACGAATTACCTTATTTTTTCCTTTCAGTTTGTCGGTTTTCACAGCAATGTCAATGTGGCAGAAGAAAGCAGAACAGATCGTACTCTCTCCAACTTCTCCTTTTCCATTGACGCGGTGGGGTGTTGCCAGGTCCTGCGCTACCCCCTCGTAAGCGACGGCAAGAACTTCTTTGTAGGCACCATTTTTACGGACGCGCCGAAGGATCATCCGGTTCTGCGTCATCTGACAAGTTGACTGTCCAGCCGCTTACCCCTGGCCCACATATGTACGCTCTCCTCCCCGGATTCTAGACAATGCCTTCAGTTGGAGACCTGCTTTTTGTCCCGCAACAGGCGCATCTAAATCAGCCTTTCGTGGCACTCCTCTGATGACAATAAAAAAGTGCAAATTTCCGCCTTCTTGCATGTGTACTCACTCTCTTCTCTGCTGCTATCGCTGTCAGCCTAATCTGTCACCCAGATTGTAGCCTGCACACTTCGAGCTTGAAGGAAGGAAAAACCTGACTCTTGAATAAACAGTGCTAGGTTGTGCTGGGTTCGGCCGTCGATTCCGACGATGTCCACCGTGTGCTCCACAACAAGGCGAGGCAGGGACGGTGGCTTGCCCGTGAATTAGTTTATAGTAAATGTGGACTTGCGCAGTATCCGTACCCGGTGTCAAGACTGTCATGAAAACTGGAGGCGGGGAGGGTGCAGGTGGATGGCGCGGTCGAGTCCGCACCTTGGCGTTCCGCTCCACACCCCCTGGTCCACACAGCAAATGACCAGGTTTTTGACCAACAACAACACCCCAATAGGAGTCAGAAGGACGAGGATGATGACTGGGCAGCCGTGCCTGCCACCCGTATACCCAGCGGGAGCGCAAGCGCAATTACCGGCAGGGAATCAGGTGTCAGGCATCTGCCAGCGCAAACCAGGCTGCGAGGGCCATGGTTTGTTGATACTGACATAACACACACTTTCAGACCTTTTGACGGGCTGGTTAGCTAGTAGGTATGACGCGTGTCTAGGACTGAAGGCCAATTTGGCAAGCAAACCTTGCTGTCGCCTCTAGTAAGCTAACTTCAATTTCAGTGCTACTTGATCCGCGAAGGTAGTTAGATGCAGCATGACGATAGTTCGACCGTGGTTACCAGCAATGTCTACCGTGTGCCCCATGGCTTGGTGGGCGCAGGTACGGTCATTTGCGCTCGTAGATTAGTTTATAGTGATAGTGGTCTTGCGCAGCCTCTACCTCCCCCCACCTTAGACTTGGTGTCGAGACAGAGTCAAAAAGACTGGAGGTGGTATCGGTCCTGGGTGGTCCCAATGTATGCGACTTGTTATTGGATGTGTAGCTCAATAGCGCTTGCAGTATCCTGATCCGGTTGCAGTGCTTGTCTCGCGCAAATCCCGCGTGGCCCGTTGCAGGGGCTACGATAACCCAGAATAATAAGCCTGCCCTTGGAAGTCATTTGCAGGGTTATTGGCTTGTGTTGTAGGTACGGGACTCGAGCGGTCGTCTTAACCCCAACCCAACACTTGCCCTTAGCGGATGCGGGTCCAATGACGCGTGAGTTAATCCGCTGTTTTCCTGTGCGCTGTCACCTGCAGCCTCACAAAACCTTGCTTCCCCCGCAGTTTCGCCAGGGATTGCTGCGTTTAGTCAAGTGGACGTCACTTCTGAGAAGTCTAACTGTCGCGCATCTCTTGGGCTGCATTTTACCCATGTTAGATGCTCTCACTCATATAGTTCCCTTTCCCACCACATTCTACGATATTGGGAGCATATTAATTTATTCTAGGTGGGGGGGGGGGAGGAGGAGGCCACACCATGATGTTACAATTGTCAGTTTGTTAAAGAATATCCTTCTCCCCCCTCCCCAAAAACCGCGTATCGCCTCTCGACTTTTCTCATCCGGCTTTTAACCACATCGTCACCTTATTATGCTATTTTCTTTCCGGGGTATCACCTACTTGAGAAAGCAAGATCGCCTGACAATGTCGCTCATTGGACAAAATCCAGTTGCCGAGGGTTATCGAATGCGGTTTCAAGGCCGCTAATGAGGCCATCGGAAAATTTCTTCATTGCATTTCTAGTCATACAGGTTTGTACACCTGGCAATGTCCGTGTTTTCCGTCGGCATTCGAGTGTCGGTTGGATTTTATCCAGTGTCAGCATTTGTGGAGACTAGCATCGGTCATCGGATCATTAGTTCGTCGGTTGCCTCACCGTCCATTGCATAAGGCAACAAAAAGAATATGCCATTTTAGTGCGTTATTAATCTCAAGTAAAGGCGTTACCGGTCACCCACTTGGGAGTGGTTTATGCACCTCAGGGATTAGCGCTCAGCCGAGAACCGCCAGGTGGTGTTCAGGTGCTTCGAGTCATAAGTTTGCTTAACCTCCACGTAGGGACTTGTTCTTCCTAGTTTCCGTCCTGGGACTAGGTACCCCCTGGAATCCGAATGCCACTGATAGACCACCTCTGAGATTATGTGGAGTGTGACTGGGACAACAGACTACGCTTTCGGTGATCGCTTTCAAGTGTCCCCTCGTTTCTGCTATTCCGGTTTCCTCCTACTTCTCATTCTGCCTAATTATGGTATTCCGCCAGTGTCTGCATGTGATATTGAGTCAACCGAATACGGCCGACTTGACACTCTCAGTAGACAACTAACTGTCCGTCAGTGATTGTGTAAGAGTCTCAGAGTTGTTTAAACCCTGCGTGTTTTGGTCAAGGGGGATGGACGGCGTTCAGGATGAGTTAGATGCAATAGTGCTGGACTGTGTGGGTGGCTATGGGGAACCACCTAGTCGCTTGTCCTACATAACTAACTCCGCAGGAACAGCAGATGTCTCAGAAGGCCACCTTTATAGGTGCAATGGGGGGTGGCTGCATATCCGAATTCAAGCGGCGGACGTCTGAGGGGCAGAATTTAATTTTCGACAGAATGCAACTCCGATAGATCTCGTATGCTTCGGAATGAAATGCATGCCTTCTGTTTCGGATGTCTTGTAAGTATACAAAGCCGCGAATTAATTGAAAGACTTCTTGACATGAAGATTCAGATAAGATGAAACGCCCATGACTTTAAGAACTTAGCCCTATGAAGTACGCCCTTCGAAGGAAGCACGAGGGACGGACCATTTGTCTGCCGTCTTCAGTACAAAACGCATGGAAACCTTATCAATCGCCTTTCTGTTCAGGAGAGTTCTTATTGGCTGAAGGGATTTTCGGTTAGATGATACTTGGTAGCCCTCCTGACACCGCAAACTCCCAGCTGCCTGCCAATCGGAACCGGTGGTAATAGGGGCTATACGCGTGGGACAATTGAGTAGACGGATAAATGGCGATTGTAGTATATGCTAAGAATGGACGCTACAGGTAAATCGGAAGCCTAATATAGCTTAGGTGAAAAATACAAGGAAGGTATGGAAATGAGCAAGGAGACTTTTAACGGTGTGCGGAATAAATGCATCCGAGCCTCAGATTGGAAAGAAAAGCAAGTGAAGGCGAACAACCAATGGGAAGAATGCAACTGGTCCGAAGGCCATTCCGCAGTGTGTGCGATAGAACTCTATCCATTATAATGGACAGATGAACACGAGAGTCAAGTAGCGGCAAGCGGGACGCCACAAAGCAAGCCGGGTAAGACTTTTATGCGAAAAATTGGTTTTGGCGGAAGAGAAAATCCGCAGATAATGAGGCAGTCGAAAGCTACCTCTGCTAATGAAAGTTGATAAAGGGTAAGCCTCATTGCCATCGTTACCGGTGCCAATCCGTCCAAGATAGTACCTCTACAATCAATGAGGCAGGCAAAAGCTTCCTCTTTTTATGAAAGTTGATGTAGGGAAAGCCTCATTGTCATCGTTACCGGTGCCAATCCGCCCAGGATAGTACCTCTACAATGAATGAGGCAGGCAAAAGCTTCCTCTTTTTATGAAAGTTGATGTAGGGAAAGCCTCATTGTCATCGTTACCGGTGCCAATCCGCCCAGGATAGTACCTCCACAATGAATCTGGTACAGGTAATACAGCGCGCGCGTGAATTTGGAAGCATAATGAGAACGTAATAATAGCTACTGAAATTAAGCCAGTAGGTACAATTGTGGACTCTGTGGGCACGCCTGCCATCTACCTCTTCTAATGAAAATTGATATAGGGAAAGCCTCATTGTCAACGTTACCGGTGCAAATCTGCCCAAGATAGCACCTCTAAAATGAATCTGATACAGGAAATACAGCGCGCGCGTGAATTTAGAAGCATAATGAGAACGCAATCACAGCTACTGAAATCGAGCCAGTAGGTACCATTGTGGAGTCTGTGGGCACGGCTACCAACTATCATCTTACCGGATTTTCCTTATAAACCAGCTGGATATGTGCTCTTCTCAACAGCATTGTGTCTTTACGGGTATCAGTCAGTGTTTCCTGACTGTTGGAAACCTGATTTAGCATCTACTCTTGAAGCTTCTATTAGACTTGTGTTTGATGAACATTTATAACCCTGCATGCCAGAAAACCCTCTAGGGATAACCGCTCCTCCAGTTGTTATCCATTTCGCGATATCATTCACATTAAAACTGGGAATTTCTGTCGTAGATAATATTTGCAGGAATGCGCGGATAGCTTATCCAAAATGCCAACTTCTTTCTTTATTCTAACTTCGTCCGCAGTAACCTTTGTGTTTATTGATACTTTCTATGACTTGAATGTTTATGACATTAGATTACGGGAGTAAACTAAGCCACAATGGTTATCCGAAAACGTGTTTTGAGCCTTAAAATGGACTTATTTTTCTTTTATACTCGTACCGTTAGTGAATGTGGAAATGTCACGATTCAGACAGAACACATATTTGTCTGGAATTCCCTAACCTCATTTTCGTACTTCTGGAACTCATCCTATTCCCATTCTGGTTCCTGAAAGGGCTGGGAGCTCGCAGCCGCCAACTACCACTTTAATCAGTTCAGCCCTATTTTATTTACACAAAACTATTAGCTATGTCTGTGGCCGTTGAAAGATTTTGGTGTATAAGCAGAAGTTGCACTTGAAGCTCGCTGTTTCTAGAATTTCAAACATCGCCGATAGAAGCGATTTAGCCAGCTCCAGGAAGCACTTCAGAAGGAGAGGAAGATGCGGTCGCTCGAACAAGAAGTTTATTGGTCTGACGTTTCAAATTCTCACTCGAATCCAGGGTAAGATGTGATTATGTAGCCCCACTTGATGGACACAATACTGTTGGGGTTGGGGTTAGGGGTTATGGTTAGGGGTTAAGGATAGGAGTTAAGGCAACTATTTCTCAACCACTCCAAGTTCAACCGCTCATTCCCAACAGCTTTCCCTTTGCATACAACTACTTGACCTCGTCGCCTGTGCGTTCCCCGGCCCAACCTACAAAAGCCCTTATTACCGCCGGTCCCGTATTACAGGGGCTGGGATTTGTTTACCTCAGGTGCGGCTACATAACCACATCTGAGCGAATGCAGCACTAGAGACAGCCACAGAAACGAGAAATGGACGCAGAAGGAGCGTTACATCTATTGGACACATTTATCAGGCGACCACGTTTCTGTGGTGATTAGTGGCTCTCGCGTTCATCGCTGGGAGGTCGTATTTGATGCGACTGTGTCGAGTCGTTGCTCTCCGCGGCTTTTCCTGTCCACTCCACGCTCCATGTCGATTCGCTGCTGAGACGCGCGAAGCTTGTCACTAGCCTCGCGAGTGCTCGAGGCCAATCGGCGCCGCCCTTTCTCTGATTGGCTGGCGAAAGGCGGGGAGCAAGGAGGCGCTGACTGCCACACGATCATGGTTTGTTGGTTCTCACCCGGTTCGTTAATTGCTGCGACCTCATAACCGTTGTTGATTATTGGCGTGACGATTACTCGGCCATCTGTGTGGCTGTCACCGAATCTTTCTTTGCCCCGCCCTGCGTGGCTAATTGTTTTGCAGCACAGAGTATGGAGGTAGAAGGTCATTGCGCTTGTTAATTGGATGCGGGCAGGAGAACCATGACTCAAACAGCCCGCGGCCCACACCGTTGACACCTTCTACAAGATTTCTGGTCTCGCCAAACTTGAGGGTACAATGATAGGGGGCCGCTCACCGATGGTTCTTACGAAACTTGCTCGTACCGTTGTGCCTTACGGGCTCTCTCTCTCTCTCTCGAGCCCAACCAGCAGCCGCACGGTGGCGCATGATATAGGCAGAATGTTATTACCGACAACTTGAGGGTGCGGTCGGGTTGCGTAGAATGAGCCGCGATCTGAGGCCAGCGTCACTTCTCACTGCTGCTGCGTGTTTGGCCATTCGCGTCTGGAGTAATTGTCACAACAGCTTAAGCCATGGCGAGACTCTAGTCACTACGAGCCTCGAGCTCGGTCCCAAATAAGAAGAGAAGGAGTTTGACGCCAGCTGCGGGAATAGTGCATTCTGTACAGAATAATTGGGGAAGGGGTTGAAGAGAGTTGGTAGCCGGACGAGGGTACTTCCGACGCTGGGAGAGCGACGTATGCGTATGCATAATCTCCCAGTGTCTCCCACGTCGCTGCTGTGTCCGCAATTGCACCAAGTCCGGTAAACGACTCCAGATGTTTCCCGCCGTCGTAGTGGGTCTTTCAGTCTCATGACTTGGCGCCTGATGCTTGCCCCCGGTTCGTGTGCGTCTCAAGCTGCGAGAGAAGGCGGCTAACGGCCTCAGGGACGTTCTTCACGTATGGGAGCGCTCCTGTGGCAACTAATATTTTAAAAATCAAAACCAAGCCTCCGGTTTATGCAAGTACTATTTGAACGGGATGTCTCCCCAAACAAGCGGAAATTCGAAAGGATCTCAACACTTGGATAACGAAGACTTCAAAGCCATCAATAAAGATTGTGAGGTGGATAAGGCAGCAACTTTACTGATGTGCGGGATCGATTGGGCCTTCATTGCACGGCGGTGGCGGATTAAAACAACGTGACTACGTACGGCAACTCCGTTGTACCAACACGGGGGCTAGATCGGGGTCAGGCAGGAGTTATTGGGAATGCGCGCCCATACCAAATGCCAACATTGTGTTTGGTGACGCACTCAGGCGTAGACCCACGTCGCACCACCTGGAATCCAAGGCGTCCCGCCTTCCTCTTGTTTCACGAAATCCTGGTCAGTGTGCGTTGTGAACCGGAGGGTGTAGTAGTGCGCCTAGGTGTGGGTTTTTGCCGTGTCAGTCACCTGTGCCCTCTCCCGCCCCCGGGCCTCTTGATTTTGTCTTGACATCGGGGCCAGGCCAAGGAGGAGGGAGTTCAGTAGTGAAAGTCTACCACAACTAGTCATTGTACCTGCTCTCACCCTGCTGTTGAGCACTCGGTGGACATCCTGGGTCACGGCGGTCGAACTGTCGGATATGCTGTCGTAAGGTGGTGTGGTCGACAAGACAAAGATTCTCAATCAAAAGTCGGGGATGACGGATTGGATTGGACAACCTTTACTGTTTTGGATGTGCGTACACAAAGGCTCTGTAGGCAGTCGCCGCGAGCGCACTCTCCAGGCAAGTTGTGTCGTCTGTGTCCGCCTTCGAGGTGCCGAGACCCAGCGCATGTGTAAGTCTTTTGTTGTCTCCGCGTCCGCCAGCCAATCAGAGGGGGGGACAGCGTTGATTGGCGTGGAGCACTCGAGAGGCTAGTGACAAGCCTCTCGCGTCTCAGCAGCGTATCGACAAGGAGTGTGAGGCGGACAGGAAAGCAGCGTGGAAAAGGCGGAACGCAAGGAGACGCAAACCATCACAATGCTACTGGCACAGAACTGACAACACAGGAAAGGAAGCTTGGTTCGTTGCGCTGCCCGCAGAGACTATACTATTCGGTAGAGAAACGCTCACCGATCGTTTTTACGGAACTCACTCGTTCCGGTGAGCCTTACGGGCTCTTTTTCGAGCCCCATCAGCATTCGCACAGTGGCGCATGATATAGGCAGAATATTATTACTGACAAAGACAAGGGAGACTGGAATGGCCATTTCTGGCTTATTGACAGTCGTCAGCCAGTCATACCCAACTCAGAAGTGTGGAACACCTGGGGCGGTAATAACATTCTGTCTATATCATGCACGGCTGTGTGGCTGTTGGGCTTGAGGGAGAGCCCGTCAGTCATAACGGGACGTGTTAGTTCCGTAAGAACGATCGATGGGCGTCCCTCAACCACTGTATATTCCCGATCGCAACCGGCAGGACAACGAGCCCGTGGCTCAGTGGTTAGAGGCATTGAACTTCTAACCAACAGGTCAAGGGATCGAGCCGCAGGTGTTTCACACCTCGGGGTTGGGTATGACTAGCTGACGACGGCTAATTAGCCATAAATGTCCACTCCGGTCCCCCTTGTCTTTTTCGGTAATAACATTCTGCCGATAGTTTTCTGTTTAAAAATCCGTATTTGGTCAAACTCGTGACATTTTGCCTTATGATCCCAGAGTTTTATTAATAATCCCGACAGAAATTTCCACCTGCCAAACACTTTTCCTAGGGAGGGCTTTTCTATCTTACTAGGGACGCATTAACGTTATTTAAGACTTATGGTGTGGGGATACTGTCCAGGTTTTCTTGTAAGTCAGTTTCTCGTCGAAAATAGTTTCTCCCTGCATCTTATTATAAGGCGTCTCCTGTTTTGCATACATAACAGGTTGTATTTAAACTCTTTACAAAATATGACTATCATTTTCTTTAACTTTCCCAAACAATTCATGTATTCTGACATTTCTGCAAACAAGTTTGAAAAGAAGGACAACATATCACGCCGTGTACGAGTTAAGTAAAATTTATGAGAGCCAGACATTACATGTAACGGAACCAATCATTCTGAGGAACAGAGGAGGCAGCAGTACTCAATTTTTAATGTATTACTCCAACTTCGTTTCAATTTGATTATTAAAACAATGGGCTTGCTATCAGCCTTGAAACCATAAGGCGCTCCGTGCGATCTAGGTACTCCGGCTCAAAGCAGCGTATCATTTTGGAGGCCTATAAGCTGAACTCCAAACAAAAGCGAATAATACAGACTGCCGACAATCTTTTAAATCCTGCAGGAAGAGCCTTTTCGACCGGCAAACAAAACTGAGAAAGCAAATCAGACCGGATTTACTGCCCCCCGTAGGAGGTATTTCACTAGTCAGCCAACCTTTTCCATCAGAATCCACCTTCTGAATCTTGTTTCTAAGGTCACTTTACATTGTTATGAGTGTTTTAGTTCTCTTCTGGTTATTTTGCACGTTCTGGCTCATCTGCGTATGAATAAGCTTTTGATATCGTGGATTTGGAGGGGACGTCATGTGTTTGGATCACGAGGAGTTGGTGAGAGGTGATATTCTGAAAAACACTGAGAAGTCGGATCTAAGCTTGTGTTCCGAGTAAGACAGAAGAAGACTGATCGAGCAAAGGTACCATTTGTTTTTTTTGAGCTTCCGAGCTTTACAAGGGTTCATCGTCAGAGGTGACAGCAACGAGGAAACAGGTGGAGATTATAATTGTCAATAACCAATCAAAATCCGGTGCCACAGATCGGGGTGTGGCTACGCGGGGCTTTGTACGCGAGTGCCAGATCAGTTCATCGATTGACTGAGTTATCAT
>CACRXP010000405.1:451947-482286 GCA_902702965.1 Spirometra erinaceieuropaei | reverse complement strand
CAGAATCGTTGCAGTCACGGTGGTGGTCCCTTCATCGTACCAAGAGCGTACACATAAGGCGTTCTTGGGTCCATTAAACCCATATAATCGTTAAGGTCACGAGATTCGGTACAGACCCAGGCGAAGCGCTTTCTTAGCTCATGACAACAGGCTGCTGATGTGAGGCAGAACAGGTGACTGTTTACAATATTCTCTCCTCGACTGTGATAATAGTTTGTCGTCTTCTCTGTCTGGTTGAATATTAGAATTATGACTTTGGTGAAGTACCATGGATCTATGCCTTGACATCACAGCACACGCCTGACAAGGTCAATACCTCGGATACAGTTCTGCAGAATTCGAAGGAAATGTGAGGTTGGCGCGGCTGTCTGATGAGATATACACGACAGACGCCGACGGCCTAAGTGTACTGCAAATTCTTGAAATTATATCCAAATATAAACGTTACCCGATACACAAACAGATACCAGTTCTATATCAACAAAAGTAATTATCCTTATCTGCTAATATAATTCATTTCAGAGAAATGGTACCCCTGCAACTCTTTTGGACTTATCTTAAAACATGCCCATACCTCTCTATCATGCTAAATTCCGCCTTCCGACTTTTGAGTGCCGCTTGGTTTAGCAAGAAAACTTACTGTTCTGGCCTGGTCCATCCTTAAAAACGTGTTTTCTGCTGAAACTGCGTACTTTCTCGGAAAGGTTTTTGAGAAGCCTACTATAGAAACCGCGCACGATGGCAGAAATGACTTCTTTCGTCAGAAAAGGTGAAAGCGGGAGTTACAAATCCGCACAAAAGGCCAGGACAATAAACAAAATGTTCCGGTGCTCGGCCCCTCGTCTTCTTCACTTAGAGATATTTATATTTGAGGGTCTGACTCACTCCCGCTCTAGCGACTGTTGGCCTGTGATCATCATAATTCTTGCTTTCTTGCTCCAAAGACTAATAATGTTTTGAGTCTCTCGGCCATGTTCCGTCCTTCAGCTGGACAGGTGGTCTCTGGTCGAGAGGTGTATGTCGGCTTACGACTCTGGACATCGTTTCGCATTTGACCTTTTATTTTACTCTACAAATACGAAATGTCTAAACTGTCTCACGATTCCTCGAGCTGATATTTGGACGTTGATGCACTTCCACTGGCATGATAACGGCATTAACTTGTGCCACTTTTGTACCGGAGACAGTCCTATTTGCAACTGAATCCGTATAGAAATCTCCGGTAGCATAAGATGCCAAGAGCGGCGTGGAAATGCGAGAGGTGGGTAGGAGAAGGCAGGCGATGTTTTTCGTAGACGGAGCCAACTTTTGGCGCCTCACATCCCAGCGGGCTGGAGGGCTTCGTTAAATTAAAATCCCATCCCGAGTTTCACAATGCGTGAGAGGAAGAAGCCATGTTTCTTGGCCGTCTTCTTCAGCCCTAGAAAATAAAGAACATTGAGGAATTTTGAATCTAATCGAAGGAGTTGTTGGCAAACCTTCTCGAATCCCTGTGTAGAACAATTCGTCCTCTGCTAATTGTGTTGGAGATGGTGTGGTGGCCCTACTCCGAGCGCCTGCGTCTCAAGGCTGGGCCTCTCACGAGTGTCTGCACGTGCGCCCCAGGGCTGTCTGGCATTCGCCCGCTCGGTTCTCCAAGTGGCCAATCAGATTCAAGGTAGAGTCAGAGATGCCCTGTTTGATCTAAGCAAGGAGAGTGCCGGTAGTGACCCGACTCCTAGCGCCTGTCTCAAGGCTGGGCCTCTCACGAGTGTCTGCACGTGCATACCAAAGCTATCTGGCATTCGCCCACTCGGATCTCCAACTGGCCAATCAGATTCAAGGCCAAATCAGACGTTACCTGGCTTAAGACGCTTTGACGCATTCCCTCACACACGACGACAGTTCGACCGTCGATTCCGACTGTGTCCATCGTGCGCTACACAGCAAGGTACAGCAGGCACTATGACTTGCGCGTGGGTTGTTTTATAGTAATAGTGAACTTTCGCAGCATCTACCGCACTCTCCCCTCCTCCTCCACCTGGACCCAGTGTCAAGATAGAGTCAAAAAGACCGTAGGCGAGGGGGGGGGCGCAGGTGGCTGGCACGGCCGGACCCGCACATAGGGGGTATCACCACACCCCCTGGTCCACAACACACGCTTGACCAGGATTTTTCGCCAACAAATACGTCGGAGAAACTGGAAGACTGCCCCGAAAGCGAATTGCCGAGCACGCGGCAGCGGTACGGAGATATGACGCCAACTCTCAGGTCGCGGCCCATTCGACGAGACTCGGCCACACATTCAAGTTCGATGAGGCCGAAATTCTCGCGAGAGGGGATAATCGCGTGAGCCGCGAGTTGCTTGAGTCATGGTTCACGGGACCTCAGTCTATCAACAAGTGCAACGACATCCCCACTCCATATTCCGTGCTGAGGCATAGGCTGGCCAAAGTAATTGACCACTCGGGGAGCACGCAAGCCGGTGAGCCAGATGGCCGAGCCATCATCACGCCAGCATCCAACACGGGTGATGACATTTCGGCAATTAACAACTTGCATGCCGGCCATTAAGCAATTAGCGCAGCAGCGGGCAACAATCCTTGATGAAGGGGAGCGCGGTTAATTACTATAGATATGCGGTGGCCTAGCGACTGCATCCTATAAATACAGCAACTTCCTGTGCACGAGTCACCCTTTTCTGCCATTGTCTCTGATGATGGATTCGAGTGAGAGTTCGAAACGTCAGGCGAATAAAGCCCTTGTTCCAGCGATCGCTTCTTCTTCTTCTTCTTCTTCTTCTTCTTCTTCTTCTTCTTCTTCTTCTTCTTCTTCTTCTGATCAACTACTTCTTGGAACTCGCATCTTCGCTTGTAACAGCAACACCTCAACAGGGGGTCAGAAGGGCGAGGATGATGACTGGGCAGCCGTGCCTGGCACCTGTATACCCAGCGGGAGCGCGAACACAGCCACCGGCAGGGAACCAGGTGTCAGGGAACTGCCAGCGCATACCAGGCCACGAGGGCCATGGTTTGCTGATGCTGGCATAGCACACGCTTTCAGACTGCCTCTCACACACACTGGGGACGTCGCTCACTCGGCGCCGGATGCGCCTTCGTCAGGCTGCCAACTCTCTTTGTACAGAATATATTATCCTCCGGGGAAAATGAAGTGCTCACCGGATCTAGGGACTTGCAGGGCTGACGTTTCGAAGAGCTGGGGCAGCTCTCCATTATCAAAGCGTTAAGTTAAAAAATTGATCATACTTTTGAATAAACAGCCGGATTAGTTGACCTTGGGCTGATCGGTTTTTTCTTTTTTCACTGCCTTGGCCTACTGGTCGTCGCCTGTAAGTGTTGATGGCCTCCTGTATTGTGTGTCGTCACCGCAATTGGGGGTAGTTGCGTTTGCGTCCCGATTTTGGGAGAATTGGTAGACAGGCCGTGTTTGCTCGGTAGTGTTAGGCTCCGTATGACTGTCTTGTCTTCGTCACGGCATTTGCAGTGACGTAGGACTTTATAGGCCGAAGGATGGTCTATATGCCTGTTGATTGATTTGGCACCTGAGTATCAAGCCTCAAGTGTGAGACGCTCTGTCCTTGAGGTGCCACTGCCTAAGATGGCTGCTCCTTGAAAATCAAAACTGTGACCAGTTTCCCCGATGTGAGTCGCAAGCTGTGAGTTTGGGTGTAGTCTCCGAGTTGCCAGTTTGTGCTCATGTAGGCGGGTCTGCAATTTCCGTCCGGTTTTCCCAACGTAGTTGTAGTCTCCATCGTCGCAACGTATTTGATAGATAAATGCTGGGGTTTCAGTGGATGGCAATCTGTCCTTAGGTTGCATCAAACGGCGACGAATTATTGTCTGGGGTCGATGGGCAATGTCTACCCTGGCGGGTTGTAACAGTCGTGAAACGGACTCGGAGACTCCTTTAATGTAAGGAATGGCCCTCCAGACTTCAGGTAGTTCTTCCTGTGGCCGTCGTCTGTTGACTCGGCGCTTGCTTTACGCTTGCTTTGGCGTCCATCTCCTCTTTCCATTCGGAACGGGGACCTGAAGGTCGTGTCAGCCAGGGTCGCACGCACAGCATAGCCTGCAGCGATAATGGCAATATTTCCTAACCAGATCCGTAAAACAGTGCCTATGGCCATCGTTCGTACACCATTCAGTCTTCACCTACTACAGCTTTGTAGGCAGAGTCCTTAAATATGGCAGCGCTGTCTTCACATCGAAAGGCTGCGTGTTCGTATCACGTCGGTTCACCACCAATGGTCGAGACTATGATAGTTGAAAAGAGGATTTCGGTAGTCGAAGGTCAGGGAGACAGGGGTAATTGGACAACACTTACTGCATCATTGGGATGTACAAGCGACCCAGAAGGGGGTGGCAGCAATCTCTCCATCAAACTGATTGCCTGATTTTTAGGATTTCAGCCCCTGCGCGAGGTGCGTACGCGCACCGGAATTTCTGGAACTGCGACCAAGCGTTGACGTTAAAATATCGATCGTCGACACGGTCTCGGCAAGCTGATGGATGACTCTCAGTGCAAGCAGTGCACTTGTTGTTAATCGACTGGGCTTGAATACGAGAAGGCCGCCGTTGGCAGCAAGTTTGTTGCGCTAAATGTTTGCCTCTGCACTCTGTCCTTCGTAGGAGATCTCGATTAAAACGACCGTGGTTCCCATTTTAACCACTTCCGCTGTGCATAATAAAGAAGTAATTCAGAATTTTGAGTCATTTTAGAAGTTTTTTGTGGTCATAGGGCCGGAATGTCGGATCCAGAACTAGATAGACAAACACTGCATGCAAGAGAGAGGACCAACCAGAGTTGATGGCGATCAACTATCGCAGAACTATTGCTTTTCTCTGCCTTGGCATGGAGTCACCCTTGTGGAATCACTGAGCTCACCGAGTCGCTTTGACAGCTCCAGCTTGCAACTATCGAATTCATGCAATCATCTTTGGCTTACTACTATAGTCCCACCGTAGAATTTTAATGTGATTCGTCGGAGAGCCGGATCAAGCCCACCGATATCATTTTAAGATTGCCTGGCTCCCGAATCTAAAGAATAATCAGCCAGGCTTTCAGGCGTGGCTGGATACCGATTCAGTAAATTGATAATCTATGCGTTTACATATGCACTGTTGCTCGCCGTCCTTCACAACCCTGGTATACTGTAGCCCTTGATGTTGGCACCTTTCTTTAAACCCAACAAGTTCTTAGACGACTGGAAGACTATGGTCCTAGTGGTGCGGTTGGTTCTTTCGAGGGTTAGTGGGCCGAACGTTTACTAATCGAAACCATGCCGGCCTTCCAATCAAATCCAATCAGCACAGACCCTCCATGGAGTCACATTTCAGTTCATTTGCACTAGTGGACGCAAGAATAACAGGCTTACGCAAGCTAACTGGCCTAGGTGGCAAGTCCTTCGCTTTACATCTGAACCGTTAAAAGTTATGAATACCGTCTACTGAACGGACAAAAGTAGAAAGGACAATAACGCTCAATTTTCATTAGAGTCTACAGGGCTGCGTTGAATGATTAGCCGTATGAACCACGTTGCTTAACTTTTGAGAACGCAGCACGTAAGCCAATAACTTTTAATAACGCAGAAGGCGTGAAGTTTACAATGTAATCGATTACCTATACGTTCATATCGCCTTATGATAAAACAGCTGTTCTCGCGGAAAGGATAAGGTGAATTGGACAATCGCTCTTCTGTGCGAAAGGAGATACGCGAAATTATTTCGCCACCTGCTGAATAACTAAATGCGCTTTCTTAAAGGGTCACCGAGATTTAAGAAGGTATTGGACGTGTTAGGCCCTTGAAATCACAATGGCATGTCTTAAATGGTTCGGATCGGGGGCAAGATTATAATCCATTTTGACCCAACTGTGAAAAACTCGGTGCCTGGGTGGGATTCGAACCCACGACAGCAAGGGGAAGGCTTAAGTACAGCCAACGCTATAGCTATCTGAGCTATGAAGCCCCACCGGAAGACGCTAGTATAATTACATTTGGGTCAAGTTTACCCGCCCAACCTACAGCAACGTCTGGAGCAACCAAATCTGATACAGTAAGCTGACTGTCCAATCAGGATTTCCAAAGTAATACCTCGAGAATCCACCAGATGACTAGCAGACTCATGTAATTCGCAGGTGTTATGGCAGGTTTCGAATAATTCATTTTTTAAAATCTGCTATAACACCTAGGAAGAGTAGAATACTTGACTTTGTTCTGGTAATCAGTCTGTAAATTACCGAAAAACTGAGCAGTCTGGCTTTAAGGAGATGGTTTAATCTAAACGAGTCATTCCGTTTTGAGGGTGCATTCAGTGCCCTATGTCCTCATAGGACTGGCTTACAATCACTGATACTCTAAGGGGGCCTGAGTCGGTAACAAGATTTGAGTTCTGTAATCTGTGCTGGTCGTAGTTGAAGTCCAGCCGACCGTTACGGAGAGGGCAGTAGTTTAGTGACATTTAAGTCCGTTTTGTTTTAATCAGTTAAAATACGCTTAGTAAAGAACTTGGCACAACTTTGAATGAGACAAAGAACTAGCACGTGCATTTTTACCTGCTAACGGCTTTGTTCTTATTTACTAGTTTGTAACTGTTGGGATGCTTCTATCTTCGTTTCCCGGATAGCCTACTTACTGTACCCAACTAATGGGTTTATGACTTACAATAGCATGCACCATAAGGTGACAATTTTCAGGAACTGCAAGATGCAAAGCAAAGGATTTCGGGTAATCTCCAGAACACCATGAGGAGTGCATGAAATACACTGTATATGTGGTCATGTCGCGCTCTCCGTAGCACTTGTTGAACTGGAAGGGGAAGGAAGAAGTGAGAGGGAAGGGAAAGGCGGGGACGGAAGGGGATGGGAACGGAATTACCATACCGCACCGGATACCCTCATCATCACCTAGTAGTATTGGCGGAAAAATACACCCTACGAAGAGAAAAGGGGGTGAAACGGCCATTTCTGGCTTCTTCACCGTTATCAGCCGGTCAAACCGAACCCTAGGCTCGAAACATCTGTTGGACTCCTAGTCGGCAGAACGCGAGTTAGAGCTTATGATTGGCTGACGACAGGTAGTAAGCCAGAAACGACCGTTCCAGTCTCCCTTTTCTATGTGGAGAATATTTTTCCGTCTATACTACTAGTTGTCTCGAAGTTGTCTGCGGGGCTCTATATCGTGCTCAGTTCACAATGGGAGGGACATTTTCAATAAGGCGATGGGTGAGCACAACTTTACTAATGAAGAAGGGAATTTGTTAACGGGAACAGAAACTGTACTAGCCTACGAAAGGGCGATAGTATATGACCAGATATACAGCGCATTTCATGAACCCATAAAGTGACTTCATCATCCCCTTCTGTCCCCCTTCCTCCCCCTACCTCACATTTTTTCCTTCCCCTTCCAGTTCCACAAGTGCTACAGAGAGCGCAACATGACACATATAAAGTGGCTTCATCATCATGGTCCGGAGATGCTCCGAACTGTTTTGATTAATGTCTCGCAGTCCCCGAAAATTAACTCTTTATGAGGCATGCTGCTCCCTTCTCCGTCATGATCGACTGAATTCCAGTTGTTGTCTGCATTAAAGACTACGACCAGCACAGGTTATAGGATTCAAACCCTGTTACCGACTCAAGCCCCCTAAAAGTATCATTTATTGTAAGTCAGTCCTACCAGGACTTAGGACGCTGAATGCATTATCAAAACCGATTGACACATTAAACAATCTCCTAAAATCCGGGCTTAGTAATATTCCGGTACTTTACAGACTGATTAATAACGAATAATCCATATCTTCTCACTGACACCAGTCAGTACCGTTAACTTGATTGTGACAAAGCTGTAATCTAAACAGTTTAAGGTAAGATCGAAAGATTTCTCTCTGCCTAACTAAGGTAGAAGACTTAGAAAGTTTGACCAAAGCCGAAAAAAACGGTCTTTTGTGAAAAAAGGCAGAAGGGTGGTCTGAGTGAAGTTGAATAGTGTCGAAAGTGCATTTATTTGGCTGGGGGCGAAATGATTTCACAAACCTTCTGTTTGCCTTGGTAGTTCAAATCGTGTCAATTTTATTTAGTTTACGCACTGCCGAAAGGGCAACTAGCTTAAGGGTAACGAATCCAGGGACCTGTAGTTGGCGCGCGCGCTTTCATGTCAATCGATGGACTGCCAACTCTAATCTTTAGTCGATAATTCGCCGTGCTCGTTTTCATTTCGGTCGATGGATGGCTGGCAATTCAAAATTTCGATCGATAATCGCCCAGGGGCACCACGACGTTGGCAAGTGTAGTTGGCATGCGCGCTTTCATTTCGGCGATGGCGATTCAAAATTCCGGTCGATAATCGCCCAGAGTCTTGGGTCTCAGTCATTCAGAAATTCATACGCCTTCAGGGCGCTTGGCCACTTTATGCGCAGAGTGTTGAGGTCCTTTCAGCACGGACAGTCGCATGGGACCTTACCCCATTGGACAACAGGTCAGTTCAGTGTCATTCAGAATTTACTTTCCTGTTTTAACTAAGCAGGTCTCAGCAGATTCAGAGAATTTTGACAGTTTAAAATTAAAGCTGTGAAAATCCCCATAGCTATATTCAGAAGAAAAGATGGCGAGCGAACGTTGCTTTTGATAACTTCCCGTTAGACCGACTAAATTAAGAAGTCGGTTAAAAGTGTACAGGATAAGTATACCGTCGGTGGGGAAGTTGAGATTTTAAGATCAAAATCAGAGAAAAGCATTTATAGGCATCTTAGCACAGAAGTAACAGTGTCCAATGCGCTTTATTTTGTTGCACGACCAAAACAGTTTAAGCCTATCAAGAACCAGTTCCGGGAGGCTAGTTGAGAATACGAATAAACGAAAAAGCAGTCAAACAATTTTGGCAATGCGCCTCGCACTGCTACTCAATTTTGCAGCCCCTCTATATTGTACTCATGCACTATCAGTAGGATAGGAGTGCTTTTTGGAATAGTCCAGCCCATCATCTTTGACGGACCTTATTTCCACCAGCGTAATTTAAGGTTGTATAATACACGCGCTCGATGAGCAGCCGAAACCCTTGCTCGCATGACTGCCATGATGGCTGGGTTCACACATGAATGGAACAAAATTGGTCGTTCCAGGGGGACCGATCTCTTCGGCGTCTTTCTGCAAGCCAGTCACACCTTCGTATTTGCGGCCGTGCCCGATCGGGGAGTAGGGCAGGCCTCTGGGCGATTTAAGCCTGAACATCCCGCGCTGACTCCTTTAGCCGACTACAACAACTTCAGCCCCCACTCAAAGCTGTTTGCAGTCGTCTCCACTGTTCGTCTGTTTACTGTAATTGCGTCCCATTTACAATCTCCTCATGGGTTACCGTTGGCTCTTCTGAGCGCAGGCTTCCACTCGTGCTCCAGAGTTCAAACAGATGAACGCGGGCTCCGGATCTCCACATGTCTTGTTACTTCATTCATTCCACATCAGTCCCATGGCAAGCTCTTGCATAATATTCCTGTGAGAGAGACCAAAGGTGGGGTCAATGACAAAAGCAACGGTACTGCTCATATGTCTCTAATGCAAGCTGTCAAAGATGGCTGGTTGGACTATTCGAAAAATGCTCTCCTGGCCTACTGGTAGTGCATAACTACAGTATAGCGGATCTGCCTATGCAAAATAAAAACGGGCGGGTTTTATTCACTGCATTCGGAAGCGTCTAAGTTGCTTAGGTGACAGTATGGATTATTGTGGAAACGCTCATAAGGAGTGCTGAGATCTGCTTAGTCTAAACACGCAGGTATGTTCCAGATGGGGCTGAACTCACCTATTGTCCAATGGGGTAAGTTTGTCTACGAGTGACCATGCGATAATGACTTCACAGCTCCGCAGAGGAGATGGCCAGGCGGGATCAGAGTGAATGAATTTGTTCAACGTTTGTATCCAAGCTCCTGAAGGAATCGGCTATGGTTGGCTACGAATTGCCAATGCATTTGCTGATGCGAAGGCGTCCATGACGATTGCCGATTCTTGAATAAGTATGTTTGCATCATACGAAACGAACGTTCCTCCAACTAATCTAACTCAACACTGGATTTCTCGTGATGATTCAAATCATTGTGTGGACGGGGTCAGCGATCATGCGGCAATGCTGCCCCTGACTAGAAAGAGGAAGAATGTTGCTTGAATTGTTTCCAAAATGAAAACTGAAAGACGGATTGATATCTTCTGTCCACAATCACACACGTACAGACCCTATTCGGGCGAACATCCGAATTTAGAGAGGAAGAGGAAGAAGAAAATGGGGAAGAAGAGGAAAATTGGGAATAAGAAGAAAAAAAGGAAATGAAACAGGTGATGACAAAAGCTTTAACTGCTTATTTATGCGAGACGGCAACATACCTTCACAGCAAACTGGTTATTCGTCTGCTTAATCAAAACGAGAATAGAGCATTAAAACCATTCTCCTCTGCTAACCCCTCCCTTTGAATGGGTTTCTTTGTTGGATGTTGTTTTGAGGTGTCTGCGTAAGGAGACGAAGTTAGTGACTAGATGCAAGATATCCGCTACAAGGGCTTCAAACTTAGGGATATATGACATCTTACATCAAGGGAACTCGGCGTTTAGGTAATAACGCCGATTTGGTAATAACTACTAGTGTCGTCGGCAGTCTATAGGCTTTTTGCATCATTACATCTCGCTCGGCGACTTGCTGAACGCTCATTTCTTTGGTGGTAAGGCCTTTCTCGTGGATAACTTCGAGTAATACCGAACACCCTCGTGATTCTATGTGCTTTTAACTCACTAGGGCTTCTGTCTGTGTCATCTTAGATAATTGTCCCCCACATGCACATTTTTAGGGGAAAAAGGATGGATGGACAAGCAGGGCGGAACAGAATATCTTGGATTAGCGGGGTTAAATTTCTAATATTCAACGAGATGAGTGCATTGTGACTGCGATAAAAGCAGACCCATCTGAGAAACAAATTAGTTTACTTTCGACATATTTCACCCTGATCTAAATTTTCGAAGTAACCGACGCCTTGCATTAAGCGAGGAAACAACAGAGCAGCGTACTTGTTCATAGTCATGTCTTTCCAACAACCGACCTTGAAAGTTTAATTAGGGAGGCACACGAATAATGCCCCAGCTACTTGATTAAAATAAACACATGCGTGGACACACGAGATTGTGGTAACAGTCATGCATTCCGGGACAGCAACCAACTGAGGACGACTTTTCCATCTGTCAGATTTGTTCCGCATGTGGCTACCCGCGACTGGCGAGGATTGCCTTTTATTGAAACAAATGCGACACTTGTGCATTCTGTGGCTAAGGATCATTTTTAATCTCCAGTTCGATAAGTGCATTTCGCAGTCCCACTTCGTCTGAAGAGATATGGATTTACCTTCTTACAGATGTACACATGCGGTGGTTCTTTCATTTTAGTCTATGAGTCCTAAGATGTCCCAAATGTAGCGTAGCTGTCATTCATCTGTCTGCAGTTCACAGTACTGAAACATTGTCTCCCGGAACAAATCTACGGCCGTCATAAAACCTAGAGACCTCTTATTCTAAAAGAATTCGAAGGCACGATCACTGGGACGGTAGAGTTATTGACCTTAGCTTTCGAGCTCGAACTGAAGTTCACCGTTAGAGACTACTAGAGTGCAGCAGCGTGTGAACATTTATATCGTTGTGCCGTGAGGGGGGGCTACATCCGTGGCTATGTCTGGTTTGTGCTGCCTGGCCCACAATAGTCCCCCGGTGTGGTGATGTCGTTTTTACCTCGCGGCGATGTGACCTGCGCCACCTGGCTGCGTGGGCGGAGTGCGTGATATCACGCAGGCAAATCAATGTGTCTATTGCTAGAGTTGATGTCCGACACCCATGCCTCTAACAGTTCTCGCCCCTCCTGTTGCCGGCTCGCGCCAATATCCGCCTGTTGGCGAAGTCGAACTCATGGCCTTCCCTCAGCGTGTGAGTGACGACTTGAGATAGTGGGTCGCCACTTCGAACGGCCCGTTTGTGCTCAAGTATTTGTGAGCTGAGACGTCGTCCTGTTTGGTCTGTGTAGTGCCAAGGACAGTTTTGGCACGAGATTTGATGGACTACGCCCGACTGTTCACCTACGCCCAGCCGGTACTTCATTTTCATGATCCTGCTACGTATGGTAGCCGCCGGATGATGTGGGATGTCCACGCCTAACTCTGACGCAATGCGTTCTGCAGCCTCGGACATATTCTTTATGTACGGTAGGAAGTTCCAAGTTGTTGGTGTCTTTTTCGTATGTCCGCCGTGGGCGCGTACGTATGCAGCGGCTGATGAAACTATTTGGGTAGCCGTTCTTTGTTAACTGGTCCCTAAGATGCCGTAGTTCTTTCAGCCTTCCTTCGGGCTCGCTACAGCGCGTTTTTACTCGGTCGAAAAGCGTCCTCACACAGCCGCGTTTGTGCACCAATGGGTGGTTGTTATGATAGTTGAGGAAATGGGTTGTATTGGTCGCCTTTCTGCACACTGTAGTGCTGAGCATAACGTCAGTTGTGCGTGTGACGAGCACGTCAAGGAAGGGTAGTTTCTCATCCTCCTCATCTTCTCTTGTAAACTGAATGTCGGGAAAGATGCCGTTAAGCAGGTCTTGAAAACCCGATAACCTGTCCTTTTCAATAACGACGAGTGTACCGTCCATGTATCGGCGCCAAAACGCAGGTTTGTAGTGGCTGAAAGCAACCTTTTCCAGCTCTTGTAGGACCAATTCCGCAATTAAGCTGGATATTGGGGAACCCATGGGTGTTCCTTTGATTCGTTCTTTTGTTCTGCCATCGAAGCTGAAAAGGGTTCGCTGGCAGAATGCGGAAAGCTGCATTTGGTGTTGGATATTTAGGGGTCCTGTCATTGCGTCGTACTTTTCTTTGAGGCGTTTGCGTAGCACGTCGCGCGCCAAGTCTGGTGGGATGAACGCGAAAAGTGAGACAGTGTCAAAGGATATCATGATTTGGTCGGGTAGACTAGTTTTTCCCAGAATGTCGGCAAGGGATTGGGAGGCCGAATTGACGTACGTCACAGAGCCCTCTCGGAGAAAATTGAGTTTTCGGGACATCCATTTGGCCAGATTGTATGTGGGACTGCCTTTCAGGGCAACGATTGGCCGCAGAGGAACGTTGCGTTCTACTGCGTTCGCTCACTGCGGATGGCGGGAGTTGCCTGAGTTAGCGAGTTCGGTTTACAGTGAGAACTCATCAGGCCGGATTATAGTTTCACACCACTAGATGGTAGTCACTAATGATTAAATATGCGAACTTAAGTGTTTGATACATATAGCATGCTTAGCTCTTTCATCTTGGTTGTACTTGAATCACGTCTCTAACTAGGCCTAAAAGATGATTAAGTTTAGGGTCAAGTGTAAAGTCAGGTTAAAAATTTCGGTTTGTGAAAGGATTGGGGTTGGAGCTAGGGGCAAGGTTAGGGTTGGGGTTAAGTCTGTCAGCCGCATACCCTCTCAAACCAATCCGGCATTCTTCAACCACTAACCCTGGATTACCTGTTTTCCACCCCCTTGCGCGCTCTCAGTTTACACGTTGCAAATTACACTGTCCGCTCCGGCTCCTCGTTGGAGTAATACAACAAATATAGGACAGAAATGCAAATTTTCTATCTGCCTTCAGCAAATTCCGTTAGTTGCGACGTTCGCTTGCCCTACTGACAAAACTAACATTAACATCCTCCCCGTATCCAGCAGTCCCGGTGCCCTATTTTCTCATCGGGCTTACATATTAAATCCTTGCCCTTTAATCAGTCACGTGGGAGGTAGGGTTGTGAGGGGACGGTAGAATGGGCTGTTACTAACGCCATCAACCCTAACCACTGGTCGTGGGAGGTCGATCACGTGACCCGGCCAATTACACGGAGATGCTTAGTCGTAGTCAAAACTAGGATTTTTAATGCAGTCGTTTGGTCAACCGCATGGCCAATGTCCACAAGATGCTTCGTAATTTAACTCACAAGAATCCTATTTTCCGCCTTCACCAATCAGCATGGCATATATTCAATCGACCGAGTGGGGTACATGGGCAGCAAGAGGTAAAGAGAGTTTGGAATCTTCATTTTTTGTGAAAAACAATCTCTGCTCGAAGACAAGTGTTCACTGTACAGGGAAGAAGCATACAAAATGGTTTCGCCCCTAACTATTTGAGGGCACGTTTTAGTTTTAGATTCAGGCCTATGCTGCAAAAAGGTGGAGAAGGTGTAGATTCCTCATCCAAATTCCTTGCAAAGGTCTGGGCCTCAAAGTAACCATGACATGACATGTAATATTAAGCTCACGCACAGACTGTGGTCAGAAAACGTTTGGAACTCACCACGTGCCGAATGATCTATCAATGGAAGTAAAAAAGACTTCAGCAGCAGTCGAACTGAAGGTGTAAGACGCGGGCTGGTGCGAGTCAAGGAGGAAGTTGTGCTGACTAGTCAGTATAGCTGGTCGTGTGACTGCAACCGAGCAGAGGTTCTGGTTGTTGTTGTTGTTGTTGTTGATGATGATGATGATGATGATGATGATGATGATGATGCTGATGATGATGATGATGATGATGATGATGATGATGATGATGATGGGCAGGAAATAGCTCCTAACAACAAACTCGGCCTTCGACATGTCCAGGCAAAGTGCGCGGAGAATGACCCTGTTGTCTAAACACACAGGTACGTCGTGGCTCTCTGAACTGCAGTTGCGTTGATCGGCTTCGTGAAATGACAGTTTACTACCGCTTCTGCACCACATGGTAGACATCTCCATCCGTACAATAGTTTAAGGACTCAATATAGTACTGGACGACGACAGTTGATGCTACATTACATCGCAGGTGCCTATTCGCAATATTACAAAGTTTCTGACCGATCAGCCAGATCGGTGCTCAATCACGCCTGAAGGTAATGCTGCTGCATGATCCGAGACCGCTTCCTTCGCGGCTAGCCTTCGTTGAAGTGAATTCCCATTATCCACCAACCGTGGACGCGTCGAGTGACCCTCAGAACAGGTTATCAGGTAGGTCCAGGCTTTCTGGGACGAAGACAGAAAACCCGGCAGGCCTTCTAAATGTCAACAAAAGTTTTAAGGTCTTATAGGCTTCTTGGAATAGTCGCCGTGGTGCTTTCGAAGAACAAGTTAGTAGCGGCGTCTGTCCGTACAATCGTGCATCGAATTCGTCGCTGCATCAGATTTGATACACTATAATACTTGAGAGCGAGATAGATGCTGCACTTGAGAAGACGAAGATGCGATCACTGGAGAAAGAAATGTATTGGTCCGACGTTTCGGATGCTCACGCGAACCCATCATCAGAAGCAGTTGCAGTTACTGCACTCCCTGTGCCTCTGACGATGGGTTCGAATAAGAATCTAAAACGTCAAACCAATAAATTTATTGTTCAAGTAATCGCATCTTTGTCTTTCGAACTGCTTCCTGGAACTTGCCCGTTCGTTTCTATTGTCTAGCAAGAATCTGCGACGAAACCTGTTGTCATCATGACTTTCGTCTTCCTCTTAAAATCCCGGCGAGGAAGAGATCTCCACGCTCATTTTCCGCCTGGGAAGATAGGTAAGTTCTAGCGGTTGTTATATGCATGACGGAAGACCACGTTAGTCAGTCAATGCGAGAGCGTAGTTCTGGCTCATCTTCAGTGACCGCTGGATTCGTTTCCACGGAAGATCAGTGATCTAGGTGGGCTTGCAAGCACTCACCCCCTTGTGCAGAACTGCTCAGTGGAATGGAGCGTGTTGGCTTCAGGGTTGAAATAATTACACTTAGAAGGCCAGCGTGATTCACATTAACAAGTTTCTTGTTCTTATCAGTTTGCTGTGGACGAGGTCTGCCTTCAAGTGCACAGGCTGGGAAAGGTGTCGCCACTGTTCCTTGAGTGATCTCAACCCATGTGCTTCTTCCAAGAATAAGTTTAATGAACCATTTTTTGCGGCAGAGGAGCGAAAGCGTAGGTAAGTATGTAAGCGCGCACCCTTCCCTTGTGCAGAACTGCAATCGCTGGAGTGAATACCAGTCCGACGAGGACACTTGTGAGAGTGGCATCGTTGTGGTTTAACTCCTCCTTTTAGATAGACGGTCAGGTTCACCGAAGTAGTGCATCTTTGTGATACGTTTTCCATCCGTAACTGTTCTTTGCGATCGGAGTCTATCTACAGCACAGACGTTTATCTCCATTGTCGAATCTGCGAAATAACGTTCCTTGTGGTCTGCATCTACAAGTCTGCGGGTTGTGATTAGATGTACCAGCAAATGAATTTGATAGCATCCTCGTCAGGACGACCGAATCACCTGGATTTTGGTCCTAGATGTTATGCAGTCCCTTGGGCCAAACGGATCGAAGGTCTACAGAATAACCATGGATTGTCAAGATCTCTGCTGTGCGCGTGCTATTACCTTCTGTGTCATCCGCGGTTGATCCTCAGCTGTTGCCTAATTTAGGCCAATGACCAGGGCAGGTTTCAGAATTCAAATCTTTTTGCCGATTCAATTTCCTGAATGTATCAGTGACTGTTAGCCAGTCGCAAAAGGCCTCAGGTCCTTGAATCCACCCTCAAAACCCAGTGAATCTTTAAGATTATACCATCTGCCAAAGATCCCGCTACCCAATATTTCGAGAATTTACTGTCCGATTAATAGCAATTAGTCAGCAAGTGTCCATGAACTTCATTGCAACAAAGCTGTAACCCAAACGGCGTTTTAGATAAGCTCGGAAGATTTCTGTCTGCGTAACGTAAGCAGGAAATTTATGTAGTAACCACCCAATGGCCCATAAACGCAGATGTGTTAGGAGACTCTTTCAAAGGGTAAAAACGCACTTCAGTGATTCAGAGGGACGAGTACGAGAACTTCGGCATCATTGGGACCAACTGGCAAGGAATGGATACCCGAACAGCTTCGTCAGCCGCTGCCTCCGCACGCACCCACGGCGAACGAACGGAGGAGAGCCGCCAACACTGTGGCATCCTCTACCACATAGAAAGAACGTGTCCGAAGCGATGGAACGTATCGCTGGAGAGCTCGGCGTGGGTATCGCTCACCGTCCGACAGCGACCATGCGCAACAAAATCATGCGAGTGAAGGACCGACTAGACGTGGGAGAACAATTGGATGTCGTTTAGCAGATCCCATGTCGGGACTGCCCTCGCCACTACACAGGACAGACCGAACGACGACTTAGCTCACGAATAACGGACCTTAGACGGGCGGTCCGGAGAGGCGACCCGTTGTCTCAGGTCGCCACTCACACGCTGGAGGAAAGCCACGAATTCAACTTCGCGAGCACGCGGATAGTAGCACGGACCAGCAATAAGACAGGGCGAGAACTGTTGGAGGTCTGGGTGTCTGACACCAACTCTATCAACAGACACGTTGACATACCCCCCTACTATCACGCGCTCCGTTCCCGCGGCCAAGACGTGAGACCCGAATTCCAGCCAAGGGTGCACACAGTCACGCCGCCGTGTGACGGCGTGGGACTCAGCTTATCGCGAATACCACCCTCCGCACTCATATCCCCCCTTCATGGCTTGACTACAAAAACTGCTCATTTGATGCCACATTTTCACAGTCTCTGACGCTGGCCTCCTGTACGAGACCGAAAGCTCAGACTAATACACCTACTGTCCCAGATATCGTGTGTTCATCTTCTTTACAGATTCATATGTGACTAAAAAAATAAGACATTCGTTTTTTGCACTCATAGGCAGGGAGTTATTCCGAGTAAAATAAAAAAGTGCCGAAAGGGCATCTATTTGGCTGAGAGCAAGATGATTTCGCGGACCTTCTGTTTGTCTTATCAGTCGAAATCCTACCAATTTGCGCACTACTGTAAGGGTAAGAAAACCAGGCGACCGATAGTTGACGTGCGCGCTTTCATGTCAATCGATAATTTGTTCAGGGGCTTGGAACTCAATCATTCAGAAATCCACACGCTTTGAGAATGCTTGCTCATCTTATGAGCAGAGTCATGAAGTCCTTTTATCGAGAAAACTTGAGTGGGATCTTACCTCATTGGACAACAGGTCAGTTCAGTGTCATTCGGAGTTTTCTTTCCTGTTTTAACTAATTAGGTCTCGGCAGTATCAAATAGTTTTGGCAGTTTAAAATTGCCGGAATTTAGTGAAATATCCTCCTAACGGGCGGTGTCAGAGAATTTAAAGGATAAATATACTGTCGGTAGGGAAGCTAAGATTTTTCTACCAAAAGCATAGAAAAGCATTGAAAAGGATCTTAGCATTGGATGTTGGCACAGGAGTGAGAGTGCCCAATACGCTTTATTTTTGGCACGACTAGAACCGCTCCAGTTCCAGGCGGTTAGTGAAGAGTAAGAATAGGGGGATAAGCGGATTGATTTGTTGATTAGACGGTCAATACGTTTTTCATTGTTTGCCAGAATCTGTGGTAACTGGATTGCTGCCAACGCAAATTCATGTTGGAAGCAATTTTTTCTCGGTATGAATGCAAGACGGGCACACACAACATATTCTACTGCCACCAACAAATCCCGCTACATTTTGCCAACGGCAACTCATCGCTGCAGAACATGGATAGTGAATAAGAGGCCTAGAGCAATTCGAATTTGCGTGGGAAATTCGATGCTAAATAGCAAAGTCACTGTTTACTGCATTAAGACTAGCCAACGCAAATAGCAGATTTGAAGCAAATTATTCCCCGGCATGGAATTGAAGCAATCGTTCAAAACAGGATTTATTGGTACCAACAAATTGCGCGACTGCTCATAAACTGCATCCTGTCGCTTCAAAACATAAATAACGAGTGGGAAGAATACAGCAACAGTAAACAGAGACGACGGGAGACAGTTGATGAGCCGTTTGTTGGTACCAATAAATCCTGCTTTGCACGCTTGCTCCAGCTTCGTACCAGGGGAAAAAAGTGCTTCAAAAGGCAAAAAGTTAGTACGCAGAAACGGGTGTGTGTAGATATACGCACAGTAAGTGGGCTAACTCATGAAATGTCAACCGAAATTTCGAAATGCATTTTCGTTTTAAAAGGATTAAGTAAGTAGGGTTGCAAAACTAATCAGGCTACAACAATTCAGTTACCTCAGGGTGCCGGCTTTCGAATGAACTTCCTTTCGGCTGCATGTAAAAAAGTACACCCTGTAAGATGACTACTTAATTAGCATGAATTTTTCTCAATGATTTTCGATTCCCCTAAAAGTCCAATTATATTTCATAGAAAACATGCATAACATATTCATTCTTATGCTCATTCGGTAGAAAATTACATCTTCTTTCAATTTTGTACTCCAAGGAAACGCATAATTTGGTTTTCAAAAACTTCTCCAATTCCGGAATAATTTTGAACCTACTCTACCTCTACACTTGGATTCAGGGTTTCCAAACTACAAGGCGTATATTTTCCGCGTACGGAATACCACACATTTCTCTACGGTAATAAAGGGGGACCATAGAGGATTCATAAAATTTAGCTGTGGATTTGAACCATATTGTTAACTTTACAAGCCACATTGGTAACTGCAGAGACATGACGATCTATGAACGGCCATTTCACGGTATTAAAAAATCTCACAATTGGAAACTTGGCAGAATGTCATTACCAACAAAGATAAGGGAGACTGGAATGTCCATTTCTGGCTTATTAACGGTCGTCAGACAGTTATACCCAACCCCGAAGTGTGGCACAATAGAGGCTCGAGCTCGCGACCTGTTAGTTCGAAGTCCACGCCTCTAACCACTGGGTCACGAGCCCGTCGGGGTTGGGTATGACTGGCTGACGACGGCCAATAAACCAGAAATGGTCATTCCAGTCTCACTTGTCTTTGTCGGTAATAACATACTGCCTATATCATGCGTCGCCGTGCGGCTGCTGGTTGGGCTCGAGAGTGAGCCCATAAGGCAAACGGAACGTGTGACTTTCGTATGAACGATCGGTGATCGCCCCCTACCATTGTGTATTCCCGATCGAAAACCGACAGGGCAACGGGCTCGTGGCCCAGTGGTTAGAGGCGTTGGACTTCTAACTAACGGGTCGCGAGTTCGAGCCTCTATTGTACCACATTTCGGGGGTGGGTATGACTGGCTGACGACGGCTAATAAGCCAGAAATGGCCAATCCAGTCTCCTTTGTCTTTGTCGGTAATGCCATTCTGCCTATATCATGCGCCGCTGTGCGGCTGTTGGTTGGGCCCGAGAGAGAGCCCATAAGGCACAACGGAACGAGTGAATTCCGTAAGAACGATCGGTGAGCGCCCCCAAGAAATTAGAAACTTCTTCAAAAACTGAATTATGTCCCTCCGTCGAGTATAACATTGGAAGAAGGCGTAATTATCGACCGAACGAGCAAAAAAATGAATATTTTGTGCATGTTTTCCCGTTGAGCGACTTGTCGAACGAGGACTCCATTCGTTCTGACTGTTTTTACGTAATTGACTTTCAATCGCACAAGTAGTACTCGCAATTTCATTTGCTTTAAACCCAGTAAGATGTATATCCGCATCAGTGTGTACAATTGTTTCGGAGACACCAGATCTTAACTGGTGCACAAACAGACTTGAGTGTTGAGATGAAGGGAAAATCACTGACGAACAGAGTGACTTGAATTAGCTAGCGAAGTTGCGAACTTTAAACGCGACGCAAGAATCGGGATTGCATCCAATGTTAAACGACCTGAGAAGTTGATAACTTGAATTCCAAACTAATTTGTCGTGTTCTATAGTTCAAAAGTAACCAAAGATTTGTATCAGTAGACGATAGGGCAGCGTAAGGCATTTGTTCATAGCTATGGTGAATCAAAGTAAACTAGACCAACCAAGGCCCGCGCATGACCTGTGGTTTCAGCCCACACTTATGACCTACTAACAGTAGCCCCGAACAAATAAATGCATTTGATTGCGTCTTCTTTTGCTTCGGGCGAATGAAATAGTCGTAGTGGCTGTAGCGTTCCGACGTGTTGTGATTCTACTCTTTGTAGGACAATCACGCTTGAAAATATGTTTTTCATTTGCATAACCTCTAACCTCAGGATAAGCGCCGGTTTATCATAAAAACGGATCGCGTACAAGCAGTACCAGTGCACGTGAGTCTCTGTCCTGAGAGGACCGATTTAGCTCATCAGCTGGTAGACTTCTAAGACACATCTTGATAGATCCAATCGGTTCAGATTTATTATTAGTGAGGATTGCGCTGAAGTGCACTGGCGAGGGATTCCCTAGGGTTGACCTCACTCTTCGGTTTGCTGAGCTTCTGTATTCTGTCGAAAACGAATTTTTAGTTCTTTACCATCCAACTTGTAGGACAGAAATTGGTTGTGCTTTGCCACAACGGGGACTGCCCAAAATATGATTGTCTCCTGACCAACCTGTCCTCGCACACAAAAGAGCAGTGTGTATTGGGGCGTATGCCCAGGCGATCTCAATGTCCAAGACAGCGGCGTACTCCACTCCTCGTGTGAAAACGAGCTCCAGTCTGTTTATGGGGAGAAATGGGTGTGTTGGACAGAATCGCCCAACTGATGAAAACTTATGAGGAATCGAAACATTCATCCTAAAGGGAAAATTCATGTATCGGAAGGGGGTAATTTCGACTCTAAACCTTGGTAGATGTGAAAATAACACTTCTATGCTAGCAGAATAACCACCACAAGTAGGTGAAACAGAGGAATCACTCGCGATTATCAATTCTTCGATTGGGATCAAAACGAAGGGAAAACGTCAACGGCCTCGAAAATCGTTACTGCAGGGTACCATATCGGTCGATTTAGCAACCAACCAACAACAGTGGGGATTGTTGAAATCAAGTAAGGGTTTCCAGCTGAACAACGGAATCATGTGAGATCTACCTACAAATTCGAGTATGACCCTTTTACGGGAGATCGACTAATTTTCGTCTTCTCATAAAGTGCTGTAGAAATAAGGGGGAAAGGAGTCTGCGTGACAGGGAGTCCGGAAGTATTGATGCTTAGAAATAGTCGTGCTAGGAGGGGAGTGGGGGAGGGTGCAGAGGAGTACACGTGATTAATCGACGTTTGTCTATGGTAAACACGGTGTTTGTACGAGGTCTTCTGTGCGTCCAAGAGCGCTTGCGTAACCTGATAGAAGTCGCTTCTGCTGTTTCTAGCAGACGCTCACCCATTGGCTTAGTGTAGCTCTATGTGACCATATAAATCCCAACGGACCCGTGGCTCAGTGGTTAGAGGTGCTGGACTTCTAACTAACAGGTCGTGGGGTCGAGCCCCAGATGTTCAGCGCTTTGGGTTTGGGTATGACTGGCTGACGACGGATAATAAGCCAGAAATGGCCATCCCAGTCTGCCTTGTCTTTGTCGGTAATGACATTCTGCACACGGAAAGCTTCGTTGGAGTCCACACGATGCAAGAATGCAGATGCTTATCATCCGAAATTCGCCTTTTTATCCACGCTGATAGGTGTTCTGGTATTTTTTTAGATAGGCGCCTACCTGTACAGCCGATACAACCTGGTTCATAGGACAAAGTAATGGCGGAGATGCACATGAAGGTTGTCCGAGTTGGCAGCCTATCCTCGCCTTCTTCGCGTAAAATAGGGTTAGTAGAGAATAATACCCAAACTTTTGATGCTGAGGAGATTCGTGAAACAGCTGGGTCAGGGCGTCTAATCAGGAGTCCGCTCTCTGTCTCCCCCCAAAAAGGGCATTAGTGGAACAGAGTTTTCTTTTCCGCCGTCAATGTGAAGGGTTTTGCTGTTCTCTCGCTAATATTATTTGCGATAAATCCGTAAGGACACCTGTTCTCGCGAAGCAGGTCCTGGTTCTTCCTAAATTCCTTGTAGGTGCAGTCTGCCGAACAAAATATGCTTGCCCTTTTCGCCGAACATTAGATTAAATCGCGTTTCTGTTGAGGGGGCACGAAAAATGATGGAGTTCATATATTATTTGAATTATGTTGTATTCGGATAGACGCATTTCTACTTAGAAGGACAATTAGAAAATGGAGCGTATTTACCATTTCCACCTACAACGTAAACTTTATCGACAGGTATGCCTGATTAACAGTAGCTGACAGAGATGTTATGCTTGTTAATGCAATGGCAAGCTCAAAGGTTTAGTCAGGGTGGTGGCTGTCGTGTCTTCGCCTATTGACATGGTCGTCTAGTTGAAATTTACATAGCCCACCTATGAAGATACCGGCTAAGGGAGGACCAAGTGACGAACCCATAACAATGTCGTCTATTTTCCTATATAGATGGTTACCGAATGGAAGTAAATGTTAAGCGTGCATTTCAATAATAGGTTTTGGAGTTCATTCGTCGGCATTCCTATCTTTTGCTGATTGGCCAGTAGGAAATTGTGATTCTGCGAAGTTCCACTTTGATTACCAATAATCGAAGGTCGACGTAATGTCAAGTGAAAGATATTTGAACATGAAGCTATATTCGGGAACAGATCAGTTATGGAGACTCTTGAACATTGTGTCAGTCGACAAACCATAAATTCATGGCTACCTGTGTGAGACCAGCACATAAGTCTGACATGTTCACAAACCGGGATCGTCTTCTCGGACTGCGTTTTGTTCCAGGATCATTTATCGTCCGGACTTCTATTAGCGGATCTTGCAGTCCCATTACCCTTTGTTATGACCCGGATGGGAGGAAGCACAGGCAGAGGGCCGGTTCGGAGGACGTGCAATTTATTAGCAACTTGCGGACACAGGAGTTACAATTCGACAGAAAGATGCCCTATTCCTGTTGGTCCCTGTGTGTTCTGGAACACTTTGCCGAACAATGTGTCAGACGTTGAAAGCGTTCTAGAACGTTCCCGCCAGGGGCGTGCTGGTCGCTGATTGGCCACCGCATGCGCGATAGTCCTCCTGCGGAAACGCCTCGAATGTTCGACCAGCTATTGGTGAGCAAAGCCACCACACGTGCTCGGCGCTGCAGTGCACGCCGGTCGGCCATCTAACTTAACGCGCGTCTCATGTTGTCGGCTTGGTCCTCTGCACAGTGCCTTAGGCCGTGGCTCCACGCCGCTTGCAGTCTCCGTAACACCCTGCTTGTTAGTAAACCACACTTACCCAGCA
Organism: Spirometra erinaceieuropaei; assembly: GCA_902702965.1. NCBI lineage: Eukaryota > Metazoa > Platyhelminthes > Cestoda > Diphyllobothriidea > Diphyllobothriidae > Spirometra > Spirometra erinaceieuropaei. The sequence continues at coordinate 458,247 of CACRXP010000405.1, read as the reverse complement.
GCATACTTATTCATTTCATTTGAAAGAGAAGAACTATGCTAACGATCGTCATAAAACTCCTAACTCGCCGATATCACATTCTTCCGGCTTCCTGTTCGACACCACATGAAATTCCACCTCAGTGCCTGACGCGCAAACGTAGAAGAGTAAAAATGACAATCACACGAAATCATTGATTCCTGTGCGCAAAAAAGGATACCTGTAAAGTTGAAGTACGGCTTAAGCTAACCGTATATCCACTCTCAGGGTGGCGCAGTTTCAGTCTTCTTTGTATAACATTACAGTTTACAGGTCGACTGGATGTTGATGGATGTGGCCATACGAATGGACCAGCGAATAACATTTTACCAGGTGGCCTAGACCACACCAGTCCCCCAAAAATAAATACCTGGAAATAATTCATTTGTGCGACTGTTTATGCATGTTGGTATACGTAAGAGACTTTCCCTAGTCATCTGTACTGCAAAAACATGCACTCTTATTAATTCGTTGTGTAAGATATAAAGGAAAATCGACCATTCATATTGGATTATGACGCCGTCTACCCTGTTTTCGCCTGCCTCTAGGAAGGCATTATGAGTTAGCAGGGATTTTGAGTACATAAGAAAACTCTTAAAGATGGTAGGTGCGTGTACCAGCGACATCATTAAAATTTCCAAGGTGCAGTGTAATACACATATTCCAGTTAGACGGCAGGGGCCGTCGGTGGAATCACTCTCCCAATCGACAAATACTTTCTTGGAAATCCGTTCCATTGGCAGCGCTGTGGATAAATTTTCGGACTTTTATATCACCTACAAACAGGGCGTACTCGCAGTCCAACTATTGTGCACAATCCCTGAAAAACAAGATAAAGGTCAATCCTAACAAAAGCCTTGTGGGACTCCACTGCCGATAACTGTGCGCTATACTTGTCCATGCTATACATAGATAACCACGGAACAACCGACAGGGTAATTCTCGATCCACTTAGGATATCTGTCTCTGATCCCCTTGCTATCCAATTGTAAATGAGGCGCTGGCAAGGAACACATTTAAAGCCTTCATAAAATCGGAGTAGGCGGTATGTGCAGAGTGGTTTTCACAAAACTTTACTATCCAGCTTTGTATTGCATGAAGCAAGTTCGCTATACACGATGTTTACCACGATAGCCATGGCATGCATGGTTGTGGGCTTTCGAGTAACTCATACATGCCTTTTTTGATGGTCATCATGATTTTGCAGCAGACTGAGGTCAGACTGGTTAATCCGTAGTTGGTAGCAAATGCGCGACTACAGCTTTTGTTAACTGGCGTAATGCATGATGTTCTCCAATCAGTGGGAGGAATTCAAGAACCAAACGTGCTCTGACACAAAACGGATAATGGCTTAGCCTGTTCTCGGAAAGTCCGAAAAGCAGATTTGCAGGAATTTCGTCCGGACCAGGAGATTTGCATTCTTTGAAGTTTTTGGTTTTTTAAAAAATTGCGTCCTCTTGAAACAAAATACTTTCAATAACTAATGCTTCTAGGCTTTCGTAACAAGGTAAATGAAATCTAGTTTTCTTCCGTTCACAGGATTGAAGAATTATTAAAAAAGCTCAACTTTGGCTATACTATCAGATAGTTATTTTTTATTAAAGACCCGTCGGGGTCCCATCAAAGCAGGTAAAAATAAATTTGCTTGCGAATTTTAGACGAGGTAGGCAGAGTCTGTACAAGATGCAAATCATAGTTTCTGAATTAGTAGTCCGTTAAGAGAAATAATTAGAGAGAGGTGAAAAAAAACCATTTAAAAATGTTTCGATTAATTTTACAAAGAAAAAAATCCCTCGCTAAAAAAGTAATAACAGAAACTTGTGGGCAGGACTTGCCTCCATGTGGCGGTATATAACGGATGATAATCGGACATTGTAAGGGCAGGAATAAATGTCAGTCTTGAGGGGTACGTATGCATGTGGTATTTTATATGCGATTCAGAATTGACATCGTCAGAGCAGGATTGATACACCGGATGAGACTATTCGCGTCAAAGAAGCCAGATGAGAGGAACCCAGATGCGATCGGCCACAGTACACTTCGCGCCCAGCCCAGAAGACGGGAAGGGAGGTACGACCAAACTACTAGTAGGCGGCGAATATTCAGGGGTCCGCAGTGAGCGTCGACAGACCGCATGAGGTCGGAATGCGGGAGATGACATCAAGAACCGCAAAAACCGTCGCTATGGGGGAGGAGGGATAGCAGTGGATTTAAAAACCAGTTCGAAACGGGAGCTTCAAATGATATAGTTGATGGTTACCACTTGATCTACCACTAAATCCCAGGAGGACCCTTCTCGAAGTCATGAATCTGAGTGTTCGGGAATGAGACCGTTTACGGTGCCCTTATGCTTTCCGGTGTAAGGTGTTTGTGTAATTTCGACTTGAATATCAGTAACCTAGGCGATCATCTAATTTCAGGCGGAAGATTATTCCAAAGTAAGGCATATTTGTAAGCAAAGAAGAGGGAGCGCTTTGATGTAGTACAAAGAGGCGGCAGAATCACCATGGAGGAGTTGCACGTGGAAGAAGACCGATCTCTCTCAGTGAGAGTGTCAATGAGCGAAAGATTGGAGCTAGAGTTGATGCGAAATAGGAAGGAAAGGCCAGCTTTGAGTCTTCTCACCCATAAAAACTTAATGTTGAGGTAAGCAATATTAAGAGATCTGGATTTATTATCTGAGGAATATGAACCACTCACCGGATCGAGGAACTTGCATGGATGACGTTTCGAAGAGCTGGGGCGGCTCTCCATTTTCAAAGCGTGTAGTGAAAAACTCGACCAGGACTTTACATGGACAGCCGGATTAGAATAGAAAAGAATAGAATAGGTTTATTGTAGCGCCCCTTGGGCACTGTCAGTCCCCTTTGAACTCAGGAAAAAAACCTAAAACAAACTCGTCAATTTCAACAGCACTTTGACTTTATTTTCTTCGGGTGTCTGGTTAGCCAAAAGAGCGCGAATTGAGAGTTTGTTTTAAGTTAAAAAAAAACCTCAGTTCTAAGGGAAAATAATAACAAAATTTTCAAAAAATAACGATATGTACAATATAAAAATTGAAGTTTGCAGTTTGGTAGTTTTCGGGGGCATGAATAATATGTCCTTTATGGCAATTGAAGAACTTTGATATCGGCCTGACCTTGAAATTATTTTCCTGTTGGTAAATTTCGGTGTGCTCTAGTTGCTGGTTGTCATGTAGCAAGCAAGCAGGCAGAACACCGTTCCAAATCAGAAGATCTCGTCGAAGGAGGGAGAGTGCTTACTAGGGAACGGTAATAGCGGGAGAGCGAAGGGGGAACGAGACACAAGAGTGCTCAGGAGGAAGAAAAGAAGTGAAACACAAGCAGGCAGCCAGAAGATCTAACCGCACACGCCACGGTGGAAAACCGGAGTGTCTCTTGTCCAATCAGGCGTCCTCTTCTGAGACCTCGCCCGGGATTGGTTCTACGGTTTCTACAATGAGTTAAGATCAAATTGAGAAATATGACTATTGTAACGCTCCTGTACTTGTACAGAGTTGTTTGAATGAGGTGACACTTTTCCGCGCGAGGACCTAGGGTGAAGATGGTGTAACCGCGTGTCAGTGAAGATTGCCGGTGTCCCTTCCTCTCTCATCCGCCGATCCCTTCCCCCTTACCGTACCGTACCGTAACGCTCGAATCGCTCTCCGTCTCACAACATCGGCACCTCCCTCGGCCCTCCCCTGCAGTTGCCCACAGCGCTGCGCTCCCCACCGGTTATTTAGCTGACATGCCGGTATCGCCTCTTCACCCAGGCAGGTTCTCAGATGGCTGTAACTCATTCCAACTGTACGAGTGACTATTCTTATTATACGTATCTCCCATGACTGTCTTGTTATACTTGTCTGTATTCCGTTGCTGACGTGCCCTCTTCTGCTGCGTGTGAATGAGTATTCAAAGATGCTAATGACTCTGTTCAGATCTATCTCCTCCAGGATCTACTCTCAGCGTTCTCTTACTCTGGTGTGTGCTACACTTGACGTCCTCGGCCGCTACACTATAATAAGGAAGTGGTCATGGCGAGTTTTCCATCACAGTCAGTCTATCTGGCCAGCTGTAAGGGGGCGGTCGCACAGTTCCTACGTATTTTTCAGGAGGCTTACCATCGTTGTCTGGACTAAGAGCTGGAAAAGATGAATATATATCAGGAGTAAGAAGCATTCAATGGTAAGTCACAATCAAAACTGTCAAAATACTATTGAATCATGTATCATATTGTTCTTGTTAATGTGAAATTATAGGAGTAGTGGTCGACTGTTACTATAACCTAATATAGTTCTATATATGTTTAATATGGCTTTAATATAGACATACGCACGACTAATATGCAGGGTTTTATCGAAGGGTATATTTTTACTAGCTTTATAAGGGATATTTAGTGTCAGGTGACATAGCTGATGAAAACGAGAAAGGGAGGAAAATAGAAGACTATCATTATCTGTTCTATGTTTATCAATGATGCTATCTTTTATAAATTTGATTATTTTTAGTGCTATGTTCCGGCATTTTTCAATCGGCTGACATCATCAGAGCCCTTTTGGACCAAATTCAATATCAAAGAATTGACTTGAAAAATGTCCTATCTTATTCAAAAATAAATGTGTATTGTTATTTGAAAGGAATTTCTTAGTTTTTATTTTAAATTCGATTAGGGTTCGACTTTTCCGGATATAACCTGGAAGAAAATTCCAGATAGTCGCATATCTTATGGTGTAGAAATTTGATCGTTGGGACTTTGTGAATTTGGGAATCTTTATAATATCCTCGCTAATTCTGGTGTTCCTAGGGGCGTTTTGGTTGGTAAGTAAATTCATTTTGAGAATATCTTGATCGTGGGTGACCTTGAATAGGAAGTTTAGACCATTTTGAAGTCTTCTGATCCAGAGTGGTCGAAGACCGTATTTATGATATAGCTCTAAGTATGAACCCTGGATGCCATCACTTCTAGACAAAGATCTAGTAAACCGTCTCTGAATGCCTTCTAGTTTCTTTCGGCCGTCTGAGGGCATTATGCCGAAGAAAATTGTACAGTAATCCAGGAGAGGTAAAACATACATTTTGAACAGTTGTATTCTTACTGCATTTAAGGTGAAATTTTTACATATGAATCCACACAGCCGAGTGGCTTTCGGTGATATTTGTTGGACGTGGGGAGATAAATCAAGGGTATTTGTATAGCTGAGACCTAAATCTTTTACAGATTGGGCCTCTGTTATTTCATCCTCCTCGAATATTATGGGGGGAAGTTTTTGTGGGCCAAATATCAGGAGATGGCATTTTTCGGGTGAAAAGGGCATCTGCCACTGACTACTCCATTCGCTGAGTTTTCTGAGATCAGTTTCACTTGTTCTATGAATATTGGCTTCTGTATTCTCGTTATATGCATATGCAATTTTAAGGTCGTCCGCATATAAAAACGTCTTAGCTGAGACAGATATGGACGATAAGTCGTGAATATATATAAGAAATTGAAGGGGGCCTAGGATAGTGTCTTGAAGTACTCCACTGGTAATAGGGGATGGTTCTGAAACGACGTTTCGAATTTGCACCACCTGGTATCGGTTTTGAATATAAGATTTAAGAAAATCAAGAAGGGGTGGCCTAATTCCATGACTTTTTAGCTTTATCAGTAGTCTTTTATGGGGGACTTTGTCAAAGGCCTTTCTTAGATCGAAGTATATTGAAGCTACTGTGTTTCCATCATCTCTATTGCTGGAAACGAATTCCAAAAAAGTAAGGTGGCAGGCCTGACATGACTTTTTGGGCAAAAATGCATGTTGAGAGGAGGAAATGAGGTTGGCGCTCATGAGATGGTCTAGCAATTTGTTATATACTATTTTTTCGAGGATTTTAGCTATAGTCGGTGTTCGGTGAACACCAAGATAGTTTTTGCTATGAGATCGGTTGCCGTTTTTAAATATGGGCGCAATGGTCGAGTATTTCCACATGTCCGGAAAAATTGCATTTGACTGGAGTAGGGTGAATAACTTAGAAAGGAGTATTGGAGCATATGTCATATGCTTCAGAATACATGGTGGGATTTTGTCTGTCCCATAGGATTTGGTGTTTGATAGTTGGCCTTGGGCTGGCAGAGAAAAAAAACGATCAGCCCAAGGCCAAATAATTCAATTCAATTCAATTCAATTATTTTTATTAAAGACCCGTCGGGGTCCCATCAAAGCAAGTAAAAATAAATTTACATGCAAATTTTAGACGATGTAGGCAAAATCTGCACAAAGTGCAATGCATAGTTTTTGAGATT
>CACRXP010000405.1:435194-451364 GCA_902702965.1 Spirometra erinaceieuropaei | reverse complement strand
TGCTCAGCATGGATTCCTCAAAGCTCGATCTTGTGACACCTGTCAACTCTCTTTCTTTGACTATGTTCTCCAATCTAGGGACCATGGTTTTGCTCTTTACACAGTATATTTCGATTTCACTAAGGCTTTTGACCGTGTTGACCATGCTCTTCTCCTCTTGAAATTGTCCTCTTTCGGAATAGGTGGCAAACTTTTGAATTTTATATCCTCTTATTTGGGCACTCGCACACAACGAGTTAAGATTTCCAATACCATCTCCAACCCCACACGTGTGAGGAGTGGAGTCATTCAGGGTAGTGTACTCGGCCCGCTTTTATTTTGCCTTTTCGTTAATGATGTACCCGATTTATTTCAGAATGGTAAGCCTTTCATGTATGCCGATGATCTTAAAGTTGCATATCGATATAAGCCGGCAGATCATGACATCGTGCTTGAGCTCCTAAAGAGCGATCTACAGGCTTTCGCCCAGTGGTGCCGCACATGGCGCCTTTCTCTTTCTTGGCATAAGTGCTCAGTCATGGTGGTTGGCGACGACCGTCAACCCCAACTAAGGATTGAAGGTAACGCAATAAATGTGCCAGGGGTTATAAGGGATTTGGGCGTATCATACTCCAAGAGTCTTAATCTCACGGAGCACTGTGCCTTGATAGTCTCCAAAGCACGTAGAACGACCGGGTTTTTCCTCCGAAATTTTAAAACTAGGGACATTAGAATGCGCCTTTTCAACATGTACGTTAGACCTGGTCTGGAATACTGTTCGTTTTCATTTAGCCTCATGCGTGCTACTGAGCGGAAGAAGATAGAATCCGTTCAACACTTTTTTACTAAGAGAATTTTAACCCCGGAACACCGATATTTGTCTTACCAAGAACGTTACCGGCTTACAGGCCTCGATCCTTTATGGTTCCGTAGATTACAAAAGGGACTAGTCTTGCTATTTAAACTCTTATATAATCACACATTTAACCCGCTCACCTCTTTAAGACATCATATCCACCCACGACGTAACAGTCACCGTGAGGTCTTCTTATTTCTGCCTCTGGCACGTACTGTTAAATATCGTCGGTTCTTTTCTGTAAATGCAATTGCTATTTGGAATAAACTACCCATGAGTGTGAAAACTCTGCAAACTTTTCCTTTATTTAAGAGAACTATTACTCGATTTTTGCATTCAGAAAAGCTCCCACAAATTTTGGGTGCTGAATCTACTGATCGACTGTACCGTAGCGATGGCGTTTGTGGTCTCTGAACACTATGGCCGGTCTCACCAGCTGTTCCTCGACGCCTCTACTTTGACTATCCCCAACTTCATGAAAGGAATTTGACGTCCGATAATCTCCGATACCGTGCAACCTCCCCCCTTCTTGACGGTCGATATTCTACCACCGCCGACAGTTTTTTTCTCCTGAGCCCTCCAAACCACAAAAACCACCATCAACTATATTTTTATGCCTTAAGCTCAGGAGTTTTTTTTTTTTCACTGCTGGTCGGATTTGTGTTCAATCGCTTCCCTTGACAATGCCTGTAAACTAGCATTAAATTAAAATTTATAATTTATTTATTATCTGGTTGTTCATTATGCTCAGTGTTATTGGTTGTCTCCAGATGAATGAGCTCCGAACATTTACGATTATCCCATTCAGTATTCTTAGGTTCCTATCGCCGAACTTTTATCTTCTGAGGAGTTCGAGCTTGAGTTCCTTCCATTTTTCCCGACCGGCCGGTGAGAAATCCTCCATGAAATAATTGTTGGGTGGACATTTCGTAGTGCTGGTTTCCTGTTCAGTAGTAATAGAGCTTGTTTCTCACTTCCGAGAATAATTTTTAATGGTCTATGATGGCCCGACTCACCCTTCAAATCCTTAATTAGTCTTATTCTGAAAGCTTTCAAGACGGCGATTTTCTCGTTCTCTTGTTATAGGGATTTGAGGTATTGCTAAAAATAATTCTATATTGTAATTTATTCTGTTTTTTTGGAGTGTCTGAAGAAGACTCAGGCATACCCTTTACGATGATGCATTTATTGCGATCGAAAGGGCGCTGTCGTTTATTTTTATACGCACAGTTTGCATCACGAAAATTTTTGTTGTCACCAATGTCCAACTCGTCTAAAATTCAAATGCAAATTTATTTTCGCTTCCTATAAAGGGACGTCGATGGGTCTTTAATGGAATTATTTTATTTATTTATCCAGTGTGGCCTCGTATGGCAAGGCACTGAAATTCTTCATCCTCGTATCCCTCGCCTGCAACTGTTCCAGCAGGTACTAGTCTCTCTTGATCCACGGTCGTCAGGCCTGTGCTCAAATTTGAACTGAACGAATGTTCAGTTCAGTTTTGTTTGAGGGAAATGAAGGTTTTCACCTTGAACTCCCTATTTGTTTACAAACAGCTTAAACCTCTTGGAAATTGTAAATGCATCATGCAGGTAAAAATAAGCGGAAAGACGTCAACTCTGTACAGATAGACGAACTGTCACGAGCGTTAGTGGTGCGAGTAGTAGTACCGTAGTCGTTTGAAGTGCAGTGAAGGAAATTATATTTCAATTGACAAAAAATTCATAGGTGCAATCCAGTATTCGTAGGCGATGGCTTCGATACAAAATCAATTTATTTAAAAATGTTACAGAAATACAATTCAATTCAATTATTTTATTAAAGACCCGTCGGGGTCCCATCAAAGCAAGTAAAAATAAATTTACATGCAAATTTTAGACGATGTAGGCAAAATCTGCACAAAGTGCAATGCATAGTTTTTGAGATTAGAAGTCCGTTAAGCAAAATGAAAATGAAAAAAAAATGAAAAAAATGAAAAAAAGTAAGTGATGTAACAGTTGGAATTTGCTCATTTGTCAGGGTTACAGATGTCGGGAGTATTTTAGTGGAAACCACTATGCAAATCTAAATTCCTCTTAAAGACCTCGACGGAAGCAGATATAACGACATACAGAAGCAGAGCGCTCCAAACTTCGAGCACTCTGTTGGAGTGGAAGAACTTTCTTGTGTACAGCCTGGCCCCGGTCACACGTAGTTTGAATGGATAACCTCTTAGTTTTGTGATTGTTTTTAAATCGAAGAAGTCCCTCGTTACATGGCTGCAGTCCTGACGCGTATGATACGGAAGGTTTGTATCAGGTCCCCCTGTAGCTGCCTGTAACTCGAGGGAAAGAAGTCAAGATTATTTAACCGGGTTTCATGCGGTAGTGAACCCCGTTCTGTCAGACGTTTCGTTGCACGCCTTTGAACATTTTCGAGAATGCTAAGGTCTTTTGCGGTACAGGGTCTCCAAGCTTGGATAGCAAATTCAAATTGCGGGCGCACAAACGCTCGAAAGACTTTAGCGATGCAATCTTCACCAAAGGCAGAGTAAACCCGCTTGACAAAAGAACCGACATCGCAGCCTTGGCTACCTTTGTGCAATGTAGCGAGAGTTTGAGAGAGTTCATAATCATTAGTACTATTTACTTCTCTTAGTCCAATTTTTCAGTAGTATTCCATTCACACGGTAAGCCGTGAGGCTCGGATAGTTGGTTCTGCCGACTCGTCGAATATTTCATTTATTCCCATTGAACGCCAAAACCAGTCCCCTGACCACTGTTGGAATCAGTTTAGGTTTGTCTGCAAATACTCTTCGTCATCTGCAGTTCGAATGACGCATTAGAGCTTAATATCGGCCGTTAACATGGCGACACCAAAATCCAGTTTAATAACGCAGTCGTTGATGTAGATAATGAACCGAGTAGGACCGGGAATCGATGCTTGGGGAACACCGCTTTCAACGGCAACCTCCGCCGACTGCTGGCCACCGACATGGACAGTTTGAGAGCGGTCAAATAGGAAGCTCTTGATTCATCTTAGGCGATAAGCCATAACGCCTGTTCGGCTGAGTTGTTCCAGGGGTCGCTGATGTGAGACACTATAAAACACCTATTTAAAGTCAATGTAGACTGAATGCAGCTTATTGTCCTTATCAACTGCCCGAGTTCAACGTTCCAAACAGTAGAGCAAGTTCTTCACGCATGACCTGCCGCTACGGAACCCATTCTGCGCATCCGATAATAGAATATGTTGCTCTTGGAAGCGCATTAGCTCTCGCATAATTATTTTTTTCATAATTTTGCAGCAGATGGAGGTGAGTTTAATTTGTCTTTAGCTGTTTGTAGAGGCCTCGCTGCCACCTTTACATAGCGGTGTGATCCGAGCAGATTTCCAACCGGCAGGTAAACAGCTGACTTCGAAAGAGGCTTGGAAAGCATCGAGAGAGGTCTGGATATTTCAGCAGCGAGCTCTTTTAATAACTTATTCATTATGTAACCTGGACCCATTGATTTCAACACATCTAGCGTAATCAGCTGTTTGTGAACAGTCACTTCATCAAAATGTACAGCCTCAATTTCTGGACCCTCTGACTCTTCTTTCGCATTAATAGTAGTTCTAATCTTCCTTGGATTTCAGCCCTTACTCCTAGCAGTCGCCACAAAATCTTCGAATTCTCCACTGATCATACCACTTCACGCTTCCTTCACCTTAAAGCGGTTTCTTTTTTTTCCGCTCTCAGATATACATTCCTCCCAAACAAACTGCGAATAAATATAAGACTATCAGATAATCTACACACTCTTTAGGTAAGGCTTCGCCTTTATCTGAATACTGACACGTTCAAGCTAGTATTTTCTTCATCCTTCCCAGACAAATTTATTTAAGAAATTGAGAAAGGACCGTCTGTAAGTTAAGACGTCATTATCAATTACAGAGTCTGCTCACATTTCCTTCGCTGTGTGTGGTTTCCTTTTATGGGATCTCTCTTCAGAAATTCCGATGTTTTCTATTTTTCAGTCAGTGCAACGTATCCTTCAAGGAACGCAATATTCTTTCTACCAAATCCTCTCAAGTTAGTAGCGGGGCTATGTTAACGTGCACTTCCTCTGTCGCCCTTGTTTCGCTAATCGCCGCCTTCACCAGGAGTCCACTCTAGCCCATGCCATTTCGAACTCTTTCTCCAAATGGATGAGCTTCGAAATTCTTGATGTCAACTCTTAATTCCGACCCTAAGCAGACTGTAGACAATCCCGGCGACATCCTCTGTTTTCAAGATTTGGTAGTAGTTTAATCGGCCAGTGAAGAGGCCTCAGGGTCGCAATCTTCCCTCTTCATATTGATGGCCACCAAAGACCTTAATTTGCTCTCCACAGCCGGACCCTAATCAGACCAATCTCGTCTAGGTTACTTTTGTTCCGCCACTTCGAGGAGGATAGCCTCATCCGGTCTAGGAATCCTGCATTGACGATTTCCGTCTTGAATCTCTTATACAATACCATAGACAGGCCAGTCCTGTTCGATCCGCATATTTACCCTTTCATGGGCGGCAGATTTTTTACTCTCCTTAAAAGCTAACCCATTCACATTCACTTTGTCTTTATCATAAGGACTTTTTTCACTGCTCGCTGACCGTTTTTATATCTGACTGCTTATTCTATAATAGTGTACTGAAAACTGTACAGAATCTATATACTTGTTTTAGAATTAACTTAAAAATTTTTCTTCACTTGCTGCAAGAGTACCCACAAGGGTACTCAGTAAAATTACCTATTTATTTTCTTAACTTTCGGCCTCCTTCCCCTATTCACACACCCCGCTTTCATAAGAATGACAGTTATCGACTTCTCTTATCGTTCATGCGTTTGAATTTTTGTTTGGTTTTTATATAAATGTGCTGGCTTGATGACAATTTGTTGAAAACACGCGTATGCACGCCGGTATTTTTTCTGAATGCCTGCATTGTTTCGCCGTTCTAACCGATGTTGTCTTATACTTTGAGAATTGTTAATTCGTACACCTCTTTGGAGTTTTGCCTATAGCTTCAGTGTAGCCATTATCTTCATACCATGCAGATTCCCGCAGCAAAGCACTTTGTTATCCAGGAACACTGGGTTTCCTGGTGGTCATGCGCTGTGACTAGGAATGAAAGTATGCATAAAGGGGTCAACTCGATGTATTCTTTATAAAAGCAGGCGATTTAAATTCGATCAACATTCAGTGTAAAGAATTCAGCAAGCAATAGAGTGTTAAAGAATGTCCTAGCGTTTTGGTAGCTTGGAGTATTACGTACTAAACCGCTAGATTTAAAACCTAACCAATCAGGACAGGCCTACACACCACAAGCACTGTCCACTTATACTGCCTCCTCTGGTCGATTTAGCCCGTTTGTGCACGTTATCTTTGCCGTTTGTTCTGTTCCCGCTAAGGCTTAAAAGAAAGGCCTTGCAAATGCTGTTCTCTGGCTTTATTCTGTTCTGTTACGCCTGGTTGGTGAGGTGTGGTAAGTTTCACTTTTCTTTTGAGATCCCTCAGCTTCTCCACCTTCGTTAATCACTTGCGGCTCGTTAATGAAACTGCTGAATACAGATTTTAATGTGCGTCTTCATTCTCACGATGTGCAATACGGCTCAGGAAGTGGGCAGCAATCTGTGACCGCTATTGAAGACGTCTCGGAGGCTGGCAGTTATTGGAAGGTATGAACTTGCCTGTATTCGAATACAAGTCCTCAAAATGTTGGCAGACAGCTGTACTTACTTAGAATCAGTTGTATAGCTGGACCTAACAGTCTTCTGCAAAATCCATGGCAGATTTTGATAGCTTGTTTTATACTTAAGCAATCGAAAATTTGGTACATTACACCACTGTTCAAGGGCATGACAACAGTGCGCATCCTTGACACAACATTTACTGTAGTCCGTCGTTTCTGCATGTCATCTGCCATAAAATCAGGTTGTAATTTCCCGCTAAAGGCCTTTCGCTCTTTCAAGCAAGTTTTAAATGTTGGCTATCGAGGCTTCCATTTTAGCACGAAAATACAAGTTCCGAGTAACCTGTAGAAAAAAAGGTCGAGTCCCTAGTAGCAAATCCATAGCGAGATGACGGCGCCTCGCTGTGGAAAAGTCGCGATACAATGACCGATTTATAGCGGATTTTGTCCATGTGGTCGCTATGGAAACAATGGCGAAAAGTCGCGATACGGCATTATGCAGCTGCGGGACGGCATTCCTTAGCGACCTTTCTGTTTTAGCACCCAAGAAAGCTCTTTTTCCCACCTACCATCCGATTTAGTACTAAACAAACTGCGGAACCCCCCTCCCCTCCGATAGTTGAAGGAAGGCGTACTAGTACTCCGATCACTGATCGCAGTTCTTTGATTGTTCACTGTTGAGCGGCATATTTTATGCAAACAAGTATATATTAGCGTTGAATAAAACAGAAGGTAGTTCACACAATTCCTTTTACATGACTGAAATAATTTATTCTTCTATCTAACAGTCAACAGTTTAAATGACGGTTTTCTGTCTCACGTGTCTTGTGTCAGAGATTTGTTTCCTATTCTTGCTATTCTTGCTATTTTTCCATGTGCATCTAATTAGATGGGACCACTTGTCATAGGTCTAGTTGTAGAACGGAGGTAACATCAGTTCACGTCTGCCACATTAAGGATATTGACCACACCGTTTCAGCCGCGCATAAAAATGTCCAGTCGTTATCCATTATTCTTATTATAGCTTACTTTCAGAAAAGCTGGGCCAATTTCACGAAAGCCCCACAGCGAAAGAATTCCAGCGTATTTTTTAGGTTTCTCCCCAACCTAGTCAAGTCTTTAATTCCTGGCAAAATCTCAGGACTGTCTTATTCGAGTCCTAATATCCATAGCTGCGTTGTAATCTTGTTATAATTAATGTGATTAGCGAAATTTTGAACACCTCATCTTTATCAAGATATTGAAGTCCGTTAAATTAACAATACCCATCTACATGCTCTCCAAGGTCATGGGACCCAACGGTGTCAAAGTATGCAACAGAGGACAACCCATAAAATGTGGCTCTACCATCAGACTCAATCATATTGTCACAGGGAAGAACCTGCACAGTCATCACTTTCAGTCGCCGTTATCTCAAAACTACGAAGTTTCCGCATTCGGAGCTGACGGCGTAGGTGACGAAGGTATGTGGTCTAAATGCACAAAGATAACCACTCCGCCAACTTTCTTCTTTGAATCGTTTTAACATGCCAAAGGTTCGGCGAAAGGCAAATTTAATTAACAAACGCTAATTCGGCTTACCGGGAAGACTGTGATATTTACGGGTTTGCGTTTATACTTCGGAACCAGTTGTATAAAAATTTCAGCACTGGATCATACCAATCGGGGATTTATGAATGGAAATTCGCGAAATGGAAACGCAACATATCAGCATCATATTTGTCGAGACAGCGTCAATAACCGAAAAGGGAAAAGGATAACAAGAAAGTCAAGATAAAAGCCCTTAAGAGCAAAGCATAAGCATCCAGGCGCAAAACATCGTAAACACATAATTGAAGCCAAACGAAAAACAGCCGAACGGTACACAAAGCAACTAACACAAACATATGGAGACGAATTTCGTGTTTTTAATAGAGAAAACAAATATGGACAGTCTTGATAAAAAGACTCGCCAGTCTCACCGGATCGTTATGATTGCCTGCCCGCAATACCTTAGGAGACATTTAGTTCGTTAGTATCCCAATCAAGTGAACTACATGCCTGACCAGCCCACCGATGTGAATGCCTGGCTTCTTCTCGGGTTGCGTATTATTAACAGGGTACGGTCGGCGAGCAGGTGCGCTATTGGCTGCCTCATGGATCCTGCTGCTACTGATCAGCCATCCAGTGGCACGTGTAGCGTCGTATACCGGAGAATACAGTAGGTGGTTGACAAATTCATACAGTACGTAATCTATCCAGGGAGAATGGAAACATGGGGCACTTCATTGTAAAATGTTTCCGATGCGTTTAGAGAGTACCTGGCGATAATGGTAACAGTGGAATGAGATTAAAGAACAGTCTGCCCCGTAACGTATTATCAGCATCTTGGATGTCAACCTCGGGCCCCAGCCGGTGAACAAAATATGCGACCGTCATGATATTGATTCCTGCCACTAAATGTGCCCCACCGATGAAACATTCAGCTCGAGCCGACGCGAACTTAAAATCACCTTCCGGCTACTAAGGAATCTTTATTCCTTACTATTATCCGTAGTTTATGGTAGATGACTTACTTGAGTTTGCAATGAAGAAGCTTATTGAACAAGCCCGAAGCAAGGTGCTTAGAGATATAGCAGGGCATGTGCATCCGGCTTGTGTTCCATCGCTTGATGCATGTCATTGTTCTCCGTCAACCAAGATGCTGTCTGTGGCTAGGATATGGACGAACTCTCCTCATTCTTAATAGACTACCATCCCTCGTCATTTTGGTGAATGAATAAACCATGTATACCACCGGACGCCTGTTATTGGAAGTCCGAGTGGAGATTTGACGCTCACAAGGGTAATACCAAATGTTTTGCTTACTTACAGAGGGGACGGAAATAACATCGAAGTAATGGAACTTCGATTTTGTCTCTGAAGTGATACTTGAGCAGTTGGGTCCTTGCCTAGGGATTTCGAGAAAAAATGACTTTTTGTCGCAGGAGATATTGTTGCATGCCACTACTACTTTGTAATCACTCAGTTTTTTCCAAGGTGTCTCATTTTAATTGTCTTCGTACATTTTTTCCCTCCCTTCTCTTAGGTGATGACTGGAAACTGCACTGTGACTCCTCTTTCTGGAAGCGAAACGAGCCTTTTAAACTACAACATGTCTCCACTTCTGGGTAATACTTCATTTTCTACAGATGAACACGTAGTTTCCTGTCTTAAGGACCAATTAAGGAGGTTTGATTTTCAACAGAGTGGATGTGTTTGTCCCGAGTTCATTATCAGAGGCCTGAATGAGTTGCCAAAATCTGTCTATTTATACTGAGACTGTCGTGTAAATATTTAGTCGCTTTGTTTCTGTTCCTGCTGATAACTATGGATCGTCTGCAATGAGAGTGGAAACTCCAGCCGAGAATTGACAAAGTCACCGTCCGGTTATCAACGTGCCGTTGGGCTAGGTCTGTTCCTCTGGGTACTGGGCGCTTACCTCTGTCCAAGTAAGGTTAAGTGGTGGTTAGGGTCGATGAAATGGTGGTGGCGATGAACCCTAGTAAGAGTTGAAGACGTTAAACAAACAGTTACTTTTTCTAGACCCGAATTGTCTTCCCTGTCAATTTTGTTCCTAGTAAAGTCACTCGTCTGGGCTTGAATATTCCAGTTCTCAGTTCGACTTTTACGTTCTTGACCTCCCAGACTGCGTTTTATTGGCGAGTTTACTTCACCATTCATGATCTTCGTTTACCGATTATTTTCATCAGTTGCTGGAAATCCCACAGTTTCCGTTATTCAAGTGGCTCCACAATACTCACAAGAATGCAACCTAGTCTCGTGTTAATTTTGAGCTTTTTTACTTTACTCTGAAGGCAGTGTTAAGAGATGCCATACTAGGAGCACAAATAGTAGCTGAAGCCCAGACACGCGTGTTTTGCCGTATGGTACAGCTGTGGAGGCGGTTCGGCTCGACAGTGGGTCCCCCAGCATTCCCGGGGTGTTTTCTGGTAGATACTCCAGTTTTGAAATTGTTCCTTTTTAATTTACTCAGAAATTGACAGCTAACTTGGAGTAGATCAGTTCACACCAGGGTCTATAGGCGCAGACCGAAACTTAGTGCATGAGTATTTGGGCCATCTCTCTGTGGCTGATGGACTTCGGCCCAAATATTCATACATCACGTTTCGGTCTGCGAGTATAGGCTCTAGTATGAACTGAACTACTCGCAGTTAGCGGTTAGCTTCTGAGGAAAGTGAAAAGCAACAATTGATTAACATGCTCCGTTTGTTGGTTGGACGCTAGAGCGGAAATGCCCTTATTGCGACGGACTTTGGCCTAAATTCCAGGAAAGAGGGCAGGTTAGTTTTACGGTTAGTAGGGTCGGAGTTATGACAACTAGGGTTATATTTGGGACAGGAAAATATAGTCAGTGACCGGTCTCATGAAGTGTTAACTGAATTTCCTAAACTTATCTTCGGCTAGAGTGGATTATCTAATTGGGGTTGAATTATTGTTTATCGTTAGACATAATTCCAAAATATTTCAGACACGCCAGAATCTTGGCTTTCGAATACACCTCTTTTCGGAAGCTTGCAGAAACCGCACTCCACTAAAGAAAACGATTGCTTTAGTAGTATGCATTTTTTCTCTTTGATCTGCGATGCCCCTATAAATTCAAGCATATTTTATTAGAAAACATGCACAAAAGTGCTCTTTCTCCTATTCGTTTGGTAGGGAATCACGTCTTGCCCAAATTCTCTACTTGAGGCGAGGATATCTTTCGCGCTTAAAGAAGTTTTTAGTTCCCAAATAATTTTAAGCCGCATCCCCCGTTACATTTTCGCATAGGGTTTTTAGTTGACACGTTCCGTGCAAGGGAAGTCATACGCTATTGAGAAGATACCATAAAGAGCTCGTACAATTTTGCAGTGAATTTGGATTATGTTGTATACTTACTGAGGAACATTAGTAAACGGACCGATGCCATGTGATTTGAATGGACATTGCACGGTCCTAAAAACTCGTAATTAGAGACTTTTCTAAAACCGAAAGATGCCCTTTCTTCAAGTATAAGGTTTAAAGAAGACGTAAATTGTCACCAAATGCGTGAAATAAAGAGCACTTTTGTGCATGTTTTCTATAAAACATGCCTGACTTATAAGGTCGTCGCAAATCAATGGGAGAAATACATACTACTGGAGAAGCTGTTTTTTTTTTTAACGCAGTGTGGTTTTTGCAGGCGGCCGAAAAGAAGTGCCCTTAAGAGTCAACATCCCACAGTGTCTGAAATATCTTGGCGTTATGCCGCACGGTAGTCAGCGATTCAACCTCACTTAGGCAATATTTTCTCATCGAAGACGCAATTTAGAATTTCGATTAACATTTCATGGTGTCGCTCACTGGGCGTAGGTACTTCTGTGGAATATAGCAGGACGCCACCTGTACTATTTGGGAACTCTTATTCCCGTGTCCGACCCGATGATTTTCGCGTCGCCGCCGTGTCTTGACTTTTCGCTCCGGACCTATTAGCCACCCGCTGTCTGCAGAATGCTGCTACTAACCTTGCCGGTTTGAGCATTTCCCCGCATTTGGTGGTTCCCAGTCCGAATGCTCCTAGGCATTTTGTGACCTATCCAGAAAAGTCGTGTTCCGGGGGTAGGGAGGGTTAGCGTCAATTCTGCTCATTAACTCTGTATGGGGTTACAAACTTAACCTGGTGATATTTCTTTTTGAAAAGACTGCAATCTTGAGTTAATAAGGGAGTAAACTAGAATCTACGTGTAGTCTAATATCCGCACTCTTTGAGTAATTGCTGTCGGCTTACCACAATTTTAGTACGTCTAGTACTAAAATTGTGGTACTAAATTTTAGTACGTCAATTTTACCAATCCTAGTACGTCTCGCCATAGCCCAGGTACAGGAAACTCACTCTCGATAGTGTGTAAGCCCTAAGGACACGTAAGCCCCAGATCGCGTTTCAAGATCGATGCGAGTAACTTGACTTATTAATACCAAAATACTATATGCCTTGAAGTATAAAGCATGAAAATAACCTCATTTTTTTCCCGTGATAAAGATACACGTGCTCTCGTTTTTTCATTTGAAAGAGAAGCAAACTTTATGAGAGCAGAATAGTATTACCGACAAAGAAAATGGAGACTGGAATGGCTATTTCTGGCTCATTAGCCGTCGTCAGCCAGGCATACCCAACCGCGAAGTGTGGAACACCCGAGGCTCGATTCCGCTACCTGTTTGTTAGAATTCCATTGTTTCTAACCACTGAGCCACGGGCTCGTTCTGTCGGTTGCGATGGGGTATATACAGTGGTGGTAGGGCGATTAGGAGCGTTGGACTTCTAACCAACAGGTCGCGGGATCGAGCCCTAGGTGCCCCACACCTCGGGGTTGCGTATGACTGGCTGACGACGCCTAACGAGCCAGAAATGGCCATTCCAGTCACCCTTGTCTTTGTCGGTAATAACTTACTGCCTACATCATGCGCCGCTGTGCGCCTGCTAGTTGGGCCCGAGAGAGAACCTTAAGGCAAAACGGAACGAGGGAATTCCGTAAGAACGACCGGTGAGCGCCCTCCCCTTTCCAACATTTTATTCGAGCACTCAAAAAGACGTCGAAATAATAACTGCCGCCTAGAGGGTGGTACTTTGTGATTAATCTCAGGACAGGTGGCCAGGCATATTCCCACGGACTGGTCAGCCCAATCTGTTTTAAGATCTCAGTCCCTCGTAAGTAGTCTTATTCTGATGTGAAGTACAGTTTATAAGTACTCCCAGTTTTTTTCACAACTTTTGGCCATTACTGTACTCGAGTAGATTTCAACACTTTTATCATAATTTATTGGATTTTTTAGTTATTTACACGTCAGCGGTCGGACTTTTGGACACCCAATCAGTGGACAGTACGAGGTAGCAGCTTCGGGGTCCTCCGCCTACGGAAGCCGATGGAAATCAGCCGAAGGCGTTTATGTACAGCCTTCTGAGTCCGAAAACGACACTGGATCTAGATCAGTGCAACGGGATGAACTTTAACTGAATCCTCACGGTGCGCTCCTCATTCTTTTTCTAAGTCTATCCATCTTAGCTTGGTCGGGGTCAGTTCTCTGAGTTTTGAAGCATCCCCACCCCCTCCCTCCATTCACTCACGTGTTTAAATTGTGGCGGCCAAGGACAGACGATTGGGATAATTGCTCACAGTAAGATCACGCTCCGTAAGACGGTATTAAATTGGAAGGCGGCATTATGGAACAGTTCTCTGTGCATGTGTCGGCCGATCAGTTTCTGAGTCACTGGTGTTGCGTTCATTCACTCTGCGGGGCACGCGGTGGATGACGACGACGGCCGAACGACGGTGGATGACGACGGCGGTCGCACGACGGTGGACGGCGGGACACGCGGTGAATGACGATGACGGCCGAACTGTCCTGTGTACCTGGCCCCAAGACAAGCTACGCCGCAGATGTGCTGGACTACAAGCGTGGTCAGACTGCCTCACGGCACGCGCCCACAACTGACGGATCACCGTTTCCTCCACTGCAATGGACGTCCTCAGTTGCACACGACGTCGGCCCAAGGACTGGTTCGATGATAACGCGGGGAAGACCGACAATCTGATCTCCGAGCAGAATAGGCTGCACACGACCCATGTCAACTACAAAACCGAAACCAACGAAACGGCTTCCTTCCGATGCCGAAGTCTGGTGCAGAAACTACTAAGAGAGGTGCGCAATGTTTGGATGACTCGCAATGCTGAAGAAAGCCAACTGTACGCCGACCACGATAAAAACAAAGAGAAGAGACTTCCAGTCCATCAACGCTGTCTGCGGCCCCCAAACCAAGGGAGCTGCGCTGCTGCTCATTTCCTACGGAACGATGACCCTGCCGATGGTAAAATCGCAAATTCTGAAGAGCTTGGCTGATTCCTTCAGATGCGTCCTTAATCGTTCTTCCACGGTGTCCGACGAAGTTTTCAACAGACTTCCTGAAATGAAGATCAACACGGATCCCCGCCAACACCAGATGGCTAACGACAAAGCTTCGATTCCCACACTGATGAAATTTGCAAGGGTAGCGGCCACCGGCTCATCCAAATGCCCACTTCAATATTTCAGGAGATGTGACTGCAAGGACGCATCCCCCAAGGCTTGAATGAGGTTGCCATTGTGCACGTCTACGAACTGGCATGACAGCCATGTGACAACCACAGAGGCAAAATCCTAGCCCGCGCCCTGCTCAATTATTCGAACATCGACAAGTACACAGGCCAAACTGTCCTGTGTACTTGGCCCCCAAGACAAGCCACGTCGCAGATGCGCTGGACTACAAGCGATGTCCACCGTGTGCTCCAGAGCAAGATGTGGCGGGCACGGGGACCTGTGGTAGTGGGCTTGCACAGCACCTACCGCACTCTCCCCTCGCCCACCCCACGGCACGCGCCCACAACTACTGCCGCGCATGTGCATGACTTAGGCGTACGCATTTTACTCGCTTCGGCGGTACATTATACTAAAATTGGAACGATACAGAGAAGACTAGCATGGCCCTAGCAGCACAAGGATGACACGCAAAATTGTGAAGCGTTCCATATTTTTCTTTGCCACCCCCAAGCGGGCCACGCGTTAGATGCGCTGGACCAACACGGAGGCCGCATCGGATTCTGGCAGGCGTTCTCGGAATTGCACAGCATAACAAATGCCAGAGTTTCGAGGTGTGGTGGCAGATGCGGTTTCCGGCTGACGTCGGGCACACTGGGATCTCTGTCGCCCCCAGCCCCCCCCCATTTTTGCTGGTTTAAATCCTGGTCATTGTGGATCAGGGGGTGTGGAGTGGAGCGCCAGGGTGCCAGCTCGACCGTGCCATCCACCTGCGCCCTCCACCGCCTCCGGTCTTCTTGACTCTGCATTGGCACCGGACCCAGGTGGGGGAGGAGGATAGTGTGCAAGTCTACTATCACTACGAACTAAATCATGAACAAGTCACTGCCCCCACTCCACCTTGCTATGGAGCACACGGTGGTCGAACTATCATGTGGCTCACGTGAGGACAGTTTCCGTGTCAGTTTGAGGATTTATGACCGCACAGGCTCCTGTGAGACAGGGGCGGAACGTCCATCACCGGATCTCTATCACTCCATAAGGCCTTAGATGTCTGTGTAATTTTTTCGTAACCTCTCACTATCGTGTTGTTACCACTTCTTAGCAGCTGAAATAATTGTAGCCAAAGCTCGGGCCTTAGCTTGTTACGCCACTACTTTCTCACTACGCAACCGTTATGACGACACCCTTCTTCCCGCCTCCTCCCTAACTTGCATTTGCATCCTTTTTCAGGCAGCTGACGTTCCCCAGCGACGCACGTCTTTCGCCCGCTCTGCCGCTACGCCGCATCTTTTTTCCCGCATTCTGTTTTGGAGACATTGTTTCTTGGTCCTTGCCTTTCTACTTTATGTCGACCGAGGTCCCTTTGGAAGAGGTAATAAACCGTTTTTTCACGCACAGTCCGTTTTGTCTTAACGGATGGACATTATGAGTGGTGAGAGAGGTCATACAGCAAACAGCGCCTAACAACATACAGACATGGGTGATACCCAGAATTGAGTTTTGTAAAGACTTGGTGTATTGCGTGGGAACCAGGTCGTGTTTGGCACGCCTAGACGGGCTATTTAGCCTTGTC
>CACRXP010000405.1:416367-435012 GCA_902702965.1 Spirometra erinaceieuropaei | reverse complement strand
ATTACTGTCGGAGGGATGGTCAGATTTACTGCGAAAGGAGGGACTTGGTTCGGAGAGGTCAGAATCAGAAAGTATCGGCAAGGAATGCCCCCTGGAGCTAAGTGGGTAGGGCCGTCGGTGGGTGCTGAAGTCGGACTTTGCATCTGTCGACTCCGCCGTTTGGTTGTCACCTTCGACTGAGTGCTCTGCCGAGAGCACGGTTGGAAGAGAAGATGATAAGAGCGTGCTCAGCGTGGACCTCGGTGTCGCTACTGTTGCCGTATCCGAGTCAGTGTCCTCGTCCAGGACAAATCCCGTACTCAGCTTCATCTGAGAGGCTGGGAAACAGCCTAACTCCGAGGCAGATCGCATCTCGCTCCCCGCTGAGGTTGAATAGTCGCGCTTTTGGTCGTCAGGGGGATAAAGCTTCAGTTTTACACTGGGGTGTAGGTTGGAATTGCATTTCTCGGCTTCTTTCTCAGTAAAGCCTATGTAGTCCACCTGTCGGGGGGAAAAGTGGTAACTTAAGGAGCGGCAAGCGTGGTTACACTTCAAGTCAGTCATACGACAAAGTGGGATCTGGGGGTGACAGTCCTGACGAACCCTGCAAGTACATGACGGTCTATGCGGCGATCTGTTTTATTCTCAAGCGTGGTTTACGAATTAATCGACCGGTCTCGATCGATGTCGCGGGTAGAACCGCGCCAATAAATGATTACACGCATAACAGCAGCCTTAAACTATTGGCTTTTGGCGCAGTAAGTTGCCTTCATTTAGCAAAACATAACTGACGGAGATTGAGAAGGGAATGAAGTCAACACAGCGCAAGCCATCGCAAATATAAGTTTAAGGGCAAGTCATCATTGCCGCTTAATCCCCTACAAATCCGTCTCATAAAGAGAGTACGACATGGCAGTAGGCCATAGCGAGACTCGGTCGTCGTCTAGGATGTTCAAGCAGCCCAATTAGAAGAAAAAGAGATAGAAAGTGCCCTAATGTGTTAACACACACCGTCCATACAGCTGTTGGATGTGACGCTCAGTCGAAAAGAAAAATCGTCCAAGTCCTGCCTCCCGCAAGCGTGACTTCGTTCACTCAGGTGACCCTGAATATCCGAGTTCCTTCAAATACCCTGGCGGTAGGGGCACGTATGGTGGGGAACTGTCAGTGCCCCCGTGGGCAACAGCTACCGTCCCGTTGCGAGGCGGCTTCTACTAAGCGGGAGAAATTTGACCCAAATGTGATTAAACTCGCGTCGTCCGGCGGGGCCTCGTAGCTCAAGTGGTTAGTGTACTAAAGCCTTCCCCTTACTGCTTGGTTTCGAATCCTACCGAGGTGCCGAGTTTTTCACAGTTGGGTCAATATGAATTATTCAAAATCTGCCAAAATATCTATGAATTGGGAAATTTATTCAAGCCAGCCGCGGAAGCTCAACCAACAATCACATAGGTTAACCTTGCAGGACAATAAAATGTAAGTGGCAGAAACTGATCCCGCACACTGCAGTCGACCAGCATGCCCAGCGCCTTTGCAAACTCAACTTTAGTGGAGCGACCACCACCACCACTACCACCACGTAGAATATACAGAGACAGATTGCAGTAAACAGTCAGTTAAATTGCTCCTATATGTGGTTCTGCGCATGAAGGTGGAGATCAAGTCAGTACATCCTACACGTTACTCTCCTAGGTAATTACCCGAGATTTTTCGGCGGTTTGCATCACGTTGTTCAAGTCTTCCGTCCAGCCGAGGAGTGCACAGAGTTTTCTGACAGTTGAGGATATATCACCTACAAGGAAGTACACACAAGTAGCCTCATGTGTAATTGTATAGGCAAAATATTTGGAGAAAGTGCATATATATAGTCTGGCCGTCGTTGCCGACGATGTCCACCACGTGCTCCACAGCAAGGTGGAGCAGGGACGGTGACTTGTGCATGAATTAGTGAATGTGAACTTGCACAGCATCCACCGCACTCTCTCTTCCTTCCCCACCTGTGCCCGGCGTCAAGGCAAAGCCAGAGGCGGGCGAGGGTGCAGAGCCAGCCAGCACCTTGGCGTTCCACTTCACACCCCCTGGTCCATACAGCAAATGACCAGGACTTAAACCAGCAACGAAAATGGGGGGTTGGCAGGGGTCCCTAACTGCGCGACGTCAGCTGGAAACTGGGTTTGCCATCGCACCCCGAAATGTTGGCATTCGTTATGATGCGCATTACAATAAAGCTTGCCAGAATCCGATATGGTCCCCGTGCTGGTCCAGCGCATCTTCCACGTGACCCGTTCGGGGAGGCACGTATACATATAAGATGGCATTCAATAAGGACAGTCTATGGTTCGGCCAGAATACACTGCATTGTAGTGTAATGTCCACGGACCACAGCCCACGCATAGGGCAACCAACAGCCAACTAACATAGAAGCAGAATGGTATTACCGACAAAGACAAGGGAGACTGGAATGGCCATTTCTGGCTTATTAGCCGTCGTCAGCCAGCCATACCCAAGCCCGAAGTGTGGAACACCCTAGCCTCGAACTCGCGACCTGTTGGTTTAGAAGTCAACGCCTCTACCCACCGGGCCACGAGACGGTTGCCCTGTCGGTTTTCGATCGGGAATAAACAATGGTAGGGGGCGCTCACTGATCGTTCATACGGAACTCACTCGTCCCGTTGTGCCTTAAGGGCTCTCTCTCGAGCCCAACCAGCAGCCGCACAGCGTGACTGTAAACATCACTTATTATTCACCGTTCCCGTTGTTTGAAATTTCCATCCCTTCCTGACTACATGTAAACTTACCAGCGGCGCTTCATTCAAAGTCCGTTATTTTTTGAAAATTGCTTTTTATTTTTTTAATTATCGCGCTAACTTTCTTCGCCAAATGACAGCGTACGATAAGACTTTCGGCACGAATGTGTCTATTTTCTGTGTCTTCTTGCTCTCCGTAAAACTCCCGTCTACCACTTACTTACTTGTACCTCTACTTGATACGTCTGCGATCATGCCTGATCTAGCCGGCCTCGATGATGTCACGAGCTGTACCTCTCCACGCGTGACGATCCGCGGCAGCAGATCTGAACAGCTCAACCCAATCCCTTGTCCAACGACGGAGACCGAACACCGAAGGTCCAAGAACCACCTCCATGTCTTGACGAGCTTTGTCGAGTCAGGTTTTGAACTGACCCCCTCTTCGACGACTTTAATGAGACGACGGGGCCGGATCGAGGGCAATAACGCTGAGGTGGACGACGAAGAACATGCCCGAACCACCTCAGTCGTCTTTCTTGGATGGCTTGAGTTGTCCTTGCGATGTTGTCGCAGCGAGCGCGGACTGTCTCATTTGAGACTAAGTGTGTGAACTTCGCTCGAAGGATGACCCTCAAGCAGCGGTGATCAAATACCTCCATTTTTCGCTCGTCCTCCACGAGCAGAGCCCAGCTTGCCTACCACCATTCAACCTATAACACGGTCCACAGGCTAGCTCAAGTTAGTTGGGGTTCCTACACCCTATCGTTGCCCAATCATGAACCAAAAACAGGCTTACTGCCCTCTGGTGCCTCTCTGCACATGATGACAGTGATTATGATCCTTCACATGCACGGGCTGCTTAAGCCGTGTCGGCGCACAGGAGACGACAGAGGGTAGGAATTCATAAAATTTACCTAGAATCACATGGTCTCGGCGCTTTTTCGAAAAGGCAAAGATTCCCACGGCTTCACGATTGATCAGAACACGTGGGACTCCCTTTTTGGTGGCATAGATGACTCTAGAGAAGGGCTGCACTTCCAGTGAGGTGCCCATGACTAAAACAAGATCAGCCTCCGGAAGGTCGACTTGGTACCGCCAGAAGGACATGGGGAGTTGTTCGTTGAAGAAAATGATATCCGGTTTGACGAGGCCTTGACATTTGGGACAGCGGGCCACCTTTCCTTGGTCTATGGCCAGCTGGAAAAGAAAAACGCAACACAGTAAAGTTGTTGGCTTTGAGGACACGCGCAAGAGGCATAGATACCCGGTGGACAACCATAGGCCTCATAGCCAGACCAGTTCCGAACGTTCGTGCTACCATCGCCCAAGTCAGCCGGACGCACCCTCAGGAACCTGAAACGACCGCACCGGTCCATGACTGGTCGAGCGTAGTAGGCGCTGACGTTTCATATGTCGTGTCTTGATCAAACGCGTCGACCGTGATTAACAAATAATTTCTACTTATGTGGCGCATGTCCTTCACGTTGATTGTCAATGCTTGTATAGTCAGTTATACAAGACTAAACTACAACCATCTTCTCTCCCCCTGAAATCCATGCTTAAGCGGTTGTTACTTTGTTAGGTAGACGTCTGTGTTAGGTTATCGAACGTGGAGAGGATACTTGTCGACAGTGTGTGCTCATAGAATTGTGCAAGGATTTACCGTTCTAACAACACAGGTATTAGTTAAAAGCCCAAACACGCGTGTTTCTCCGACCTTCTGCCGCTGCCTGACGCAGCTGCGAGGAGTTCGGCTCGTCAGTGGGTCTGCTGATGGATTTCAGCTCAAATATTCATATAAAACTTTGGACCGTGCCTGAAAAGGTCTGCTTCGAAAGATTTACTCCATGTTCGCGCATTAATTTCCTCGGAAATTAAACAAGGCAAGTTGGGACTGGAGTTCATATACCAGAAAACATACGGGGAAAGCTGGGGGACCCACT
Source organism: Spirometra erinaceieuropaei (assembly GCA_902702965.1). Lineage (NCBI taxonomy): Eukaryota > Metazoa > Platyhelminthes > Cestoda > Diphyllobothriidea > Diphyllobothriidae > Spirometra > Spirometra erinaceieuropaei. The sequence continues at coordinate 430,346 of CACRXP010000405.1, read as the reverse complement.
GACGAGCCGAACCCCTCGCAGCTGCGTCAGGCAGCGGCACAATATCGGCGAAACACGCGTGTCTGGGCTATTAGCTAATACCTGTGTTGTTAGTGTGGTAAATCATTGCACAATTCTATACTACTGGCTGCCTGCTGGCGGTTTCTGAATATTAGGCTGTTATTCCGCAGTAGCTGATAGATTTCAGCTCAAATATTCATATCAAACTTTGAACCGTGCCTGAAAGGGTTTGTCTCGAAAGTGTGTGCTCATGATATTCATTTACTTGAAGTACAGTGGTTCAGCCGATGGCGTTTTGTTGTCTACCTCGAGAATTATAAATTCGAAAGCATTCTCACCTTACTTATTAGTTTGGTGACAGAGTGCGCCATAGAAGACGTGGTAACTTGATACGAAAACGCAGCATGAAATTCATTTAGAGTGACGTGCGGGTAAGGATTAAGTATACGCGCGGGGTAAGAGTAAATTATAGATATCTGCCTACTATATTTTTCAAAGGTGTCGTTCTGCAAAGGCTTTGGTCGGCCCTTCGTCGGCAGAATGACATTCGCTGAGCTACACCGCCCCGAAAAGTCCACACTGTTGAAATGTCTACACTGGTTCATTGTTCTGCACATCCCATACGTAATTCTTTAGTAAAACTCGCTTTTTAAAAAAACTTCGGCGCGGAGAGCAGTCAAGTGGTAAAGAAATACTCGAAATAATGCTGGATGGGATGCATACATTTGCCTGTAAAGCAGGAGCATTCGAACTGGAGGAGCAGAACAGTTGGCATTTTCTAACCCTGCGCAAATACTTAATCTTTGCTGACGTACGCTTACACGGGCAAGGCTCAAGGCTCAAGCGATTCGGGGTTTAGTGAGAAATGCACAGTTTAGAAGTGTTCGCGTTAATTTTTGATGACATTATTGGGAGGTTCCTTCCCCTGGTACTGTCCTCACAGATTTTATGAACGTCATTTATTAATGATGTTCGGGTGTCGCTGGCGGGTACCGCATCCACGGGATTTATTGGGGCCTGGGGGTTAAGCTCACGGGGGTGGTTATATCTCAGTCTAACAGACATGCTTGTAGTGGAAATAACAGAGAAAAAGCACGAGTCGGCGGCTTAAATGAAACCAGGTCTTTTAGATTGTGATATTCTGAGTTGCCTACTTTTTCGTGAGTATAAATTAGAGCAAATCACTGAAGTGGTGACCTTCCCTCACTCCAACCTGCGTTCCAAAACTACTTGGAATACGTGCCGAGCAACGGGCATGCTTTATAAGCGGGCATAAGGAACGCGCGGACACTTAATAGAGGTAAGCTCAGGGCCTCTAAATACTAATCATTTTTTAACTGACAAACCCTACCTTGCAGGCATTAACCCTTAGCAAAACACAAGCTCCTAGATCACAACCACAAAAATCAACTTTTGAGTTCGTTCTTTTGGAGGGGGAGGAGGACGGGAGTGGGAATCGTTTTTACGTCCGCATCGAAGATTCGCTTAAAAATGCATAGTTGATACAAGTGAAATTTTTAGAAGACGCCTAACTCAGGCTGTATTACAGACATCTCCAGCAGCTGACACCCGTATACTGTTTTTCACTAGTCCCATCCTATACGGAGAGGGCAAAGACAAACTACCAGCTCAAACCACCTCTATGTGTATTTACTCCTTCACCTGCTCCTGTAGGGCAGAATATATTGATCGCAGGAGCCGGCGTTTGTCCAAAAGAATAAAAAGAACATCTTCCAGCATGGTTATAAAAGGGTCAAGTAAAGAACATCAACAGCTGGATCCTCGCGCACATGATAGACACTGATCACCGTGTAGACGCCAGAGAGGCCTTCAGAATGATGTGCCAGGTACCGTCAAGGTACCCAAAAATACCTGTGCAGCGCCTGTTGGCTACGGCAGAGGTGGCTGCAATCAGGCTACACGGACCGGTCCTATGCGCACAAAAGAACTTCATACAGGTCCCACAGTTGCCATGGCTCATAGCCACCAAGTCAGCCACCGGCATATATTTACCTTACCCGGGGCCCACCTTCCCCCTGGCGCTGACTGGAAATTTAGTGTTTCACTCTCCTCCTCCCCAAACCCGAGCTACAGCATAGTTATCTACTTGCCCGTATCTTTTTATTCGTCACTTCAATAGCCATATAAATGTACAGGCCTGAAGATAAGTTATCGAAAGCGGACGTATGCTCGACAAATTGCCTTCTGATACATAAGCAGGGATGTTTTTGTGACTGAGGTTGATACAGGAGGTCGAGAAGACTCTCAGTCCGACACCAACTCATGAAATGTCAACCGAAATTCCAAAATGCGTTTTCGTTCCGAAAAGATTAATTAAGTAGGGTTGTAGAACTAGTCAGCCCGCAAAATAATTCTATAATATTTCAGTCACCACAGGATGCCGGTGTTCGAATGAGCTTCCTTCCGGCTGCATGCAGAAACTACACTTTGTAAAATATGACCACTTAAGTAGCATGAACTTTTCTCATTGATTTTCGATGTCCCTAAAAGTCCAATTATATTCCATGAAAAACATGCACAAAAATATTCATTCTTTTGTTCATTCGGTAGATAATTACGTCTTCTTCCAATTTTATACTCGAAAGAAGGATATAATTTGGTTTTAAAAAAGTTTGTGATTGTGGAACTTTTAAATACCGTGAAATGGCCGTTCATAAAACGTCATGTCTCTGCATTTACCAATGTGACTTGTAAAGCTAACAATATAGATCAAATCCACTCCTTAATTTTATGAACCCCATATGGTTTTCCTTTATTACCGTAGAAAAATGTGTGGTTTTCCGTACGCGGAAAATATATGGCCTATAGGTTGGAAAACCTGAATCTAAGCGTAACGGTAGAGCGGGTTCAAAATTATTCGGGAATTGGAAGTTTTCGAAAGCCGAATTATGCCCTTCCTTCGAGCATAAGACTGGAAGAAGACTTGATTTTCTACCGAATGAGCGAAAGAATGAATATTTTGTGCATGTTTTCCATGAAATATAATTGGACTTTTAGGGGCATCGAAAATCAAAGAGAAAAATTCATGCAACATTAGTGGTCATTTTTTCGAGTCTATAGTTTTTGCATGCAGCCGAAAAGAAGGTCGTTCAAAAGCCGGCATCCTGAAGTAACTGAATTATTTTTGAATTATGCTGCACGATGATTAGTCTTGCAACCCCACTCAACTATTCTTTTCGAAACGAAAACGCGTTTCGGAATTTCGGTTGACATTTCAGGAGTTAGCCCACCTACTGTATATCGGATTAGGATTTTTCTATGCATAGCGGCAGTAGGATACCGATGTTAGGACCGCCGCACTACACGTGGCCTTGCGCTACATTTCAGGGGGTTAGAATTTGGGTTGGTGTTCGAGTCGGGATTGAAGTTGGGACACGAGAACAGGTAGCCATTCTAGCGCAAGGCCGCCCCTAGTTCGGGAGTCCTTCCCGCGTTCAACCAGCACTAGACATTGTCTCAAATCTCTAAAAATGTTGGGAAAGACTCAGTCCTAAACTAGCATTCCGTAATATACTATCGAATTGGGAATATATTCTATGCATAGCAACATCACGGACTTCAGTGCGTGCTCCAAGCCTGGCACATGCTGAAGGCCTAAAGATAGTTCAGTAAGTATGGCCGAAATAAGATTCCTCTTTAACGTAATGTAGTCGCGCCCTCCTTAGACGGAGAGGTAATGAGGAATATCGACTTTTGCATATTCGGAGCCTCTAACTCTCAAGAGGTTGCATCAGTGCCGGAGGTTACCGTGCGGCGTATGAGTCCTCCCAACCCCTGCAACCATTTAGCGAAGACCTGTAGGCCGGGAAAGGTATAAGGGGCATTAAGACAGTGACTTGCGCCTGTTTACGGTGAGACAGACTTGCGCTGCATCTGCACCACACCTACCTTGCTCGGATGAAAATACAATGTCAAGATGACTGAAGGTGGGCGCGGACGCAGCGGTCTGACTACGCGTGCCACACACACGTTCTGGCGCTCAAAACACGTCCTGGTCGACTGGAAATACACATGAGTGGGAGTGGCATTCTGATCAGGTCGATTTAGCGTCACTTCCATGCTTCCCAGGGCTACCGCCACCCAACGCATAATATAAGCTATACCCCACGACTAAAACTAGTACTCGGGCCCAGAATAGGCACTACCGACCAAAAAATTGGGGGTTGGAATGACCACTGGTGGTCCAAATGCCGTCGTCAGTTAGTTACACCTTAATCTTACGGCGGGAAACCTGAGATTTTAAATTGGTTCAGACGGTCATTGAGCTGAGCGCCCTACGTCCGAGTTACAAGGGGGAACTGAACGCCTGCATTCAGTCAATGGAAGCCACTTGATGCGAAAAAAATCATCGGTATCAGCGGTAAGATCGGCGGGGAAAAACGACTGCGTCTCTAAGGGTTGGCATAAACATTGGTTAAGCCGGCTCCAAATTGTACGGCGTTACGAAGCAAAGCGGCGTACGCCCCGGGATCACAACAGCCGTTGTCTGAACACAGTTCCGTTCCCGAACACTGCAGACAGTCGGGTCCAGCAGCCTCTTCAGATCTGGCCACTTCTACAATCAATAACCATGGCGGCGGCGGCCGCGACGACTAAGATAGGGATTCGGAGATATTCCGCGTCAGGTTCAGGGAATGCATCACCAAACCACCTGGAACAAAGCACCAGCAGGTGCCCCAGCCCGGGGGTGGAGTTTCACCCCCCCCCCCCAAGACCCCCCAAGGCGACAGTATCCTTTGACTGTCAAACACCTTGACATCGCACGCGGAAAAATGGATCAAGTATCGACACCGTAAGGCAGGACGGTTTCTGGCGAGTCCGGGAGCCGAGCCACAGACACTCACGGAGTCAACAGCACAAGTTCCATGCGCGTTGTACGTGGCGGACTATCTCCTCCTGAGATTGACCAGTCGATAGCTCAGGGAAAGCCCGACAGGCACGACAGCCGACCGCCTCCAGTCATCTACGTGAAGGGGGCGGCAGCTTGATGTTCTCTATGGGGCTTCTGGCAAGGCAAAGGCGGCTGTGGGCTGTCCATATTCATGAACTCTTGACAGAGCGGAAACGGCGCAACATACTTACAAAGATCTTCGTGATGAAATCAAGTAGGTTGAGGCCTCTATAGTCGTAACATTCAATCTTGTCTTCTGTCTTGAAGAAAGAAAGTAGACTGCTAACGGCCCAGTCCGGTCGAATAGACCCAACTAGAAAAAAAGGACATGCCGAACTCACCTTGACAACCCGCGTATGGACGGGAAATCGGCAACGGAGGCAGGTGGCTGACGCAAAAGTGCCGTGGGCTTCCACTAACTTCGAGGGCGGAATGCCTGCAACTGAAAGGACCAAAAAAGCACTTTAGCTATTTCCTCTAGCATGCACCTGTTACCTGATGTGACATACACCCCCCCCCCCTCATCTGGCGCGGGAACGCCAATTTCAGGCCGATTTTTTCCCTTCTATGGAACAGGCTTTCCAGGGCGATGTCGACCTTAAGCACTTCTGTTGGGAGTGCCTACACTCCCAAAACAAGGGCCAACCAATCACTGGAGATCACGTGCGTTTACTCTCTCTCTACAGTGCTGTCGGGCGCCTCTCCATTGGCTACTCCCCTCTTCCCGAAGGTCATTGGGCTGAATGCCGGCGAACCACAGTAGGGTGTTATAAATATGCGTCACTTTTCAACTAGTTGGAACTTGCAGTGTTTTTCTAATACACTTTCCGCGGCCGGCAGTGTTTTCTTTGTCTGCTGCTTTGGTATTGGGGACAAGGGTCGAGTGCGCATATGCTCCACGGGATTCCAAGTACCAGGCGGGTCATAACAACTTCTTTGTCAGTTCAGGAGTTAATTGCCTGGTATTCAAGTGACTCTGTTAGCGAGGTCAGCCGCTAGCTTATCACTGAAACTGTCTTATAAGTCGGGCTTTGACGTGAATACTTCAGCCACCCTTTCAGTGGATAAAACCACCATAAAAAGAGGGGAATAGGACGTACCGCGTTCGAGGCCATCAATATTCTGAGTATACACGCGTCGAAGCAGGGATTTTTCGTGTAGCATTCGAAGGAAGTAATGCGTGACGTTAGGACGATATCGGCCAGTTGGGTAAAGTTCTTGAGCCAGTGTGTAGAAGGCTTTGGGACGACGTTTAAAGTAACCCAAATCGAAAATGGCCTCGGGATGGGGCAAATTAAATTGCTGTAGGTTTGCATATAGTCCTGTTTTCGGTGACCTACAGGGTTAAATGGGGGCCCAGATGAGAAGAATAAGACGAAGAGGAGGAGGGGGAGGAGGAGGAGGAGGAGGAGGAGATATTAAGGCACGCGCAAACAAGGTAGACATAACGGAATAAACAAAATGAGCACAGGTTTGGTGGTCCACAATTCCAATACGGAAGATTTTGTCACTCGGAGGAGACGAAACGTCGATCTTCTCAAAAAATGTGCGTCCCTCGGCTGTGCGAACCACCACATCCCACAATTTATACTGCCCCTATGGTGGAAATCGTTGTCGTGGGTGCGAAGTCATTCTAATGATATAATTGCATGGAAGATAAAAGAGAGGCCGCCCCGGAGGAACCCATCTCCACGACAAATCAGAGCATTCCTCACTATCTTGACAGTCCGACCGTCGTTACCACCGAAGTCCACCGTGTGCCCAACAGCAGGTCGGGCGGAGGGACGATGACTCGCGCGTTAATTTGTATGTAATGGTGTGGGCTTGCACAGCATTTACCGCATTCTCTCCTCCTCCCCCACCTGGGCCCGGTGTCAGGACACAGTCAAGAAGACTGGAGGTCGGAGGGGAAGCAGGTGGCTGAGACAGCAAAAAACCACACCTATGTGTACAACCACACCTCCTGATCGACAGAGTACACGGACTAGGATTTTATACTGCACAAGAAGACGGGGGCGGCTCGGAGCTAAACTGGCGCGACAAGAGCCTGCACCTGGGTGTGCCACTACGCCCAAAATCTTGGTATTTGTTGTGGATGCGCATTCCTTATAACGCCTGCCAGACCCCCGATCTAGTCCCCGTGTTGATCCAACGCATCTTCCGCGTGGCCCGTGTTGATCTATCAAGACGTCCTAGCACGACCAGCCACGCCGCAAGCTTCGTGTTAAAACGCCCCCGTGGAGACACGGTAGTGTTAACTGTAGAACGTTATACACTCCATCGCCCTGGATGTCCTCAGACGTGCACTTCATCAAAATCAACACTTGGCTGCTGACGACGCGGATATCAGCAACCTACTCACCGAAAAGAACACAAAACCTACATCGACCGCCAGACCGACGCAAGCCAAGCGGCCTCCTTTAGATGTGACCGTCTTGTACAGCAACGGCCGAGGTGGATGTAGGACGCCTGGATGACTCGCAGTGTGGGGTAAATCCACGGATATGCAGACACGATGAAACAAAGAACTTCTCCGCTTCAATCCGGGCGGTCTATGGTCCGACAGCCAATGGAACCGTTCTGCTTCTCAGCTCCGACGGAACAACCCCTCTAACGTAGGAGTCGCACCTTCTGAGGCGCAGGGCCGAGCAATTTGGAGGTGTTCTCGAGCACCCATCCACGCCGCCATCAACTGGCTCCCCGAAGTGGAAACGACCACAAACATAGATCTCCCGCCATCTCTTCCAGAAACCATCAAGGCCGTGCAGCAAACCTTCAGCTGGGAAGCACCGGACTCCGACACGATCCCAACCAAATTTTACAAGCACGGCGGCCCCCGGTCGACGGACAAACTTACAACAGTATTCCAGGAGATGCAGCGTCAAGGACAAGTTCCCTAGGGTTTAATGGACGCAACTACCATCCATTTCTACAAGTGGAAAGGAGACCGGTAATTCTGTGATAATCACAGAGGAACCTCGTTGTTCAACATCGCCGGGAAGCTCCTTGCTTGCATTCATCTCAACGGTCATCTAGAACAGGGACTTCTCCTGGGAAGCTGGTGTAGCTTCCGACGACACCACGAAACCATCGACATGATCTTCGCCGTTGGCCAGCTCCAAGAGGAGTCCAAGGAGATACTGACCCCACCATGATGGACCTGATGAAGGCAATGAGCTGTGGAAAATTATGCCGAAGTTCGGCTGTTTTGAACAATTCTAGCACACAGGGCGTCAGCTCCACGACGTCATTATGACGCAGGTCACGGATATTCATAGAAATATTTGCAGAAGCCAATGGAGTGCAGCGGGGCTACGCACTCGCTCTCTCTCTCTCTCTCTCTCTCTCTTCTGTTCTCTGCCATGCTGATGAACGCGTACCGTGACGCGCGCTTTGGGATCAACATTGTCTACAGGACCGACGGCCATCTTCTTGAAAACCGGCGCATGAAGGCCCCAGCGCATCTCTCCACGACTACTGTCCATGACCTGCTCTTCGCGGACGACCGCGAGCTCAACACCACGATGGGGGACAGATATGCAACGGAGCATGGACCTTTCCAACGCGGGCTGCGTCAACTTCGGGGCCGGCTGTCAACATGGACAAAACGGCAGTCATGCAACAACTGTCATTTAACGCTACACAACGTCCCTCGTATCACCGTCAAGGGCGCCTAACCGGTAATTGCCCCTCGCTACATGACCGCTCGTGCAGGTATAAAGTTCTGGATTTCAAGGAAAGAGGGAATATCGCCTCCCGTGAAGCAAAGACATCAACTCGATAAATGCCCCCCCCCTTCGTTTGGCGTTAAACACCCCCCTGAATCAAACGTGGGGCAGTAATTTGAATCGTAGCGCGGTCGACTGACTGTGGTAAATACGTCAGGATTAGCCCCATTCAATCTTCCTCCGTGTTTGTCCGTAATAGTTATCGAATATAATCTACAGCAGCGAGTTGTCGCTTTTCAAGCGTCTGAAGCAAGCAAATGCATGGCCTCGCCGATTTGTTTCACAAGTGATCATGGCAGAAAACCCCACTCCGGAGGTAGGTGTTCATGCAGTAGCCCTGCCCCGGCACGTATTTGCAAGTTTGTAGCAGCAGCAGCAGTCTGATATTCGGCCAAACACGGCCACCCAAACTGGCCAATCAACTTTAAGGATGATACAGACGTTCCGACGTCTGCCCCGGTAGCACTCAGATGTCTGCTCCGACGAGGTCAGATGTCCACCTCTCGTCCGGCTGCCAAATTTCTCCAACTTATTCTCTATTCGTTATGTACAAAATACAATGTTCACTTTATTTACCGTCCAAGTCCTCTATCTATTCGGAACTGGGCCTGAAGGTCGTAGTGGCTGGGGTCTGTTTATGGCTTAGGCTGCCACGACACTCAATCGAACCAATTGACTGAGTGGTGAAGGATCACTACTAAGGAGACAAGATCGTTTCGGATTCTCACTCGATTCCGTAATCAGAGACAAAGCAGAAATTCTTGCTAGAAGCGACAACGAAATGAGCCGAGAATTGCTCGAGTCATGGTTTCCCGGTCCTTAATCAATCAAAAAGCGCAACGACCTCCCCCCTCCATATTCGGCGCCGAGAGTTTGCCTGGGCAGATTAGTTAGCCAAGCGGAGCACGTGCGGATGACCACTGTTTCTAGTATCGGTTTCAGCGAACGGAAGACGAAATCCGCCAGTCAGCAACCCTACCGAGTACGATGAGCGTGGGAGTCGATTATCTTGATCAGCACACAGGCGCGTGGTAACTGCATGCTTCAACACCTGGCCAGTCGAGCCGGGATGCATTCGGGGACCGCCAATTGTAATAGGCATGTGGCGGTCTAACAATTACATCCTATAAATACTACAACACCTAGGCAATCCACTATCCTCACCTGACTCTGTCTCTGACGAAGGACTCGAGTGCGAATCCGAAAAGTCAGGCGAATAAAGCTCTTGTTCCAGCGGTCGTGCCTCCTTCTTCGCGGCTACTTCATAGAACTCGCCTCTTCGCTTCTATTAACGACCTGCCGATGTGAAAGGTCACCTGGGTGCATCCTCGGTCACGTTAATGGCCCCTGCTGAATGCAAGATCAGCGAGACGTGCTGGTGATTCCGGGTGCGATTCCGGGTGCCGACGGGTGGACCGACCATCGCCTCGTCATCTCGAAGATGCGTATTCGCCTACAGCCTCGCAGGAGACCACAATGTAAGCAACCCCCGGGTAAGCTGAATACTGCCTCGTTGTGCTTGCCTGCTCACCATGTCTATTTCAGCAACGAGCTAGTTCAACGGCTAGACAACCTTCCAGTCGCTGCCGCCGCCACCGCTGACGAGAACGCCTTCGTGGAGAACCGCTGGTGTCAACTGCGAGACACGGTCCAGTCGACGGTCCTGGTCGTCCTCGGTCGCGCACACCGCCAACACCAGGACCGGTTTGACGAAAACGACGCCGCCATCAGAAACCTGCTCGCCGAGAAGAACCGTCTACACGAAACCTACGGCAACCGCCCTACCGACGAAAACAGAGCTGCTTTCTACCGCAGTCGTTGCCCCATTCAACAGCGACTGTGCGAGACACAGGACGCTTGAACGACTCGCAAGGCCGCTTAGATATAAGGGTACGCGGACTGCAACGAATGGAAGAACTTCTCGGTCATCAAAGCTGTCTTCGGTTCGTCAACCAAAGGTACTGCACCTCTTCTCGGTACCGACGGCAGTAACCTCCTGACTGAGAAGACACGAATTCGACAGCGATGGGCCGAGCATTTCCGAGGCGTCCTCAAACTTCCCTCCACCATCTCCGATGCCGCCATCGCCCGTCTGCCGCAAGTGGAGATCAACGTGGACTTCCTCCCCCTACGCCCCCGCTGTCACATAAAGGCCGGTCCTGCCCTCTTCTTATCCTTTCATGAGCGGCAGCATTTTTTTTTCCTTATAATGTTAATCCAGTCAGATTCATTTTGCTTGTTTGTTAGGAATTTTATTCACCTCTCGCTCATCATTCTTCGCAACAGACTACTTATTAAATAGTTATGAATTAAGTATTGTATAGATTCCGTCCACAGTTGTGAATGTGGCTCTACTTCTCTCTGCTTGTTGCCCCACTCGTAGCCCGTCAATTTTTAGGCATAAGAGAAGCGCACCAGAACTTAACTTTGGTAAAGCGTTCCCAAAGTCCTTAAAGAAACGCGCCGTGCTATTCTGGAGTCCACTGGCTCTAAAATAAAGAATGTTTCTCCGCTGACGAATCCACTTGGCCCTCTGGTTTTTTATCAAACACACTAGTCATTGTCTTTCAGGTCCTTAATCAATCAACAAGCGCAACGACCTCCCCCTCCACATTCGGCACCGAGAGTTTGCCTAGGCAGATTAGTTAGCCAAGCGGAGCGCGTGCGGATGACCACTGTTCCTAGTATCCATCTCAGTGAGCCAAATTGCCCAAGAATCCGCACGGATGAGGAAATCCGCCAGTCAACAACTCTGCTGAGTGGGAGCCGATTATCTTGATCGGCACACAGGCGCGTAGTAGCTGCATGCTTCAACACCTGGCCAGTCGAGCCGGGATGCACTCGGGGACCGCCAATTGTAATAGGCATGTAGCGGTCTACCAACTCCGTCCTATAAATACTACAACACCTAGGCAATCCACTATCCTCATCTGACTCTGTCTCTGACGATGGACTCGAGTGCGGATCTGAAACGTCAGACGAATAAAACTCTTGTTCCAGCGGTCGTGCCTTCTTCTTCGTGGCTACTTCATGGAACTCGCCTCTTCGCTTCTATTAACGATCATTACTAAACCCGGTATGGCAAGAGGTCAAATAAGCTTGGCCCAAAACCTTGGACGACAGCATCTACCCCAACGAAACAAGCGTTTTGGCTTCTTCCAAACACGCCTAATGCGGAATCAGACATTGTCGTACTTCCTAGATCATCACCCTAACAACACACCCAGCCATTGGTTGGAAAAACGGTCAACTCTTGGTGGGCGCCTTTCAGGATTTCTTCAGGTGTGATCTGCCGCTGTGATTTACGGACGGACCAGGGGGGCATTCAGTGCAAAGAGCAGTGACGCCAGACGCAATATCGTATACCCAAACGGAAAAACAAAATACTCTTACCTGAAATCTGGTATACCACTGGCCGTGCTGATGCCCGCGCCGACTAGCGCAACAATGCTGGTCGCACGGCCCTCAGCAATGATTCGCGCAATCGCCTCCAGGCCGTTGGACATCCTCCGTTTGCAAGGTTTTTTGGGCTCCTGATGAAAAAAAGAGGAGAAGTGAGACACCACGCTGACACAAAAACACACGCACACACATGCATTAAACATGTCATTCTAGTAATGTACGCCGAAAGTACATCCCACAGTGTGTTTCCTTTGAAAAAGTAAATTGCACTTTTGCACGGAATGCATAAAAAAGACTTACTGGTTGGGATGTCCTCTTAGAAATTTGAGAGAATAAACACACGCTGTCAACAAAGGTAAAAAAGAGAAGTAAATAAGTAAAAGCTCATTGCAAGAAAATTGGCGCAGTTTGGCTCACGGTGACAGGCACTTGGTGATTCAGGCCAAGCCTTCAAGTCTAGGTCGATTGCAAGACAGTAGGGGTGAGTGATTAGCCGAGAGGCTGGAGAAAGTCCGAGGTCAGTAGTTGACGGCGCTGTTGTCATCTAACCAACCTGCTTTTTTCCTCCAAACCGACTACAGGGTGTGAAAATAAGTTAGGCAATAAGCAATCGCAGTTCATAGTCTCTCAATCGGAGTTCATCGAAGCACTCGGACCTCGCAAAAAAGTCGCACACACGGCAAGTCAGTGCATTCCTCACTAGAATCTGTCTAACGAGCTTCTTCTCAGAGTGGCCTTTTAGTGAAACCCGCGGATCAGGTCGTGCGTGGCACGCGTAGACGAGTTGTTAAGTTGTGTCAGCCACTGCGTGAGCACCCACCTCCGGTCGTCTTGACATCGCCTTATCATCAGAGCAAGTCAGATGCAGGACGGATCTATGATGCGGTTTGATTTTTTATCTCAGTTTGCAACTTCTCTAGAGGCATAACCTACGCTCATCCGAAATCAATTAGTTACGGCAATGCTACATGGAGCAACACATTCTATACAATCAGCGAGAGGAAATATGACGTGCAACTGCAGTGAAGCCAACTACAAAGACGGCATGTCCGCCTCCGATGTTGTTACTTGCTGTTTATGCTCCACCAATGGAAGAGGGTGCTGTCGAAAAAGGGGTTTGTGGGAAAGGGCTACATAACAGCCGACACAGAAACCGAGTAAGGCTTCAGTGATAGGAAAGAATTGTCACCGTTGAGAATGTCTCCAGTCGAAAATAAACTACTTCAACCTGGACAATGCCTGTCACTTTGGGCCGAAGTATCCATTCAGTGAAAACGGCAAGGATGCGACCCGACATCGGATTAGCTAGGTGCGTGAGACTGTCCTTAGACCTTGAAAATCTCTTGCCACTCAGATTATTTTTTCAAGACTGATGTTTAATTTAACCAAGTTTTCCGTGGGAGTATGTCACTTACCAATTGCAGTGGGGAGTGATGGTCATAGAGAACGGAATAGTTGCTTTGACAGTCCTCCAATACGTAACGGAAACGGGAACGAATGGGCGCGTGGCTGGCAATGGTAACTATAACTACGCGGCCATTGTCTTCACTTGCCGATTAAGACTGTCTAATCGATATATATATATATATATATAGGCAGAATGATATCGGTGAGCGCCTCCTAACATTATATATAATTGGTAATTGGTTGCCTGTTCGTGACCTTTGCCACACATACGGAGCTTGTTTGCTTTGTGAAGCCAATAGATCGGTGTGCGCCAATTCCTGATTGATAAATACCCGATCTGCAGCGACAGAGAATGACAGGTGGCGAGGCACTGATGAACTTCGGTTCCATGAAGTGCTTATGACCCATCTGGTAGGCCTCAGTGGTGGACCGACTGCGCCAGGTGCGTCTGTACGCATGTTTGTGTTTCTGGTCTCAGCTGCTGGTGGTCAGGGTTATGATTGGCTGAATGAAGGCAGAATAAGCCCGAA
>CACRXP010000405.1:391651-416303 GCA_902702965.1 Spirometra erinaceieuropaei | reverse complement strand
GGAAAAGGTACTTTATTGCGTGAATTTTCGACGCCGGTTCCCCAGGTCGTCGTCAGACGCAGACTGAAAGTAAATGTGCCGAAAACAGTTAACATCTGGCAGTGCACATGAAAAAATCGATAATCGTTCGCATTTGCGCCCGAGAGCCAATCGGGACGGAATGACGCAAATAGCGGCCGCTCACGGGCGCAAATGCGAACGACTATCGATTTTTTCATGTGCACTGCCAGATGTTAACTGTTTTCGGCACATTTACTTTCAGTCTGCGTCTGACGACGACCTGGGGAACCGGCGTCGAAAATTCACGCAATAAAGTACCTTTTCCCAAAGAACGCCTCTGCCTTCAACATATATATATATATATATATATGCACAGGAAACTACCGACAAAGACGAAAGAGACTGGAATGGCCACCTGACATATTAGTCCTCATCAGACAACCATTCCCAGCCCCCGGGCTTGCATAACCTGAGGCTCGATCGCACGCTCTTTTGGTCATCAGTTCAGTGGTCTAACCACTGAGTCACCAGCTCGTCCTGTCGGCTCTAATCAGTTAAGGGCGCTCACCGACCGCGTTACGGGACATGCTCGTCCCGTTGTGCTTGGGATCCGATCTAAAACTCTCGCAGACAGTCACACTGCGACTTGTAATAGACGCAAAGGGGATCACCGACACAGTTGGTAAGAAACGAGACCTGTCGAATACGCCGTCCTTATTCTCCGAATGAGAAGGTTAGGCCGTGTGCTGTACCGATCCTAAGGTGAAGTTGTCTATGAAGCTGTCTGCCAAAACCCGGTCCAGTCTGGTGATGACGCCAAGGAAGCCAACTGAATACACCCAACGCCGTATGAATGTCAGTGGGATCCACCTCGCAGCAGTGAGGAAATTTGAGTGTCTTGGGAGTACTATTTGAAGAAACGTCAAGATTGACGACGAACTCGCAAGTTCGATCTCCAAAGCCAGTCAAGCCTCCGGCCAGCCAAACCACTCCGTCCGGAACCGTCGCAACATCCCACTCAATATAAAACTAGGAATGCGTAGAGATGTAGTCCTGACAAGGCCAATGTACGCGGCGGAGACATCAACAGTTTATGGCAACCAAACAAGGAAACTCAAACACTTTCGCCGAAGAATGCTAAAGGTAAAATGGCAGGAGAAGATTGTTGACAGTGAGATCCTGAAATGAACCGGCGTCCACAATGTCCATGCCGTGCTGAAGCAGATTCAACCGAGATAGAGCGATCACTTCGTGAGGATGGACGATGGGCGTCTGCCTAATCAGCAATTCTACGCAACTGATGCTGGACGAAGACAAGGCGGGAAAAAGCGTCACCACAAAGACACCTTGAAGACCTTAGCAAGCACCTATCAATCAACCTGGAGACCTCAGGGACGTCTTTCAAGAAGGACAGTCATGCCGCGCTGTCGCAAAGACTAGAGCAACCATCTTCGAAGTCCCAACAGAATAGTCGCTGCCAAGGCAATGAAGAAGATCCGCAAGAATCAGGTGTTACGGACCAACGACGTCTGCACCCGACCCCTACTATCGCGTCAAACGTTACGGGAACGGATCGGCTTCGTTGGACATCAGCGGACCTGGTGCAATGTCAATACGGCCAACCCGTCTCTCGTAACACATTACCACTTCCGCCATCAATAGCAACGCCAGTGTGTTCACCCCTACCGGCGCAAAAAACATTACTGCCATTGCGCCTACCACCAACAATGTTGATTAAATTGCAACTCGTTCCCATTGTAACCACATTTTCTCATCACGCATAGGCCTGGTCAGTCGCTTGCACACAGAGCCGACGAACCAATGCCCGTGGCCCCGAAATACGCCTGTCATACACCTCATCTGCTTACAATGCTCTAGAACACCCAGGCACCGCATGGGTCCTGGAGGAATGACATCACGACAGACCTACCTCCTTCACCTGAAAACTTTACAAACACCACCAGCGACTCTACCAATGCCAGATTCATCACCACTAATAGCATCTTCACACGGCCAGATCACTAGCTACAATCCCATTCTGTCTTTACCACCATCTATACTTGCATAACGAAAATTGGATATTGGCGAATCCGTCGCAGAGACTGGCGTCCCAGTGTCAGTGGCTGCAATATAGACCTTTTGCACCCACTTCATCTGTACACACTGTCCAAAGACATTCCACCATGACATGGGCCTATTCGGCTACATGCGTCTTCATGAGAGCCTGTAGTTTAACGCCACAGACTTTACCCCGCTACCACAACCCGGCTCACTCGAACATACACCGTACACAAACCCGCCTCACATCACCCGACGCATGAACAGAACATGCACCGGTGACTTCAATGGAAAGAATGCTCTTTGGCGCAACTTCGCGCCTACGCAGTTTGTGTGAGGCACAGATAGACGGGTCACTGCAGTTCCATCGGCCACTGCACCCAACCCTAGCATCGGATAACTAACAGGTTTGGACAGTCAACTGGAGGCCGATTCTATGGAACTCATCTCCATGGAATACCACCATATTCCTCACTGAAATGGCTCTGACGCGCTTCGAAATTATCACAAGACGCTAAATGTCATGGTCTAGAAGACCGGATGACTCGGTCCACGTCGTCAGTATTGTATGTATGTGGAGTGAGTGGTTCGAAGACTGAGAATCAGGTCCAATGGCTCCTTAGTGTGGCGCTTATAGCAATTACGAACGTGGTATCCGAGCCCCCGTTATACTTGTAAAAGCCTGATACATTGTGCGGGGACCAGATACAGACAGGCTGTTTTATTTTGTCAGTCATAGCGCCCGAGTCAACCTCCGGTCGTCATGAACTTGTCTTGCCATCGGAGGGGCGATTGCGGTAGATAGGCAAGCTTGCCTCATTATAATCTAGTTCACGTGTAGGTCGCCTTTGCTGCGCCCACCCCGCAAAACACGCGGTGAACATCATCGATTGCGATGGTCGAACTCCCACCTGAATACGAAGCTACCTTCTACGCATCTCAGTACCGCAGAATTAGCTAAGTTTTAAAATGTCTATCGAAGTCGTTAATACGGTGAAGTGTATTACACTCATTATTGCACCGCTAGAGATCCTTGCAAAAAGGATTATCAAAGAGTTTTTCGAATATTACAGCTCTAAAAACCCAATTAATTGGCTTTCAAAAACGTTAGATCATGTCAATCGCCGTTAACAGTTCCTTGTACCACCGACTAAAGTGCATGCGCGGCGTTAGAACCATTTAAAATTAAGCAACGAAGCGGACGATTGGTTAGTAGAAACCTCAGAGAATACTTTGAGTAGAAGGAAACGAGATGAATGGGACTTCGCTAGACTCCCAACCCGCTCACCAGTAAAAAGCACGGATATGCGCTTCATTGGTTGTACCTGTGTTAGGAGCAGGAAAGGAAGAAGGATGAAGGTTTGTTGCTTTGTAGATATAAACACTACAGAATTAAACCCGTCGAGTTGGGAGCCCTGAACTCAAACTAGTACGTAGTTTGGGCAGGGCCACATAGTTCTGGTGTGAACTATATAACTCCGAGCAAGCCAAATATCTTTGGATCACACTGTCGAATTCATTTTTTAAACTGGAGAGATACCAGGGACAACACACGAAATATGAGGGGTCAAGCACTAAACCGAAATCCCTCACGGTTATGTAATATAGTCGCCGAAAATCGACGGATCACATGTAAGTATTTGGCTTCCCCGATAACGTCACACTCCCGGGGCTAGCTCCCTTTGGTTGGTCTGTGGCTAGTTTCATGATTGGCCGGCCCTAGCCAGTAGGTCCTAGAGGCGAAATCCGCCCAGTAGTCCCTTGGGGGAAGGGGGGATGATTGAAGCAGGCTGCGTCCAATCTTCCAAACAGATAAATAGCCGCACACAAGCCCGAAAATGTGAACTGGTAATGACGAGCTATACGGATAACATTGAACAATGTTATCTGGGTTGTCCCTGTGTACACACTCCGGACGTTTATTGTGTAGAGACCCCTTATATATTCACTAACTAAATAACTTCACGTCAACCTCCTAAATGCGAAGATTACTCTGCCATACTCGTGAGGTAAGCAGTGTTCGACAGACAAGTCCCATTTTGAGGGATTAAGTAGTTAGTCCTAACTTTGTTCAGCGATTTCTGGGTAATGATAAATTCGAACATATATTTGATATTACTGATTCGTGTGACATTTTGGCCTCATTTTTTAAAAACTCAAAACGCGTTCCCACCTCTTATCGCATTCACTCGACGGCCTTTGGCGCCAATGTACCCAGGTATCAGATGCTACACTGTGGTGGACTATTATGTAATTCTAGCCACAAGAAGTAAACTGTTTTAAAACGATTGCAATTTTGTAAACCTCGTATGTTAGAAACATTTATAGACTAGAACCCTACCATCGAAAATGGACAAGACGGAAGCCCACGCACACCGAAAGGGAAGTGGCGCCCCTAAAGAGGATGAGTCAAACATTGGCGGGAGCTCTAAGTCTAATTTGATGTTAACAATGGTGCGCGTGTCACAGATTTTTTGGCGGGAATACAGTGTCGCAACACTGAGAATTGTCTATTCCCCCACCAGCCTGTCTTACGGGCGGACTACTACTACTACTACTACCACCACTACTACTGCTACTACTACGACTACTACCGCTGTTACTACTAATACTACTACCACTGGCGGGAATACAGTGTCGCAACACTGAAGAAAACTTCTTCCCCGTCTACCGCCACTGATACGGCGAATACTACTGATAATCCTACTATTAGTACTACTACTACTACTACCACCGCCACCACGGCTGCCAATGCTACTCTACCAACGCTTACAGTATTGTTAACTAACTGCAATAATACTAGCATCAGTAACGGAGTGTTGCGACACTGGTATCCAACCGAGTTTTTAAACGAGAATCCGACCTAGCATAAATACCAAGGTTGAGGGACAGTTAAAATAGTCCGGAAGGCTCGAACATGTACGAGACGCCAAGAAAAGGTAGAGGGCATAGTGTACAGAAAGAAAACGAAGCCAAAGTTATTTTAGTAATAGAGGCCACACCCAAATACGAAGGTGAAACAACAAACAAAGGCGTTTTTTTTCTCATTTTTGCAAATAAAGGGACATTGCTAAACATGAGGCGAAATTCAAATACGTGCTGCCACTATTAGGTGGATATAATGATCATAAGAATGACAGTTAACGATGATAATAATAATAATAATTATTATTATTAAAGACCCGTCGGAGTCCCATCAATGCAAGTAAAAATAAATTTACATAGAATTTTACACGAGATAGGCAGAATCTGTTCGGAATGAAATTCAAAGTTTCTGAATTAGTAGACAGTTAAGAAAAATGATTATCGAGCAGTGAAAAAAAATCCACTTAAAAGTTTAAAAATGATTGGACTTATTTTAAGGAGAAAAAACCTCTCGAAAAAAGTAATAAAAAAAATGCGGGCAGGACTGGCCTGTATGTGGCGGTATATAACGGATTATAATTGGACATCGTCAGGGGAGAAATAAATGTCAGCCTTGAGGGGTACGTATACGGGTTGGACAGGACTGTCCTGCATGTAGTATTGTATACGGACATCGTCAGGGCAGGATTTATACGCCGGATGAGACTATTTGCGTTAAAGAGGCCAGGTGACAGGAAACCAGACGCGATCGGCTACAGTACAATTCCAGCCCAGCCGGGGAGTGGGGAAGGGAAGTACGACCAAACTACTAGTAGACGGTGAATACTGAGGGTTCCGCTGTGAGCGTCGACAGACCGCATGTTATTGGAATGCGGGAGATGACATCAAGAATCGCGAAAAGCCTCGCCATCGGGGAGGAGTGATAGCAGTGGATTTAGAAACCAATTCAAAACAGGGGTTTCTAGTGATATAATTGAGGGTTACCACTTGATCTACCACTAAATTTCAGGAAGACCCTTCTCGAAGTCAAGAACCTGAGTGTTCGGGAATGAGACCGTTAACAGTGCCTTTATGCTTTCCGATTTAAGGTGTTTGCGTAATTTCGACTTGAATACCAGTAACTTATGTGATGACCTAATTTCCGGCGGAAGATTATCCCAAAGGAAGGCATGTTTGGAAACAAAAAAGAGGGAGCGCTTAGATGTAGTGCAAAGAGGCAGCTGAATCACCATGGAGGAGTTGCGCGTGGCATAAGACGGATCTCTCGGAGTGAGAGTGTCAGTGAGCGGAAGATTGGAGCTAGAGTTGATGTGAGAAAGGAAGCAAAGTTCAGCTTTGAGTCTTCCAACCCACAAAAACTTAATGTTCGCCAGTTGACATCTCTGAGTATGAGAAATACCAGACGAAATTTGAGAGAACAGGTTTTGGGTGAAAACCCTCTGAACATTTTCGATCTTCTAGCGGTCACAGGCGTTCATTAAACCAAAGAAATGTGAGCAGTATTCGAGGACTGGAAGAACAAACATTTGTCAAAGTCTTAGCTTCATTTCCGGAAGGAAAAAATTATGCGATATGAATCCACATATCTGCGTGGCTTTGGCAGAGATTCTATCTGCATAAGGTGATAAAGCAAGCTTATTTGTATAACTTAGACCTAGGTCTTTTATGGTAAAGCATTCTGAGAGTGAGTTATTCTGAACATTTATGGGACTAGGAAGTTTGGTAGGACCAAAAGACATTAAACTACACTTTGATGATGAAAGTTCCATCTGCCATGTTGAACCCCATCTGCTTAAACGTAGTAAATCGTCATTGATTTTCTCAACACATACATTTGCGGTGTGCTCAAAATATGAGTAAACACAATTGAGGTCATCGGCATAAATAAATGTTTGCGAATTTCCGAGTTCAGTCGAAATATCATTGATGTACAGAAGGAAGAGTAGCAGACCCAAAACCGTAACTTGAATTACGCCACTCCTGATTGAGTGAGGTGTTGAGTAACTACTACCGACCATGATTTTCTAATATCGGTTGGACAGATAGAACCTGATGAAGTGGAGTAGAGGAGGCCGGATACCGAGAGCTTCTAATTTTACTAAACGACGTCTACGGGCAGTTTGTCAAAGGCTTTGCTAGGATCAAAGTAGATAACTACCACTGACTGCTATTCATTACGAAGAGAATTGATTAGATTAAGAAGTGCCAAGTGGCAAGTTTCGCAGGATCGTTCAGGTAAAAACCCATGCTGACTAGAGCTCAGAAGCCGATTAGCTAGACAGAAGTCGAGGATTTCATTGAAAATTATCCTTTCAAGAAATTGTGCTAGAGACGGCGTTTTGTGCACGTCCCGATGGTTATTAACATCGGACCGAGATCCTGACTTGAAGACGGGAGTGATAATTGACGTTTTCCATTTTTCAGGAAAGAATCCTTTTGAAATATAAACAGACAATAACTGACTAAGCAATATGGGAAGGTCGGAGGCTTTTTTAATAATAGAATTTGGAATCTCGTCCGTTCCTGAGCAGTGTCAGTTTTTCAAACGAATTATGTGTTTCTTGACGAGATCTGAGGAGATATCGATTGTACTCAATGTCCTATCTGAAAGTGATCGAAAGAAAGGGACCGGATCGGACGCGGTAGCAAGGTGTTTTGCAACGAAAGCACTAAACAACTCCGCCTTGTCGGTGTCATCTATAAGGAAGACTTTGTTATCATTTAGCAGGGGTGAAGTTTCTGACCACGCTTAGAGGAGGACCGATGAAGGAAGATGTTATCGACGGATTTGACGTGGTTCGCATCACTGAGGGCAAGTGATTCTCTTTGCCTGTCACGCGCTTGGAGCATCCTTGAGGCCATTTCAAAAACCTCTGTGATTTTAAGATGAACTGATAAGGTACTAGTGGATGAGTCACGCAGTGGTCGCCTCAACTTTTTTAGTTTGTTGTGAAGAAAATGAGGAACAAGGGAATCTGGAGAATTAGGCTTGAGATATCTACGCGGCACAAATTCTAGAAAGTCCTTGGAAACATTGGACATGACGTCACGAGGAATGGATGCATCGCTACATGGGAGGAAGCCACACCAATCCAAAGATCCAATATAGTTATTTATTAAGTCGTTATCTACGCAGTCGTAGTCCGAACGGCGCTTGTCTTTTTTTGAAAAGGCAAGCGGTATGCAACATTGAATCAAAACGTGGTCACTATCAAAGAGGTCCTTTTTTAAAGCAACAGAAAGAGGGGCAATGTCATTGGTAAAGATTAGATCTAAAATGTGATTATCACTTGTTGAAGAGCGCACCAGTTGAGACCAGTTAGAAAAATTGACTGTATCTTGAAAGGGCTGGAATCTGTGTTGACAGATATTGGAAGGCCAGTCTATTTCAGGAAGGTTAAAATCCCCAGTTTAGCATTTTAACATCGAAAGCAGTTTCCGAAATTAATTTAAAAATTACACAGATATGTGAATCGTTACTGGCATTTTAAAAGCCGATGCAAACACGATCTTCCCATCCCTCTTATGCAAGAAGTTTAATCTTGCTCTTGAAAGTGAAGCTTATCCTACCTTGTGGAAGGAATCACACATTTTGCCCATTCCTAAGCACGGCAAATCTACATCATTTGATGACTTTCGGCTAATAAACACCCTCCCCGCAGTTTCGAATATCTTAGAGACATTGATCAAAGATAAGATGATGTGTCACTTAACAGTGAATAACCTACTGAGTGCTGCTCAGCATGGATTCCTCAAAGCTCGATCTTGTGACACCTGTCAACTCTCTTTCTTTGACTATGTTCTCCAATCTAGGGATAACGGTTTTGCACTTTACACAGTATATTTCGATTTCACTAAGGCTTTTGATCGTGTTGACCATGCTCTTCTTCTCTTGAAATTGTCCTCTTTCGGAATAGGTGGCAAACTTTTGAATTTTATATCCTCTTATTTGGGCACTCGTACACAACGAGTTAAGATTTCCAATACTATCTCCAACCCCACACGTGTGAGGAGTGGAGTCATTCAGGGTATTGTACTCGGCCCGCTTTTATTTTGCCTTTTCGTTAATGATGTACCGATTTATTTCAGAATGGTAAGCCTTTCATGTATGCCGATGATCTTAAAGTTGCATATCGATATAAGCCGGCAGATCGTGACATCGTGCTTGAGCTCCTTAAGAGCGATCTACAGGCTTTCGCCCAGTGGTGCCGCACATGGCGCCTTTCTCTTTCTTGGCATAAATGCTCATACATGGTGGTTTGCGACGACCACCAACCTCAACTAAATATTGAAGGTCACTCCATAAATGTGCCCAGGGTTACTAAGGATCTGGGCACATCATACTCCAAGAGTCTCAATCTCTCGGAGCACTGTGCCTTGATAGTCTCCAAAGCACGCAGAACGATCGGGTTTATCCTCCGAAACTTTAAAAGTAGGGACATTAGAATGCGCCTTTACAACATGTACGTTAGACCTGGTCTGGAATACTGTTCGTTTTTATTTAGCCTCATGCGTGCTACTGAGCGGAAGAAAATAGAATCCGTTCAACACTTTTTTACCAAGACAATTTTAGCCGCGGAACACCGACATTTGTTTTACCAAGAACGTTGCTGGCTTACGGGCCTTGATCCTTTATGGTTCCGTAGATTACAAAAGGGACTATTTTTGCTATTTAAACTCTTATATAATCACACATTTAACCCACTCACCTCTTTAAGACATCATATCCAACCACGACGTAACAGTCACCGTGAGGTCTTCTTATTTCTGCCTCTGGCACGTGCTGTTAAATATCGTCGGTTCTTTTCTGTAAATGCAAATGCTATTTGGAATAAACTATCCATGAGTGTGAAAACTCTGCAAAATTATCCTTTATTTAAGAGGACTATTGATCGATTTTTGCATTCAGAAAAGCTCCCACACATTTTGGGTGCTGAATCTACTGATCGACTGTACCGTAACGACGGCGTTTGTGGTCTCTGAACACTATGGCCGGTCTCACCAGCTGTTCCTCAACGCCTCTACTTTGACTATCCCCAACTTCATGAAAGGAATTTGACGTCCGATAATCTTCGATACCGTGCAACCCCCCCCCCCCCTTCTTGACGGTCGATATTCTACCACCGCCGGCAGTTTTTTTCTCCTGAACCCTCCAAACCATAAAAACCACCATCAACTATATTTTTGTCCCTTTAGCTCAGGAGTTTTTTCACTGCCGGTCGGATTTATGTTTAAACGCTTCCCTTGACAATGCCTGTAAACTGGCATTAAATTAAAAAATTATAATGAATCTCTGGGATTGTAGATAAAACCAATAACTGCCGTTCTTTGCGGCGAGAGAATAACAGAAGCAAAGAAGAAGTTTCCCGTGAATGAGGAAGCATCCAAGTAATAGGGAGAGTGCTTTAGGTAGGATCTAACATAAAGAAGACAGCCGCCCCCACGCCTAGTCGTGCGGTCTTGACGGTAAAAATCGAAGTCATTTATGAGAAGGGCAGAGTCAGGAATTAGAGAATGGGTCCAAGATTCTGTTACACATATAATATTAGGCGTCATTTCGAGAGCAATGGCTCTGATTTGGGCCATCTTGTGTATAACAGATCTGGCATTCAATAATATAATATCTAATGTGTTTCGAACACCAAGTCTATTGTCGACGGTATTTTGGAGAATAAATTTGGATGCGGATATGTAAGCTGTGAATTAGTGATGTTTGGAGAAGAGGTACCAATTAATCTAGAGTTATTGGCGTACAGGGAGTTACCAAGAGAAGGCTAAGTATGAGACCTGGTGTGGGAATATAGTTTTCGAGCAATGGAATGCTAGGGGAGCTAACACATGGATAGGCTTGTTGGTAATTAAACTGTGGTGGAAGGGGAGGAGGAGGGAGCCTAGAAGGAAAGTAGAGGCTAGTGGGGGAGGCTATACAGCCATAAGAGTAAAAGAGTGGGAAACCAGGTCTAGTTTGGAAGTCAAAGGGGGTAGGTTGACGTGCCTGAGAGCAATTTGCCTTACGTGGTGGGAAGCCCGAACTAGGTTAGGGCATAAATGACTTAGGGCAATTCACGTATGAATTATTTGCTGGATATGTAGTAGAGCCTTCATAAGTAACCGGTACGCAGGACAAATAATCATTTGGGGATATAATTGGAGCTGCGGGGTTTGTAGACGTGATGGGCTGTAAAGGCTTGGTAGATCTAAGAGAAGACGGCGTACCCCTAAATGGAACTGTTCTACCTTTCTTTTGGGTCGGAGTCTGATTCAGTTTTGGAGTCTCACTGTCCTGACGCCAAGCCAAGGGTGAATTAACTGTTGAGCTTGCAGCACCCAGTTGAACAGGGGAAAGTTATCGGTCTAGCTGATGTAGACGGTTTTCATGCGTCCCAGGGAGGCTATCCGGAGGATACGAAACGACAAATGGGGCTGCCGCTGCTGCTGCTAGCTTAGAGGAAGGCAAAGGCGCCAAGTGGCTTGAGTGAGATAAAGATGTAGGAGTAAGGAGAAGGAGGGAGTCAGATGTCGCGAGAGTAGGACAAGCTGAATCCTCACGGCCACTTGTATTATGACCGAGTTGGTGAGCATCAGACTGAGAAGCAGTGGGTTTACGTGAAAATAGAGACCCGATTCTACGCTGCATAGGAGTAAGATCATGACAAAGGAAAAATTTTGCATTTTCTAGGTACGCAGTGACACGCTCTCGATGGGCAAAGATTGTGTCCACCTCGATTGATGAAAATAATTTTACTAAGATGGGTGAATTTTCGCTACGGGAGGACAGGCGTTTAGCATCGGCTATTTTGTGGTTAATACCACACGAATACAGGAAATTGGTCGAAACATCATTTGGCCGAGCAGATCGAGAAACATTTTTTAAAAGAAAGCTGTAAGAACGCGTTAGTCTTTCACTAGATTCACTGGCGATCAGGTGAAGAAGTGAGTCGAGACGCCTACATTCTTCAGAGCGAATATCGGAGATGCTCCCGTCGAATAATTTTCCAAGAGTTGACAGCAGAGTGCCAAAATTTAGCATAAAATCATTGCAGTTGTCAAGTGCAGACAGATTAAGCTGCCGGCCGATTACAAGGGGTGACGACTGAATAGTTATATCTTCTGACTTAGACTTAGGTAAGTCTTCTGATTTAGGTTTAGTTAAGCCATGCTTACTTACAGAGACTGAGAGCTTACGCCAACCTGTGACTTTTGCTCACATCTTTTTTTCCCTGTGTTTAAGGGAGACTGACAGTGCCCAAGGGGCTCTATAATAAACCTATTCTATTCAATTCTAATCTTGTCTCGAGGCAAGTTGTTATTAAGAAAACTTCTGGCAGACAAGGTGACTGAATTTCAGCTAATGGCCAACGATGTAGAAATAAATTACACATTTAGAGAGAAATCGAATGCACAAAATGAGAATTGCAGAGTGCGACTGGTGGTCAACGGGCACAGACCAGCAGAACTCAAAAAGGAGATGGCAACAGGCTGTTCTGAGTGAATAGGCCTGTATTTACGGACATGTAACCAAAAAACAGTGGCTAAAATCGTTAGGTCTCACGGAAAATCCACTGAAAATAATATCCTCCACCTATATTCAAATTTAAATTATATTACTAGTAATCATTTTTATTCAATACCCGTGGGGGTCCTATCATAGCAAGTAAGAATAACTTTTACATTACTTTTAGAATTTTAGACAAGGTTTACGGAATTTATACAATACTTAATTCAGTTATTGAAGAAGTAGTATGTTACGAAGAATGTTGAGCGATCAGTGGAAAAAACTCCTAACATAAACAAAATAAGTATGATTGGATCAGAACTATAAGAGAAAAAACTCTCGCTCCTTAATATATAAAGAGCAGGCAGGCCGGCCTGTATTTTGCATTGTATAACGGATTTCATGAAGGGGTAAGTAGGCAGGTCAGGCAGTACTGGCCTGTATGTGGCCTTAAGTAAAAGGTTCGAAACGGGTATCATCAAGGCAGAATTCATATGCCGGATGAGGCCATTCATGTCAAAGTGGCGAACTGAAAACCAGTCTCGAGGCGGTAGTAACCCAGATGCGATCGGTTACATTCAGCCGAGCCCATCCGAGGAGGGGTGACCAGACTACTAGTATATAGCAAATAAAGAAGGCTTCGCCAAGAGCGTCGATGGAGCGCATTCTGTGAGGGCCCGATGCATGAACTGAAAAATTGGAAAAATTAATACTTCTAAAAAGGGATCTTAGGAAGCGACACGACTCACGAAAGAGGGAAATATGAGCAGATACGGAAAGCCAACGGCGACGTCCTAAATTCCCGGTGGCCCTTTCTCAGTGTCATAGAGAAAGTTGTCTGGGAAGGATGAGGAAAATAAGAGTTTAATCGAGTCAGTATTTAGAGAAAGGCGTAGCCTTCTCTTAAATATGTGTAGATTATCTGAGGATCTTATATTTTTGGAAGGTTATTCCAGAGGAAAATATATCTGAAACCGAAAAAAGAGAGCGCTTAGAAGTGGAGGAAGCTGGAGGAGGTATAATCAAGGACGAGTTGCGAAGATTGTATGGGCGAATACTAGGGTGAGTGTTGAAATCCGAGGAAAAAGGGAACTATTATTAATGCGATGGAGGAAACAGAAGCCTGCTTCTAGTCTTCGAACCCATAAAAAGTTTAGGTTAATTAGCTGGGGGACGAAAACCGGGGTAGCCGCTAATTCGAGGGCAGACGAGTGCGTTAAGTAGCTTGAATGAGAGGGCGGTGTAGGAATAAAGGGTAGGAGGGAGGCAGATTTCGCAGGAGTAGAAGTAGCTGGATCTTCACGGCTTCTTGTGTTATGACTGAGTTAGTGTACATGTTATGATAGTGGGCGCTCACCGATCAGGTTACGGAACATGCTCGTTCCGTTGTGCCTTGGGGCTCATACTTAAACCCTCGCAGGCAGTCGCACAGCGACTAGTGATATATGTTGGAAAGGTAATACCGACAAAGACAAGGGTTTACATGAGATATGCGAACCGGCTCTTCGTTCCACGGAAGTAAGATCATGCCAAAGTAAAAATTCTGCGTTTTCCGGCTACAGAGAAACATAATCTCGATGGGCAGATATTGAAAAACTTCGACTTGTGAAAACAACTTAACTAAAACGGGCGGACTTTCGCTAGGGGAAGATAGGCTTTCGACATCAGCTATTGTGTAGCTGAATCCACACGTGCACAGGAAATAAATCACAACATCAACTGGCCGAGCAGATCAATGAACACTTATCAGCAAGCTGTATGTTCTGTACTGTGTATTTCAATCCAGTTCAGTTCAGGTTATTGAGGGAAATGGACGAGAGCCTTTGAGTACCATATTTGCAACGTAAAAATATGTGATATACAGAAAAAGGTTCTGAGCTGAAATAGTTCAAACGAGCCAATAATGGTAGGACAAAATGGGACTGAGTCACAGGGGATGAGCTCGATCTCTCATCGCTCTTGGTCATTTTAGGATATAAATAGGTCGAGGTTATTTTAAAGCTTTGTTAATATGGTGACATCACAACGTCTGCAGGAATGGCATTCCATGGTTTTCCAATCGAACAGAGAAGGAGAACTTCAGCACATCCAGCATTGCCTACTGAGTGCGCAATTTAATCGGGTGACCTCGGAGGTAGGTCGTGGTAGCAAATTCAAAATGTCTCCGAAGGCCAGACTGCAATTCAGCCCCTTTACAATGCGGAATGTTTGCAAGAGATCCCCGCGAAGTTGCCTGTAACTCAAAGGGAAGAGGTTCAGATTTACTAGGCGGGTTGCATAAGGAAAGGAGCTTTGACCCCTAACCATCTTCGTAGAGTAATTTTGTGTTCTGTGTTGCTTTTCGTAGCAAGTTCTTCTCGAATTCCCGCCGCGTCTTCATGATCAGGTTCCTCAGTCTGATCTTCTGTGTCTTGTAGGTGTTAAACTATTCAACTTGTCTAGTGACGCAGTATTTTCTCCACCGTCTGTGCTTCATGTTGATTTCTTTCTTAAGGTTGCTATTTAGCCACCCAGGGCGTTTGTCCAGTCTTACACTTGTCAGTGGGCAGTGGTTGTGGATGAGCTGCAGAAGAAAATTCTTGAACAACTCCCGGTCACCGTTGGCATTACGCGTAAACAATGAGCTCCAGTCGAGGCCGGATATGTCTGCGCTCATCTGATTTAAGTCGTCCCGCCAAACATTAGACCTTTTTTATTCTGGAGTATGCAAAACGGCGAATAACGAATAATCCCACATAAGCACTGCATGGTGACTTCGGCCAAGGGGCGGCATGGAGATGACCTCGTATATGCTGTCTGGTGCTTTTGTAAAAACCAGATACAGGCAGTTTGTCCTTTGTCCTTCATGTGTTCCCGTTGGGGACATTACATGTTGTGTTAGGAGCGCCTTTGATGTTTTGTTCGGCAGACGGCAATGGAATATCGATTTTGGACCTAACGCTGAGGGGGTGTTCCAATTAATTCCAGGTGCGTTGAAGTCGCCTATGATCATGGCATTAGGTCGACTGGAAAATTTATCCAACTGCTCCAATAGTTGAGTGTCGGCGAGTTGGTCTGTCCTAGGTGGTCGGTAGACAGGGAGGACATCGAGACTATGGAATCAGCAGCCTTGATGGTCAACCAAATAGCTTCCGTGCAGCACGCAAACTTGGTGGTGTTTTCTGACACTGTCGGACCTTCATCCACATACACGACTACACCACCACCAGGACGATATTCCCGGTCACTCCGACAAATTTGGTATCCAGGGGCGGCTATTTCGCTATCGTTAATATTTACGGACAGCCAGGTCTCGATTACTTGTAAAACATCCAGAGACAGTTCGGCAAGGCAAGGTTTTAGCTCGTCTAGTTTCGATACAAGGCTTTGGACATTTGTGTACAAGCACCTTAATTTTGCACCAGCCAAATTTCCGGCTGCATTTGTCACTGTTTTGGTCATTGCTGTGTAATTTTGGATGCCATTTTCTATGGGCTCTTCAGTTACTTGATGGGTTCCACTAATGTCCGCTGCTTCAGTATCCCCAGACTCACTGGCGATCAGATGAACGAGCAATGCAAGATGTTTGCATTCTTCAGAGGGAACATGGAGCATGTTCCTGTCGAAAAATCTTCCCAGAAGGGAGAGCGTAATGACAAACTTTAGCATAAAATCATTGTAATCGTAAACTTCAGGGAGATTAATCTGCCTATCAGTAACAACGGGCGACGACTTGCTAGTAATGTCCTCCGACATAAATTAAGTTAAGCCATGCCTAGGTAGAGAGGCCGAGGGCTTTCGTTGACCTGTGACTTGTGCTGTCATCTTGTCTCGAGGCAAGTTGCAATCATGTAAACTTCTGGCCAATCAGGTGACTGAATTTCAGCCAGAGGCTAACGATTTAAAAAAATTACACAGTTCGGAATCGAATGCACAAAAGGCGAAGTGAAGCATGTATGTATGTATGTATGTATATTGAAGGGTTACAGGCAGAGCCCTTGATGACCCTATTTATGTACAGTGCTTTCGCAGATTCATACTCAAAAATAAAATAAAATTTGCAGGCATTTAAAATGTGATTGGGTCACAGTTCAATCGTAATCATAAGGTAGTGCATGGGGTCACTGTAAATTAGTGCGGAAGATTGTATATGACAGATTTTACAAAACTGGCTGTGCATAGTCATGCTGCACAAGCCTATTTCTGTCGAAAACTAGACGAGCAAGTTTTCTTTTAAACACACAAACTGTGTCAGCCGTCACCATCTCGCTTGGAAGCGAGTTCCACGGCCTGACAACCCGCTGGCTGAAAGAAAATTTTCGTCGGTCTAAACGTGTGCGCTCATTCCCGACTTTGAATGCATGGCCACGTAGTTGGTTTGTACGGGCGAACTCAAAGAAGTCCTCTGCCCTTAATGAGCAACCCTGGCCGCGAACAATCCGGAACGTCCTGAGTAGACTGCAGTTTATTTGTCTATAAGAGAGAGGGAATAGGCCAAGCAAATTTAGCCTCTCTGATAAGACAAATGCTTTAGACCGTCGACCATCTTTGTCGCTCTGCGTTGCACTTGTTCGAGTAAGTTGATATCCTTCCTCATCCATGGTGAAGCTGCTGGCATTCCATACTCTAGATGAGGTCTTACAAAGACACCAAAGAGTCTTTCGAAGAGTTCAGGAGGAAATATTTTAAATGCACGTCTGATCCAGTGTAGAGTACTAGTTGCCTTCTGGACCATCTTTCTGCAGTGTTCTGATGGCGATAGATTTGTGGTCGTCCATACGCCCAGATCTCTGTGTCTTTCCACAGTTTCTAACCTCGTCCCGTCAATATAGTACTGGTGTTTGGGAGAGGCATTGCGGCCGATGTTCAGGTGCAAAACCACGCATTTGGACACGTTAAACTTCAAAAGCCATCTGTTCGACCAAGCACACAGTTTGTTGATGTTCGACTGCAACTTCTCTGCGTCATCATCACACTTGACTTCACTCCATATTTTTATGTCATCCGCGAACATGAGAGCCTCGCAATTCACTTCGCTGATGCAGACATTAACATAAATCAGGAAGAGTACTGGGGCTAAGACAGAACCCTGTGGGACACCACTTTCCACCTTTACCCATTCCGAGGTAGAATTACCAACGACGACTCTTTGTAGTATGGAGGACAGAAAACTCCTGATCCACTTAAACATTCTCCCTTGAATCCCTACATCCCAGATCTTTTGCAAAAGAAGCCTGTGTGGGACACTGTCAAAGGCCTTCTTGAAGTCAAAAAATATGACATCTACTGGAAAACCCTTATCGGTAGCTCGTGTCCATTTCTCGTGTGAGTAAAGAACACTCGTTAAGCAGGAGCGCCCTGGACGAAAGCCGTGTTGGGCATCGCACAATATTTTGTTCTGTTCCAGGTATTTCATCAAGTGTCTTTTGATAATGCGTT
Source organism: Spirometra erinaceieuropaei (assembly GCA_902702965.1). Lineage (NCBI taxonomy): Eukaryota > Metazoa > Platyhelminthes > Cestoda > Diphyllobothriidea > Diphyllobothriidae > Spirometra > Spirometra erinaceieuropaei. The sequence continues at coordinate 398,467 of CACRXP010000405.1, read as the reverse complement.
CCATTATTTTACACGCGATGCAAGTAAGACTGACAGGACGATAATTTCCGCAGTCAAGTCTTGAGCCTCCTTTATGGATCGGAGTAATCAGTGCGCACTTCCATTCTTCCGGTAGCTCGCCGTCTTCAATTGACTTTTGAAATATTGCGGATAAGGGTTTGCACAGTTCATTAGCAAGTTCACGAAGTGCTAGGGCGGGAATTCTATCTGGGCCAGGCGATTTGGCAGGTTTCAGCCGGAGTAGCTCGGCCCTAACAATGGTAGATGAAAAGAGTGGTTCCTCGGTTAAGGAGGGTAGGGAGGGGATAGGATGGGGAAGGGTACTGGGAGGAGAGGTTGTTTGGCGAATGGATGGATGGGCAAATATTGCACTAGGTTCTCGGGTGAAGACGGACTGAAAGAAGTCGGAAAGGAGGGACGCTTCAACCTGATCATCAATCTCCACTTTTCCATCTGCAGACCTAAGGGCAGGGATCAGCTCCTGAGTCCTTTTAGTACTTCGTATATAACCATATAGAATTTTCGGATGCACCAACGAGTTTCGGAGTATGTTCAGTTCAAACTTCTTTCGCAGCTTTGAGGCCTCACTTTCACAGACGTTTCGTTGCCGCTTATATTCCTGTAAGTGTTCGTCGGAGCCAGTTTGTCTGTAACGCCTCCACAGACGATTCCTTTTTCTGAAAGAGGCCTTCAAGTCCGGGTTTATCCATTTTGGGCGGTTTGTGATTGTCTTCCTTCTAAGAGGACAATTGGAATAAACAATCTCTTTCAGTAAGGAACTGAAAGTATTCCAGTTATCGTTTGCTCGACCATGCAGTTCAGTCTCCCATGAAATAGCTGCCGCTTCCCTCCTCATGAGAGAATAGTCACCTTTCCAAATGTTCCTCTCCCACCTCCCGGGTTGGGCGGGTTTGTAAAACAGTGAGTACTCGAAGTAGAGCGTGATGTGGTCGCTTGACCCTAATGGCTGTCGGTCCTGCAGGTCTAATACGTTTTCCTCCTCTCGGGTAAAAATAAGATCAAGGCAGTTCGACTGCTGTCCTTCCCTGACCCGTGTTCCAAAAGTAACATTCTGGCAGAGAAGTTTGTCCGTTGCCCATTGTAGTAGTTTGTAATTAAAGCTGTCTTCCGGCCCTTGTGCAGTCCACGTTAGCCAATCAATGCCAGGAGCGTTAAAATCCCCAACGATAAGGACGTCTTTCTTCTCGCTAGCTTGGTACAGCTCGGATATGAGCATGAGATCTTGGTCAGAAGTATGGTTAGGTGAACGGTACACTACCGAAAGCGTCAATGATCGGACATTCTTAGTAGATATGGTAACGCTTAGCAGTTCCACATCCCGTACCGGTCTGTGTACAACAGCCATAGCGCTTAGCTTGCAAGTGACATAAATTATGACTCCTCCTCCTCGGCTTAGTCTATCTCTCCTGAATTGCTGATATCCTCAAAGTGATATTTCTGAATCTGCGATATCTTCAGTAAGCCATGTTTCTGTGAATGCCATAATGTCTGGCTTAATTTCATCAGCTAAGTCTCTTAGTTCATCTAGTTTGTTGAAGAGGATTTGCACATTTGCGGATATAACCTTCAATGACTGTATGTATATTGAAGGGTTACAGGCAGAGCCCTTGATGACCCTATTTATGTACAGTGCTTTCGCAGATTCATACCCAAAAATAAAAAAAAATTTGCAGGCATTTAAAATGTCATTGGGTCACAGTTCAATCGTTATCATAAGGTAGTCCATGGGGTCACTGTAAATTAGTGCGGAAGATTGTATATGACAGATTTTACAAAACTGGCTGTGCATAGTCATGCTGCACAAGCCGATTTCTGTCGAAAACTAGGCGAGCAAGTTTTCTTTTAAACACACAAACTGTGTCAGCCGTCACCATCTCGCTTGGAAGCGAGTTCCACGGCCTGACAACCCGCTGGCTGAATGAAAATTTTCGTCGGTCTAAACGTGTGCGCTCACTCCCGACTTTGAATGCATGGCCGCGTAGTTGGTTTGCACGGGCGAACTCAAAGAAATCCTCTGCTCTTAATGAGCAACCCTGGCCGCGAACAATCCGGAACGTCCAGAGTAGACTGCAGTTTATTTGTCTATAAGAGAGAGGGAATAGGCCACGCACAGACTGGCAGAACTTAAAATAACATTTCCAATTATCTTCAAATTTTAAACCACCACCAAGAACTCGATCAATGGACGTATGTAATCAGTTATTTAATTTAATTTAATGTAATATTAAATGCCAGTTTACAGGCATTGTCAAAGGAAGCGATTAAACACAAATCCGACCAGCAGTGATAAAAGTCCAAGGGTAAAGAAATAAAAATAGAGTTGATGTTGGTTTTATGGTTTGGAGGGTTCAGGAGAAAAAAAACTGCCGGCGGTGGTAGAATATCGACCGTCAAGAAGGGGGGGGGGGTTGCACGGTATCGAAGATTATCGGACGTCAAATTCCTTTCATGAAGTTGGGGATAGTCAAAGTAGAGGCGTTGAGGAACAGCTGGTGAGACCGGCCATAGTGTTCAGAGACCACAAACGCCGTCGTTACCGTACAGTCGATCAGTAGATTCAGCACCCAAAATGTGTCGGAGCTTTTCTGAATGCAAAAATCGAGCAAAAGTCCTCTTAAATAAAGGATAATTTTGCAGAGTTTTCACACTCATGGATAGTTTATTCCAAATAGCATTTGCATTTACAGAAAAGAACCGACGATATTTAACAGCACGTGCCAGAGGCAGAAATAAGAAGACCTCACGGTGACTGTTACGTCGTGGTTGGATATGATGTCTTAAAGAGGTGAGTGGGTTAAATGTGTGATTATATAAGAGTTTAAATAGCAAAAATAGTCCCTTTTGTAATCTACGGAACCATAAAGGATCAAGGCCTGTAAGCCAGCAACGTTCTTGGTAAAACAAATGTCGGTGTTCCGCGGCTAAAATTGTCTTGGTAAAAAAGTGTTGAACGGATTCTATTTTCTTCCGCTCAGTAGCACGCATGAGGCTAAATAAAAACGAACAGTATTCCAGACCAGGTCTAACGTACATGTTGTAAAGGCGCATTCTAATGTCCCTACTTTTAAAGTTTCGGAGGATAAACCCGATCGTTCTGCGTGCTTTGGAGACTATCAAGGCACAGTGCTCCGAGAGATTGAGACTCTTGGAGTATGATGTGCCCAGATCCTTAGTAACCCTGGGCACATTTATGGAGTGACCTTCAATATTTAGTTGAGGTTGGTGGTCGTCGCAAACCACCATGTATGAGCATTTATGCCAAGAAAGAGAAAGGCGCCATGTGCGGCACCACTGGGCGAAAGCCTGTAGATCGCTCTTAAGGAGCTCAAGCACGATGTCACGATCTGCCGGCTTATATCGATATGCAACTTTAAGATCATCGGCATACATGAAAGGCTTACCATTCTGAAATAAATCGGTACATCATTAACGAAAAGGCAAAATAAAAGCGGGCCGAGTACAATACCCTGAATGACTCCACTCCTCACACGTGTGGGGTTGGAGATAGTATTGGAAATCTTAACTCGTTGTGTACGAGTGCCCAAATAAGAGGATATAAAATTCAAAAGTTTGCCACCTATTCCGAAAGAGGACAATTTCAAGAGAAGAAGAGCATGGTCAACACGATCAAAAGCCTTAGTGAAATCGAAATATACTGTGTAAAGTGCAAAACCGTTATCCCTAGATTGGAGAGGAATCCATGCTGAGCAGCACTCAGTAGGTTATTCGCTGTTAAGTGACACATCATCTTATCTTTGATCAATGTCTCTAAGATATTCGAAACTGCGGGGAGGGTGTTTATTAGCCGAAAGTCATCAAATGATGTAGATTTGCCGTGCTTAGGAATGGGCAAAATGTGTGATTCCTTCCACAAGGTAGGATAAGCTTCACTTTCAAGAGCAAGATTAAACTTCTTGCATAAGAGGGATGGGAAGATCGTATTTGCATCGGCTTTTGAAATGCTTACTGGGACACTATCAGGTGCTGGACTATGAGACTGACGAAAACGCCGAATAGCAACAGTCCCATCCCACAGTGTGAAAGTTATAGTTTCTAGAATTGCCCCGGTCAATGACTGGATGGTCGGAAGCGGAGTGGTCGAGTCTTCAATAAACGTTTTGGACAGGAAATCATTGAAGCTATCGGCGGTTAACTGGGCATCAACTAGGGGTTTTCCGAGAGCGTCTCGGAGGATGGGATGCTGCGTCCTTCGGTGAGTTCGTATTTTTCTAGAGAAAAGTTTCGAGACATTTAACGAATGTTTTTCGGTAAACTGGACCTCTTCGGCTAGCTGTTTTTCTTCAGACAATCTCTTATCTCGATCAAAAATATCACGAATCAAGGGCAGGACAGAAACATCGTTCTGAAAATGGAAACGACGATAAAGTCTGCGCAATCTGCGACGAAAGGGTAAGGGTAGGAAAACCTCATCCCGAACATTAATAATTTTCTTTCGGTGGACAAAACGAGAGATAAGCGCATACAAAATTTCGTACAGATTTGCAGTGCAAACATGTACATCCGAACTAAGGAAAAAATCATTCCAGTCGTAGGAATTAAGGTATGTTAAAAATTCGGTTGAGTGAGTTGATCGGAAATTGCGGAAAAAGCTATACTTTGGGGACGACATTTTGTCAGCCTCGAATTCCAACGTTGAAACAACTATGTCATTGTCTGAGCCCCCGAGTGGGCCTAGGGATGACACCGACGATGGCATGCAGCCTCTACAGAAAATTAGGTCAAGTATGCTTGAGCCTCGGGTAGGAAAATCGACAACCTGATTCCACATCCCAACATCCACAGCCTCAAGAAGGTCTTCGAACCTTCTTGGGCCTGAAGGCGAAGACCAGCGGACTTCGGGAAGATTAAAGTCACCCTCAACCAATTGATACTTAAAGCTTGAGTCGGCCGCAGCATGAAATGCCTGTGAGAGTAAACGATCAAAATTGTCATTGGCGTTGGGAGGACGATAGACGTCGCCAACGAGTAAGGAGAACTTATTTTTTAGTGCAACCTGGAGCCAGCAGCTGCCTTCTACTGCGGAAAAATGCGGGAGGCCCAACGGCAAAAATGTAAGTGTTTGCTTAACTTAGACGCAGCTGCCCCCACCACGGCTATCTTAGCGATCATTTTGGATGCAATTATAGCCTAGAAGCGAGAGTTCGGAGTCAGCTACGGTGGCTGATGCCCACGTCTCAGTTACTAAAACAATATCTGGACAATGGACGAACACCAGAGTCTGAAGCAAAGGCATCTTATTAAGCAAGGATCTGGCATTTAAAACAAAAATTTTGAAGGAAAAGGCTGTTAGTTTCTGAGGGAGGTGGGCTACATCGTCCAGTTCTGGGCTGCCACGGAGCAAACGGTCCGGATGCAACCATCCGGTTTTGGAAAAATTTTGTGGCATCGAAAAATTCTGACGTGGATAAAAAGGGGTAGGACTTGGAGGAGGGAATGACGGGCAGGTGAATTGGTAACCATTGTTAGCTAACTTATTTTCAGCTGGAAATCCGCGGGGCAGATACTGCAACGTATTCCCGCCGGAACGAAACTGAGGATCGGATGAATTAACTGATTCAGTATGGACATTATCATGAGGAATAAATTGGTAAAACGGCCGTGGAGGAAACAAGTTAGGGGGTGGGGGACGCATTGTTTCCATTGGAACAAGAGTTTTATTAAACGGCGGAAAAATCGGCATATTCGGCCTAAATGCCTCGATATGAGGGCTAAGGGGCAGTTGCGAACCCGCTACGTTTTGAGTGGGGGTATTTTAGGCCCTGCTAGCCGATTGTGGAGGAAAAGATTTTACAATGTTGCTGGATTTATTGTGTGTCCGAGTGGCTGAGACAGCAATTGGATTTGCCTTTGACTTAGACACATGTTTAGGCTTACTAGGGGTTGCTGGGAAGGTCGATAGAGGCGTGTTTATACCAGGCATGATGGTGTGTTTAAAGAGCTCAGCATTAAATGAAGTCGAATTCCCTACTGAATTGACTATGCCTTGTTGTGCAGATGCCGCAAATGGTGTTGTAGAGGACATATTCAGACTGACAGTAGGTGTCATTATCTTGGTGCTGGTTTTTGTCGATTTTAATTTATTCAGTCTTCGCTGCAGGGGTGTGAGGTCTGGCGAAACGGAGCAGCGCCATTTACGGCAGAAGTCTCTAGTTATCTCCCTACTCGACAAGATAAAATCGACTTCTATCATGGAGAAAAGGGTAACTAGTATCGGCGCATTACGGCTAAGCAAGCGAAGTTGCTTAGCTTGTGCGACACTGAAATTGAAGCCACAAATTTGTAGGAACACATGCGCTTCCTCCATAGCAGATAAGCGGCTCGGAATGTTTCGCAGTACGAAATTATGCTTGCGCTTAATTCTTTCCTCAGTTTCCGAACTCATTACCCCAATAAGTTTAAAAGCTTGTTCAATTACTTTTTCAGAAGTGCTGTTTATGTCAAGGATGGCAGTCATTTTGCCTTCTACAGAGGCGACTACAAAGCTGGATCGAGCCCACAACCCGACTTCCCCTTTTAGACGTCAGTACGCACTTCGACCATGCCGTGATGTTACTGAAAAGGAGCAAGCCGCTGGAATGGAAGAAACAAACTTTGCCTAGGACCAAATATAAGTGGGACGGTGCGTATGATTGACTTTGTCTGCGTATTTAGAGAACGCAAGGCCTGGAAGACGATCTAGCTAAGAACTTTAGGTAATATGCCAAGTGTCCAAATATAAGCAGGGCTACTAGCAGTGTAGGGATTATAGACTCAGCCCTTAATAAGTCCTGTTCG
>CACRXP010000405.1:371175-390540 GCA_902702965.1 Spirometra erinaceieuropaei | reverse complement strand
GGCAGGTAAACTGGTAACTATTGTTAGCTAATTTAGTTTCAGCTGGAAATCCGCGCGACAGGTACTGCAACGCATTTCCGCCGGAACGAAACTGAAGATCGGATGAGTTAACTGGTCAAGTTAAGTGTCGGCGAGTTGGTCTGTCCTAGGTGGTCGGTAGAAAAAGAGGACATCGAGACTAGGGAACCAGCAGTCTTGATGGTCAACCAGATAGCTTCCGTGCAGCACGCAAATTTGGTGGTGTTTTCTGACACTGTCTGGCCTTCATCCACATACACGACTACACCACCACCCTGACGATATTTCCTGTCTCTCCGATAAAATTGGTATCCAGGTGCGGCTATTTCGTTATCGTTAATATTTACGAACAGCCAGGTCTCGATTACTTGTAAAACATTCAGAGACGGTTCGGAAAGGCAAAGTTTTAGCTCGTCTGTTTTCGATACAAGGCTTTGGACATTTGTGTACAAGCACCTTAATATTGCACCAGCCAAATTTCCGGCTGCCTTTGTCACTGTTTTGGGCATTGCTGTGTAATCTTGGACGCCGTTTTCTCTGGGCTCTTCAGGTACTTGATGGGCTCCACTAATGTCCGCTGCTTCAGTATCACCAGACTCACTGGCGATCAGATGAAGGAGCAATGCAAGACGTTTGCACTCTTCAGAGGGAACACCGGGCATGTTCCCGTCGAACAATTTTCCCAAAAGGGAGAGCGTAATGAAAAAATTTAGCGTAAAATCATAGTAGTTGTAAACTTCAGGACGATTAAGCTGCCTATCAGTGCCAACGGATGACGAATTGCTAGTAATGTCCTCCGACATAAATTTAGTTAAGCCATACCTAGGTACAGAGGCCGAGGGCTTTCGTCGACCTGTGACTTGTGCTCTCATCTTGTCTCGAGGCAAATTGCAATCATGTGAACTTCTGGCCAATCAGGTGACTGAATTTCAGATAGAGGCTAACGACGTAAAAAAATTATACAGTTCGGAATCGAATGCACAAAGGCGAATTGAAGTATGCAACTGATGGCCAACAGGCACAGACTGGCAGAACTTAAAATAACATTTCCAATTATTTTCAAATTTTAAACCACCACCAAAACTCGATCGATGGACGTATCTAATCCGTTGTGTCAAGGAAGGCAGTTATTTTGCCTTCTGCAGAGGCGATTACGAGGCTGGATCGAGCCCACAACCCGACTCCCCATTTTAGACGTCAGTAGGCACTTCGAATATGCCGTGATATTATGGAAAAGGAGCAGGCCGCTGGAATAGAAGGAACAAACTTTGCCTAGGACCACGTATAGGTGGGACTGTGCGTATGATTGACTTTGTCGGTGTATTTCGAGAACGCAAGGCCGGGAGGACGATCAGGCTAAGACCTTTAGGTACTATGCGAAGTGTTTAAATATAAGCAGGGCAACAAGCAGTGTAGGAATTATAGACTCAGCTTTTAATAAGCACTGTTCGAAAGACACGGTGGACAGTTTAAGACAATATGTAGGATTGCTAGGCTGTCTTATCTAGGCCCAGATCTTCAGCAGAATGGCCGGGTTTGCAGAAAATTGTCCTATTTGTAGGAGGAGGTCAGCAATGACTGCCAGATGGAGGGTGGTAGACAATAATGCGTTTTTAATCCAATTTTTGACGGAGAACCAACTACTTCTAGTGAGGGACACGATTTAAAATGTACTTCTTGCTACTCAAAATTCACAAAGCACGCAGATAAAATCTTATGTTTGGTTTGAGTAAACTACCTCCTCAGGTGCTTTTTGAGAGAAACCCCACTATCGCATACATTTCGGATTTGAGCTAGGGCTAAAAATCAGGAATATTCAATCTAAGCAGTGCCGTGAACAATGCCAATTTTGAACACGCCCTTTTGATGCCTTGAAAGGACCTTGATAAAAAACAAGGTGAGGTGCATTTGAATGTTAGCTCGAACGTTCACAACGGAATGATAGAAGAAGTCAAGGTGGTTTCGGATCCTATTCTTATGCATATTTGGTCGTCGCTACATAATTATGCATACGAAGAGGCACTCTTTGCAGCCGAAAGGCTTTTTGCTGAGACGAAAACTGAGGAAAGTCTGTACATGCTCGCGAGCTGTTTTTATCGAATGAATAGGCCCAAACAAGTTACTCGCCTTCTCTGCAGTCGTAGCTGCACCTCCGCGAAATGTAGGGTACTCCTAGCTCGATGCTTCTTCGATATAAATATGCTTCAAGAGGCAGAACGTACAATCTTTTCCCCCAACAATTCTGTCAAGTCCCTGAATGAAATCCCGTCAGCCTATGGAGACCAAGCGTGCTACGTCTACCTCCTACTTGGAGACATATACAGATACCAGCAACGTTTTCCAGATGCTGCAAGGTGCTACAAAGAATGTCTCAATGTAAATCCTTTGATGTGGACGGCATATGAATCACTATGCAAGATTGGGGAGTTTGTGGATGTCGATGAATATTTCAAAGTCAGCGGGAATTTAGGTCTGACTACCCCAACATTTACAGTAGTTCGTCAGTCAGTCACTACAGCCAAGTCACCATTGAGTACTAATCTGAAAACCGAACGAGAGAAGCTTGTCAGTAGGGAAAATGTTAATCCAAATAGCCCATTAAATGACCCGGCCGCGTTGAACACCGTGCACAATACTGATGAGGAAGCTGAATCAGAAAAACACGCCACTTCCATCAACGCTGCACAGATTTTAAGGACCACCTACATATCTCATTGCTCCGTCCCTCCTGCGGACTTCAGCGTTAATCAGTCAACTTTGCCAGATAATACTATCGAGCAGTTTACCCCCAGTGGACTATCCATTCCTCTCCAGACCCCGGCCGCCCCTCTAGGGAATGTTGGTGATGCCCTGCAAAAACGGCCAGTCAACAGCGAATTTTCTTTCGGGGGTGGGGATGCCTGCACACCACCTACCTTCGGTCTTCTTGCGTCGATTCCACACAGCCCGATGTTTGCTTGTGTTCCTGTAAGTGACCAATTTATTCTTTTTTGACACTTCGACGCCATTCTTATATATATGCCTTTTAACTTAGTACAAAGTAACTGTTGAATAAAAAAATCACAACTATGACCATGTCCTGTTAACAAAAATGACGCATATCTGTCCCTTCTCAGTGCCCACTATCACCAAGTATGAAGCTTTACCCGCATGGCCTTGCGATGTTATAAGTCAAGCAAGAAACTTTAGTATTGGTATTCATACTATACGCAAAGTTTCTTCAGTTTTGTTGCTTCATCGTGCCTCATGTTCTTTGTTCGAGGGACGCTTGAGCACGCATGTGCACCTACTGCCTCGGGATATCTGCGTCTACCTTTCTTGACTCATCTGCCCCCGAAAATTCGGACCTTATAAGTTCTTTAGAATTGGATGACACCTCCTGACTAAAACTTCGGCATGTAACATGAACGGCATTTGATTATTTAGCCTGGACACAAGTGTTTAGACCTAAATCTACTTACATATGTCAGTAAAAAATCTATTGCCAGGTGGTGTGTTAGAAGAATAAGGGGCGTTATCTCACTGATAACCTCTTTCACGCCTACCCCATGTCTTGTGGGGCCGTAATAATTTCATAAGTCGCTGGCTTTACTGATTCTGCAGATAATGTCTCCTACGTACAACGAGCTTCTGTAGTGGGCCTTATGAGCTGGATTCTGTCTGTTCTCCAACTACAAATGAATGCACAGGTTAGAAGGCCACTTCTATATATCGTGACTGACTTTCTGGTGCCTCATTTTGGCCCGACTTCGTTGTTGGCCGTTAGATAGCAATGCAGCTTTTGGGAAACTGTGGTGTATCGATTGCGTAGGCGACGAGGGACGTAGCCGAAATGCCCGGGTCGTCACGGGTAGCCTGATATGTCACCACAATTTCGAACTGCCTCTCACGAGATGAATTCAGTGTCCTCCATCCAAAAAATGTATCTAGACAACGGTATTTGGACACTTCAGTCTTTTCTGTCTTTTGCGCGCATCCCCATCATTCTGTCTTTGAGATTGACCGAGCATACAAATTTGCAGACCTGTTCATATGGTAACAAAGTCCCTGCGAAAACCATCGATTCGATAGACGATGTCATCTCGATGTCATCCATGTGGCGACAACTTAGCCTGTGGTAATCACTATTCTCGAACCATGAATCCTCCTGAGAAGAAATTAATTCGAGCATACCTTGGTTTTTGCTGGATTTGGGAGCAAACCGGTTGATTTGGCGATCTAGTCCACCCGAGATACTGCGCGCCGAACGTCATAATGACTCGATGCTAGCAACACGATATTGCCCGCGTAGCCGGTGCCTCAACGCTAATTCCATGCCGCTACAACCTCCAAGTATTCTGAGACTCCAGTCGAAAGCCATGTGCTACAACCCCCTTAGACTCCAAATTAACTAGGGTTGCATCGCCGCAAAGTGTAAGGCACATTTCGGACTAATAGCTAAATAGAAACACGGAATAGTTCCCCTTGATTCTCTACCAATGTGGCTTGCATAGCATTGACATATATTGAACTTCCCTAAACAGCCAAGGATAGTTTATTGATAGAGAAAGTTCAGAGCCTCTTATACTCGCAGCTCGGTCTTCAGACGAACCTCGTCGATATCTGGGATCTTTGCGAAGTTCGTGTGTTGTGCACGTCTACCTGATCTAATGGTCGAGCTTGTCCACACCTTGACCAAAATTGGCAGAGGCTATCCACTGGTCCCAGTGCTTCGGGGACTCTTGTGGCGACGTGAAGGAAATGTATGTCACCGTAGGTCCTACATGATCTTGTGTCAACAGCCTGGCGCGCTGGCTCCATGGGGTGATTAAACAAGCGTGGAGAAATTGAGTTGTTCCTGATGACCGGAGCTCGGGCATTTTTGTGCCTGTCTTCAAGAAGGGAGACGCGGTTAAGTGTGAGAACTACTGCGGCTTAAACCTCGTCGGCATTGCTGTGAGGATCTTCTCTGATGTCTTTCTCAGGCGATCTGAGACTGTGGGGGACTCTAGGACGTGGGCCAAATGAGCCGGATTCCGAGCTGGACGTGGATGCACTGATCAGATATTTACACTGATGGCATTGTCGATTTCGGCCTTAGCTACTAGCAACCGCCGGTCGTCTGCTTTGTTGATTTCGCCGCTGCGCTCGATCCCGTCCATTTTGAGTCCCTGTGGCAAATAATGAAACCTGATAGGTTGTCGTCTGAAATCGTCGCCATGGTCGAGGTCTACTACCGCCACACCACTGCGCGGGTTCCGGTCCATTACAATCAGTCCTAACCGTCCAATATCCGATCTAGCGTTCGACAAGGTTATATTCTTCCGCCTATTCTGTTCAACTACGCCATTGACAGGATTCTTCGAAGGGGACTGTATACCGTTTTGACGGTGCAGAGCTTTTACCCGGAGTCCAGCTGACTGATCTCGACTACGCTCACGATATCATTTCGTTAACGTCAAGCTTTGGTGGTCTGCAGTCTGATGTCACGGATGGACGAAATTGCGAAATCCGTCGGTTTATCCACAAACACTGGGAAGACCAAAGTATTTTTGAGCTTCATTCCCGACCAGGAGAAAGCGCCCCTTCAGATGAATGACTGTCAGCCTGAGAAATTAATCAGTTCCAAAAACCTCGGGGCGAAGTTGCTGCCGAGTGGACAGAGTAAGGACGAAATTGTCTCCCGGATCGATGCTACTGACAGGGTTTCAAAATTCTTATAATCCGCTACACCTGCATCGCCACAAAAGTCCACGTGTGCCGGGCATCCTTCCGACTAGTCGTCCTATGCCACTGTGAATACATGGCAATGCGTTTGCAAGATGAGCGAAAGTTGAAGGTATTTAAACACAACTGCTTGAGGACCATCCTTCGATAACATATACCGACTTCGTGTCTAACGAGACAGGTGTCAAAGGGGAGGTCAGCTGAAGATCTGGCTCGACCCAGTCCGCCAAGACTTGGAAATGGTTCTTAGATCTATGACATTCAGCCTCCATCGCCAGAGGAATGGTTTGGGCTCTCCGGATCCGCTGCTGTGAATCGTCACGCGCGAAGAGGTACAATCAGCGACATCGAGACCGGCTAGACCGGGCATGGTCACTACTGTATCAAGTACAACCGCCAACTTTTTTAAAAAACAACTTAGCTGTGGCGTCTCTTTAGCTTTTATCTCCAACGTTTGGGCCAAAAAAGAATGCCACCACCCATTTAAGAAGATCCAATCGGAGTCATAGTTCTTCACTGCAAGGCTTCACTATCGCCTCAAGGATCTCGGTAGATGGTTGACTTCCGTCACAGCAATAGTCGAGCGGCGGTGCTTTCTGAAACTGGATGACCACTGCGGAGTCCTAGCCTGCCGGGTTCAGATTCATCAGAGCGCCCTGTTTAAACATTGACGTTATTAACACGCCTTGCCTGCCCCTAATGTTTGAGTCAGATAGATTAGAGGACTGGCTCGCTATGGTTCGACACCTCTAGGTCAGTTGGCTTCACTTCAAGCCAACTAGTCCCGACAGAAGGCGCCTTAAAGTAGGTTATTGTGGGATCGTCTGCAGTGAGACAGTGGAAGGCAGCAGACGGAAACCGTCAATGAACATTGCATGCTTATAGATTTTGCCTTGTTTCGTACCCGTAGCTTGATTCAGTCAAGGGGCCAAATTTACCGAATTTACTCATGTCTCCATACAACCTACCAGCCATGGACTTTCCGTTTGAGAAAAATTATAAAATCTTCTATGCTACTAGGAAGATGACATAGAGGATTCAGGAAATATCCCAATGGAGATAGACCATTCTGTATGCTTCATAAGGAGAACTAACAGACATTTGCGATGTTATTTGAGTGAAAATTTCATAGTTGTAACCTTCTTTAAGGCCGAGAGATACCGTTTCTCCTAGTACAGAATTTGAAAAAGACGTAATTTGCTACAAAATGAGTACATCAGGAGACTTTCTTATGCATACTTTCGAGAAATCAATAGATCAGTAGAATAAGTCCGGACAACTTCAGCAGCAAGTGCGATCTTTTCAGGCCGCGGGGAGACCGCGCATTCGAAGGTCGGCATACTGGCATGACTGAAATGTCTTGGCGATAATATTACAACATCGCCCAAGTTGTCCACTCTAACCGAAATCACATTTCCAAATTTCGGTCCGTGTTTTATGAGATACTTCACCTATTGTGGCTCTACTGCATGATAAGCTTAAGCTCTGACAGTGTAAACGAAATATGAAGAATGTAGGAGATCCGAGCAGCGATAGCCCGTATTTCTCTGATAATTAGCTCATTGTTAATATTTCATTTGGCCACGCCTAGGTCTAACGACCTGCTTTAATCTGTCAAGAATATATTAAACCAATTGCAGATTGTGTTCCAACGCTTTGTCGTTCACACGCATGTTCCCGGGACTGATAACTAGGCGCGAGGCAAAAGCTTGATTCCGATATTTTCTATGCCCACGTCTGGGAGATTTACACGCCAACACTAAACTTAATTACTTCGGATCGCCTGGAACCAGCGTTCATCAGCTCATACTTGCTACTTCCCCGGAGGATCTTTTCATTCTCGTTACCGTATGACAGGAAGCGCCTGCTTGCTGGAAGAGTTAACGCTCATTCAACTTTTAAAAGTGTTCCAAATGATCACTGAAGACTCCAGTATAGTGATCAACACTAATGATGCTGTTCTCGGGAAAAAAACTTACGACTTAGCACTTCCTTTCGGTCAACTAAACGCGTCCTTTGCGCTTCACTGTGTCTGGGCATCTCAGTAAGAGCATGGTGACTGTCAGGAGGTTTGGGTCAGGGGCCTGCCCAATCCTTCTCTAATGATCTATCCCTTCCTCGAGTCTAAAGAAACCAAATATCGGCACTTAACGGGAAACCAATTGCCAGTACGTCCTATTTGAGTGGTGGTAGGTTGCCGAGGGAGCCTGAATGTCCAAATTTCGCTCCACATTAGACACATTCTTGCACCGCCGTCCAGAGCCAGATTACCGCGAGTTGGGGCGGCGCTCTCTCGAAGCTGCCTAACTTGATTGGGTAGGACCCAGGCAACTGCCATTCAACTACTATTTCCGAAACACTTGGCGTTTTTCCGTGCGGACACATTGTTTTTAATCTGCCTCCAGTAGGTCGCAGTTTGCTGCTTTTCGCCGGTGTACAAGCGATTAACAAATGAGCTTATAACGACGATTGCTGGACGAAAAGTGCTATTTTTTCAGGCCTTCCTTTCACTATCGCTTCCATGCTTCGAGGTTTCGGCCGTCGTGAATGTAGATCTCCACCGTTTGCCCTATACCATGGTAGGCGCAGGACGGTGGCTTGCGAGCGAAGTAGTGATATCGAACTTGCTCAGCATCTTCATCTGACAGAGTCGGGACGACCGGCGGCGCACCTACGCGGACCACACGCGGTCTGATCCCCGCACGGAAGACGGGATTTTCAAGGAGCAAGGAGGGGGTGGGGGCGTCTCGTATCGCATCTAAGTGGGAGCGTCATAGAGGCCACATTCAGAGGAGTCGTTAAACTTTACTGTTCATCCTGAGAGGACTGAGTTACCTTGTCAGTTCACAACCACGACTTTTGGCGCGTCAGATTTGTTATGGTAAAAGAATGCACTGAAATCGCTTGCGGATGGAGTTTACTGACTCGACCTAACTCTTTGCTATCCCATGCATCAGTCCGCTATCCGAGCCGGTCCGTCATCGAATGCTGGGATTGGACGCAGTGGCTGGCGCGGCCTGAGACCTGCGCCTAGGCGTGCCACTGCATCCCCATCTGCGAGAACACCGCGCACATTAATTAACGTGTGCCGTGCTCCAATCTGACTCCCGTTTTTTTTTCAGCGCGTCAGCGGCGTGTAGGTGCATTCCGTACTACGTACGCGGGCCGTGCTCTGTCCCAGCTTGTATTAAATATTCCGACCGTGAGACCAGAGAGGGAGCAGGTGTTGAACAGGAGGCCACCACGCACTCGTTTCGAGCAACATGTTGCAGAGTACACGCTTATTTTCGAAACAGTATTCAGCTCTCCATCTGAGAAAAAAAGCGACTACTGCTACCAGCTGCTCCGCCAAGTCATCTGACTTCCTCTGTGTTGCAAAACACTGCGTGCACTATGAAGGGGCGCTAGCCGAGCGAGGCTTCGAGAACATGTGCGATCACTTTGACCGCTCCCCAACTTATTGGTGGCTCCATACAGCCCTTCATTGGTTCATCCTGGCTTGCCGGCCTGATAGGATTTGTTATTTCTACGTAAACAGACGACCGACACATCTACAAGTCGATTTGGCAAACACTTGACTCTTGAGATTTTTATCATTTCGTAGGGTAGCTCCTTCACCATTGCTCAAGCTGACTAGTGCTGCTTGTTCACTCAAGAGGCTGCCTATTGCCAACTTAAAGTAAACGAGATGGTCTATAGACGTTTTTTTATTCTCAACCCTGCTATGCTTTTCCATCCTATCCGTTTTCGTCAAGAGTTTTCGTCACCAACAATTTCAGCCAATAATAATGGCTCTGCAGAAACCGTCAATGTTCCCTCACGCTAGGACTTCTTTGAGGGACGAGGAATTGTTGAGAACAGGGAGTTTGATTACCTCCTTAAGGTTGCCTTATTTTTGCCTCCTACACAGGTCTTCTCTCGCCAAGATACCGTGCCGGGACTGCACGAAAGTCCTCAGCCTCTCCGTCTGGCTCTTCATCCCGCATCCTCAAACATTCGACAAGACAATCGTCCAAGTGCACCAGTATCTCAGGCCCAGGGTATAGGTCATTTACAGTCAGCTATACTTTTTAACACAACCTCATCCTCAGTGAATCCAACCGGTGCGACTATCTCACAGTTACGTTCCCGAGGATGCAAAATATCCACACCGGTAGTAAATACTCCACACCTTTTGCTTAATGTTGCGGGAGGTTTAGCCAACAATCGGAATTCGACCGTTTCTGCTGTTCCTCTTCCTCCCCGTTGGATCACCGGTTCACCCATTCCCACTCCTCAGGCAGACCTTGTCAGTGGCAATACCAGTACACCATCGGCATCGGGTCTGGCTCTGTCAGCCGCCTTCGTCCTTCCCAAAACCCTGGATCTGGAGGACTTCGTAAAGATCCCCTCCTCCGGCACAGCAGTTGGTCTAGATCCCAAGACCGGCTGCGCACTACCCGAGACAACACCAATGGACTTGTCGGAGAGCTTTGAATCATCGCCTTCAGATATGACCATCCCCGAGAACTCCAGCTTTGCGGAGCCACGTACTCGTGCCCAGAAGGCACGCGCTGCGGCGGCGGCGGCAGCGGCAGCGGCGACCACCGCTCCCCTCACTCAGCGACGATCGCCTCGTTTGAACCGTGCACACAAGACCTGTGAGGTGATGACTGCGTCGACTGAAGACAGCGTGGCGAAGTGCACACAGACCTTCCATCGGATTG
Organism: Spirometra erinaceieuropaei; assembly: GCA_902702965.1. NCBI lineage: Eukaryota > Metazoa > Platyhelminthes > Cestoda > Diphyllobothriidea > Diphyllobothriidae > Spirometra > Spirometra erinaceieuropaei. The sequence continues at coordinate 380,110 of CACRXP010000405.1, read as the reverse complement.
TCTCCACAACGGCATCTCCCCTGCCGGTCACTCGTCTCTCATTTGCCAGGGCGGGTGAAAGCGAAAGCAAGTCTCAGCGAGCCACCACTGACTGCCCGAAGTTGGCCTGTTCACTGGTTTCAGGCGCCGTTGAACGGTCAGACCCACGCAGCGAGTCACTGCTTGCCTACCTTCTGCTCCTGCGTCGGCTAGGTCTGGCGTTTAGCTTGCTTTCACAGCATGAGTACAGGTCCGCGATGACTGCGCTGTCGGAATTGTCACACGACCAACTCGCCACGGGACTGGTCCTCTCCTGGGCTGCACGTGCGCATTCCGATGCTGCCGACTACCCCAAGGCTCGACGCCTATTCAACGAACTGAGACGTCTGGAGCCCTGGCAGTTGCGTGGCATGGATCTATTCTCTACCGTCCTGTGGTATCTTCAGGACGAAATTGAGCTCTCCCATTTAGCCAATGATTTGCTCAATCTGGACAGGAATGCTCCGGAACCCTGGTTGGCCGCCGGTAATTGCTTCTCACTGCAGAGGGAGCATGAAGTAGCTGTCCGTTTCTTCCGTCGGGCGTTGCAGGTCAGTTTTATCCGTTGTCCTAATAGTCTTTGAGATCATATTATGTTTAATATTTTACCATGCATAATAATTTACTTTCCGCTGACTTTACGCTACCGATACACAGTAGGTGGGCTAACTCATGAAATGTCAACCGAAATTCCGAAATGCGTTTTCGTTTCAAAAAGATTAATTGAGTAGGGTTGTAAAACCAATTATCATGCAGCATTATTCTATAATAATTCAATTACCTCAGGATACTGGCTTTCGAATGAACTAGTTTCCGGCTGCATGCAAAAAGCATACTCTGTAAATAATGACTACTTATGTAGCATGCATTTTTCTCATTGATTTTCGATGCCCTTAAGAATTCCATTATATTTCATGGCAAACATGCATAAAAATATTCATTCTTCCACTCATTCGGTAGAAAATTACGTCTTCCGATTTTATACGCGAAGGAAGGATATAATTCGGTTTTAAACATTTTTCCGATTCTCGAATAATTTTGAACCCGGCCTGCCGTTACACTTGCATTCAGGGTTTCTAAACTGCAAGCAGTATATTTTCCGCGTACGGAAAACCATGCATTTCTCTACGGTATTAAGAGGCGACTATATGGGATTCATATAATTTAGCAGGGGATTTGAGCCATATTGTTAACTTTAAAAGCCACATTGGTAACTGCAGAGACATGATGTTTTATGAAGGGCCATTTCACGGTATTAAAAACTCTCACAATTGGAAACTTTTTCGAAACTGAATTATACCCATCCCTCGTATAAGATTGGAATAAGACGCAATTTTCTACCGAATGAGCAAAAGGATGAATATTTTTATGCATGTTTTCCATGAAATATAATTGGAAATTTAGGGGCATCGAGAGTCGATGAGAAAAATGCATGCTGCATACGTAGTCATCTTTTACAGGGTATAGTATTGCTTGCAGCCAGAAGGAATTTCGTTTAAAAGCTGGCATCCGGAGTTAACCAAATTATTATAGAATTGTTCTGCAAAATGATTGGTTTTACAACCCTACTGAATTAATCTTTTCGAGACGAAAACGCGCTTGAGAATTTCGGTTGACATTTCATGAGTTAGCCCACTAACTGTACCAGATCTACCTTAATCACAGATAACGGATATTGTCACAGCCAGTCCGGCTACCCGCCGACCAACTTTCTATCAGGTGCCGACAGAGAAGGGGAGGAGAGACTGGTTGACCACCGGAACCGATCTAGGCTTTCGAACTTGTGCGGGTGTCGCATCCTCAACGGTAACGGCAGCAGTATTTTAGCTACGACCAATACTGCAACTGTCCAAATGCCTGCGCAGATGACTGTGACCGAAATCCTTGCATCCGCCCCCGACCGGCACTTGAGGACATGCAGACATGCGCGCCTAGCTGTTTTCGCATAGGTCTTCCACTTACCTCCCGTCGACGCCATTCTCGCCTGCGCGCGCACACACGCCGCCGCCGTCCTGGACACATTGACCCAAAATAACGGTCTCTCTCTCTGACTGCAGTAGCAGTCTTTATTCCCCTTCCGGTGAACGCTTGCCAGCGACTGCGCGCGGGGAGTTTACAGTACAGTAGTCGAAACACCAGGAACCTTATGCCGCAGTAATTTGCTTCCTAGAGCACAATATCTGGCGTATTTGATGAAGTGTTAGTCGGAATTTTGAAGCGTTCTTGTTTAGAAGTTGTAATGCTGATCATCATCATGCGGCAGGCGTAATTCCAGTCATGCTGGGATGCTGGCTTTTGGATGAACTTCTGTCCTACCACCTGCGAAAGTCATATTCGGTAACAAAACGACTAAAGTAGCATGAATTTTTCTCATTGCTTTTTAATGCCTTTGCGAAATCAGGTGTTTTATAGAGAACATGCGGAAAGATATCCTTCCTTGCCCTCATTTGGTGGCAAATTACGTCCCCTGTAATTTTTTTACTTAGAGAAGGTGTATCTTTGGATGAAAAAACTCGATTCCCGAGTGATCTTGCACTTAACCTGTACTAGCACTTGCACTCAGGGCTCTCTACGTAAGGAAAACCGTGTATTTCTTTACGCTATTGATAATACGTCACATAGGGCCATATGATTTTGCATTGAATGTGGACCATTTTCTATACCTCATAAGCACTATTAAGCTCATAATTACAGCCATTTTAAAATCCGAGGCTACCCTTCCTACAAGCATAAAACATGAAGAAGACAGTTTCCTACCGAATGAGTACAAGAAAGAATACTACTACTACTACTACTACTACTACTACTACTACTACTACTACTACTACTACTACTACTACTACTACTACTACTACTACTACTACTACTACTACTACTACTTAAGTAGCCCTTTTTGTGGGATTGTCATAGGCGACCGGAGCTTATTCAAAAGCCGGCATCCCGTCATGACTGAAATATCTTGGAATTGTGCTGCACGCTAACCAATATTACAACACGGTCTCGATAATCCTTTCCAATTGACAGCACATTTTAGAAGTTCAGTTAATACTTCATGAGCCAGGCCAGCAAATGTGTATGTCCCGTCTATTAGTTCGCTATCCAAGCCAGTCCGCCATCGAATGCTGGGATCGGACGCAAGTGGCCGGCGCGGCTTGGGACCTGCGCCTAGGTGTGCCACCACATCTCCTATCTACGCGGACCCTGTGCAGCCGTGCTCCAATCTTTCCCCCGTTTTTTTCTAGCGCGTCAGTTCTACCATGTGTCCAGTTACTCCAACGAAATACCTCAACAGACCCCGCAATTTGAAGGATGCAAATTAGGGGCATGCAAACGGTACGCGACAGGCAAACTTAAACCTGGCCTTGACCCGACCCTGTCCATAATCTTTAACCTAAACCTGACCTTAACGGAGGCTTAACCGTAAATCCAACCGTCTCCCTAGCACGCAAATCCCAACCCTGACCGCAAAGCCCGGACGCCAACTCTAAATCCTGATTTTAGTCCTAAGCGCCCTACCACGGACAAGTTCCAACATGCCATGCTACCTAAACCAAATAAGGAGATATGGCATGGTTTTAAAACATGGGCGTACATACTCCGCCATTGCCGTACATCGGTGTACGTGCCCCGTCAAAACCCTTTCATGTCTTACATGTTGCTATGGAGGGATATGTCATGCCCCATACAACATTTTAACGTAACTGGGAAAACTGGCATACTGTCTGATCAGCGCTAGCAAATCTTCAGACTATAGGGCGAACCTGTAATTAGACCTAGGTCACCGAAGACATATAGAAATTGCAGATTTTCAAATCGAAATATGCAGCTGATCGAGGTCATCTATTTTCAAGAAGACGTCATTCACTACACGACGACTGTAAATCTTCAAATTGCTGTCGATTATTTCTCCGAGGGCTACTTGACTTCAGTCTTTGAGTACCCAAGGACAAAACCAGATACCGATTAAGCAGTGGTTTATTTCCAAGTTCGATCGTTGTCGGTTCCTGGAAATTTACTCAGTGAAAAGCCAGTTTGTGCCGTTTTAGCATGTTATTTATGGCATCGTTCTATGTTTATCAAAATGTTGACTTCTTTTCCGCAATCCTTACTCCCTGACAGGGGATTTTGGGAAAATGTCTATCGACAAGGACAAGACCACGGTAATGGTCATTTTGGTCTTGTTTGTCGTTAGTAGCCGGTGGTGCCCAGACCCCAGCCTGCCTGCCCGAAGTTTGAATCAGCTGACTATAGCGTCGTCTGTTCTTTCTTCTCCGTCCATGTTCCCTAGACCGGCCATAAGTAAGAAGGGTGCTTAAACTTAGGGGACACTGATAAATGTGGAAGACATTGTTTTCTCATCAAATTGATTCGGACGCCTTCGAGAATCTCATCCGACCAGAAGGTCAAGAAAATTAGGCGATCACCGCAAAACTCGTGTTTTTCCGAGCTTTCAGACCTGCGCAGAGGTCCACTATCCGCGAGTATATAGTAACCTTATTCGGGAGAAATAAGTTCATTGGGAAAGATAAAAAATTCTTCATATTTCTTCATCGCGTATTGGCCGCGTGCATCCTTGCCTGTGAACTGAGTCACAGCGTCCTTCAGTGGTTGCGCAGTACGGCAGAGGCAGGAGAGCCGCCGATGTGCCAGTCTGCTCCTGCAACTGTATATTTGTTACTTTCCCATACTTGTTTCTGACAGTGGACTGGTGCACATTTGCGAAGGCTCGGCTCCGATGATGGGCTCGTTTCGCATATTCGCCCTCCGCTCTGTCTTCACTGTTGTTTTTCAGTGTCTATATGGTCTGCTGTGGTTTGTGATCCTGGACCAGAACGGGAGTCACACAGGCTCACGGTACGAGTTTTTCCAGGTTGTGCGGAGTCCTCGCGAGCCCACATACATGCGCGCGCGTGCGCGACAGGTCTCTGACGTAGGACCTCTTTCTGTTTCAGCCACTGCACCCAGTCCCATCATCCATTGGTCGGCCGACAGGTACATGAAACAGGGGAGAGAGAGAGAGAGGCTGACACTGGGAAAATCCATCCCCTCACGGCGCACCAACGCATCCCCCACCACAATAAGTCAAAGATACCTAAGTTTATCACGACCAGTCATCAGTCACGGCCTTGGAGATTACCAACTGACGCGTGTGGCACGCGTAGACGGGCGACTCAACTTTGTCAGTTACTACACCTGAGTCCATTTTTGGCTATACTGACACTATCTTGCCTGTCAGAGCAAGGTGGGTGAGGGGGGGGGAGATGATAGTTTGGTAGATGCTGCGCAGACCTGCCTGACCATAAATCAATTTACGTGCAAGTCACTTGTGCTGCATCAACTCCGTGGGACACGCGGTGCTAAGAGGACATAATCTGGATGTCGACTGGGAAACGTTTTTTGAAGTGGCACCCAAGTCTAGTCTCCGACGCCACGATTACCAGCTTATAGAGGAACTGTGCCACACAAGTCAACATTTTTCCTTTTTCTCACAGAGGGTCATTCGCCAATGGAATTCTTTGTCGGCGTATGGTGTTAATTCCCTTACCCTGTGTGTTCAAGAGACATCCGGATAATCTCCTGCTGAAAGGCAACCCGGACTGCTGAGGCCCAGCGGATAACTGAAACGACTATAAACACTCTACTAACATGATTTCAACAGATCCTTTTTGTGCGTTAAACTTGACCCATATGGAGATTTTCACCGTCCGAAGGCAGCGAACAATGTTTTCACAATTATTTCGCAAATACCATACCCTTTTCTCATTTATGTTCCACTCTTTGATTTATGCATTCTGTTCACAAAAACTGCAGGCAAAACTTTTACAGTTTAACTATTTCTCCTTACATCTGTACCGTCGTTTACTCCAAATATAGTGACTGATACTGACTGACTGATAAATCTCTAGGAAAGTTGCCTTTTAAGTGTCGTCGTCACCGATCTTGGCATACTTCGATCAGGACGATGAAGCTGGGTTCTGTTCTGTTGTCCAGCCAGCGCAGCGAACTCTACTTCTGCGCGACTTAACTGAACTCGACCACAGTCAACAAAGCTTGGACCTCTTCCTCAATGCCGGTTTCCAGCAGTCGACGCGTAACTGCTTACTTACAGATGTACAGTAGATAGTTTTAAATCTTATTTTTACGTGCATTTAGTCAACTCGGTCTGGGTTTGTGCGCTATGAGGTGACCGACGGATGCAACTATAAGCCAGGAATGCCTAACCCACCTACTTCTCTTTTTATCGGCAAGCCATATATGACTGCAGTTAATCCGAGTTGAATGAAGATCCCAGCCATCACGTTCCAAAGTCGGGTTGGTATTTAAAGTCGATGTCAAGCCGACGGCAATTAGCCCTCACATTACTCACCGCGTACCCAAGAGCCGTACTCAATCACACCGTAACATTCCCCTCTGACAGAATGTGCTCAAATGATGACAAAAGATGTCAGAGAAATGTAAGACCTTAACCTGCAGCTGCCTAGTTATGCGCAAGGCATTGCTAACTGTACGTTGATGTGGGTGTAATCCGATTCTTGCAACGCCTTTTCGTCCCAGTGGAGTCAATGTGCTAGGTGATTGCGTCAGAAGTTCTCTCTCCCTCTTTGATGACGACAAGAATCCTCTGTGGGCAGATTAAACATGCTCCATTACCGACACTTTTTTTCTTATAGGTTTGCCCCACAGACTCCTACGCCTGCACTCTCCTCGGTCACGAGTACATGTCGATGGACAATTTGGAGCGCGCCGTATCAGCCTTCCGCCACGCCCTGCGCCTTGATGAACGCAACTACAAGGCGCGCTTTGGCCTCAGCAACGTCTACTTCAAGCAGGAGTTCTTTGACCTTGCTGACGCCCACCTTGTGCGTGCACTCACCATCTTCCCCCAGTCCTGCCTTCTGCTCACCCACCTTGGCGCGGTTCGTGCTCGCATGGGCCGCCTCAGTGACGCCCCGGGCAGTTCCCTCGACTGTTTGAACAAGGCCGTCAGTATAGATCCAAACAACACCCTTGCGCGCTACCACCGCGCCTGTGCTCTCACCTCTCTCGGCCGCTATCAGGTTTGTCGTCGTCGTCGTCGTTCATTTCTTTTCATCTGCGCGTACGACAGTTTGACCGTCCTGACTGACGATATCCGCCGTCTGCTTCATAGCAGACTGTGAGAATGCACGATGACTTGTGCGTCAGTTGGTTTATAGTAGTAGCCGACTTGCACAGCACCTACCGCACTCTATCCTCCTCCGCCTGGGCCCTACTTTCATGACCGTTGCCGGCACTCAGTAGGGTTGTGACCTGCAACTGCGGTTCTTCCGTAGCCTGCCCTTATATGTGATCACTTGTTGGGAAATTGCACTGCTGAACACGAATCGTCGCACTTATTAGGCTTGGGAGAAGGAGGAGAAAGGCAGTGGACTTGCACAGCATCTACCGCACTCTCTCCCTCCCACCTGGGCCTGGTGTCGAGACATAGTCAAGAAGACCGGAGGCGGGGGAGGGCGCAGGTGGGTGGCACGGTGGAGCCCGCAGCTTGGAGCTCCACTCCACACTCCCTGGTCCACACAGTAAATTACCAGGCTTTTAATCGACAACAACAATGGGGGGCGGCATGGGTCCCAGTGTGTGCGACGTACGCCGGCATCCGGGTCCGCCTCCGCACCCCGAAAATGTTGGCATTTGTTACGGTGCGCAAAGCTGATAGCGCCTGCCAGAGTCCAATATGGTCCCCGTGTAGGTCCAGCGCATCTACCACGTGGCCCGTTTGGGGGGGGGGGGCAAACACTTACACACAGGCTGTCCTGCGTGCCACTTTCAGAACTCACAGTTCGCCAGAGATATTGGTAAGCTGACGTCTAACTGACCGCGACTAGCCCAGTCTCTCCGTGTCTGTTGTCAGTGTCTGCTTTAAACGCTAGTAGCGCACTTTAAAAGTAAGAAGTTTTGATTTCGTGTTAACTCCACGTTTTCAAAGCCAGCTCGGTTTTGTTCGCCCTACTTTCATGACCGTTGCCGACATTCAGTAGGGTTGTGACTTGCAACCTCGGTTCTTCCGTAGCCTGTCCTTATATGTGACCATTTTTTGGGAAATTGCACTGTTGGACACGAATCGTCGCACTTATTAGGCTTGGGAGAAGGAGGAGAAAGGCTGTATGGTCGGAATGGAAGGCCATAACTGGCGCGGCAGGAAGTTACTACTAGCAGCACTCCTGGTGAGAATTTCGACCTCGTAAAGCGCCACACCGAACCCCTTGGCTGCGCTATAAGTACGCCCATGTCTTCCCCATCGACATGTATGCTCTGTACTATGGTTATTCTACCCCACGGTCGACCTGAGTTGGAGAAATTCACTTCCATGTGCTTTTGAACATTTCGCACCGCAGCGGACAGAGCAAGCGCCCACGGTTCAATGGTAGTGCACTGCTTTTCATAAAATAACCGTCTCACTTTTCCTTCTACAGTTTTACATGCTCAGGATTGGGGTATACCGCCTAACGACGACGACGTCAAACGACCTTTCCGTTCACCATTGATTCCTCAGACAACTGCGGCTCCCAATGCGGATTTCCAGTAGTCGACGCATAACTGCTTACTTACAGATGTACAGTAGATAGTTTTAAGTCTTATTTTTACCTGTACTAGACTGTCCTCCGGCAGAATTGTTTCATGGGTCTGGTACTTCGGAATTTTCGATATTTCGGTTATTTGACAAGTATCTGTTATTCCTTACACCCTTTCTTGTTAATCATACCGCGTTGTCAGGCAAAGGACGTTTTTTTAGAGTACCCAACCTTGTGCATATTCCTCGTGCCCTAAACAGTTAAATGTCACCCTTTTAGGAGGCAATAAGCGAATTTGAGCGACTCGTCCTCCTCTGTCCAAGGGAAGCCATGATTTACTTCAGGCTGGGTCAAGCTTATCAAAA
>CACRXP010000405.1:355027-366504 GCA_902702965.1 Spirometra erinaceieuropaei | reverse complement strand
CGAGGGGAGGGCAGATTAGGGCACGGCACGCGTTAACCTGGCTGCGCAGACTCTGCTTAACTCTTAACAAATGCTACATAGAAGGGGATTTATTGACACGCCTGGGCGCAAGCCCACGCCGCACCAGCTACTTATGCCCGAACGTCGCGTCAGACGGCTGGCTGACTCGGACAGCGGACTGGTGTGTGGGCGCGGGTGAGGGCCGAATCAGGGGACTCCGTCTCAACGACATTTCAGCGCCTTCTTTGCTGTAAGACATCTGGCGCGTTTGAGTTTGTCACAACGGGCTGAAAGTCGTGGCTTGCAAGGCTGTTAACTGAGTCAGTCTCAATGGCCCTTCCCGAATGCAGTGGCCTTTATGAAACTCTTACTCTGATGGGGTTCGAGGCGTCCGCTCTTGTTCTGTGAAAACCTAGTCCTTTGTAGCTACCGTGGGGCCACGTGGTACTGTTAATTATAATACCATGTGGTCCCACGGCAGCTAAGTACCATAAATACTGCCGTCTTTTGTGCCTCCTCTGCACTTGTCTGCGGCCGTCTCTGATGATAGGTCCGAGTGAGAATCCGAAACGTCAGGCCAATAAACTTCTTGTTCCAGTGATCACATCGTCTTCTTATGAACTTAGATTTGCTGACTTCGGTGCCGGGGTCCACTTCCGGTCGTTCTGACTATATCTCCCCACCGGGCCGGGGTGGCTGACGGAGGAACGAGTGCGGCAGATGCTGCGAAAGCCCGTCACCACTATAAACCGATTCACGCTCAAGTCGCTGTCCTGCGAGCACCTCGTTCTAGGGCACACAGTGGGTATTACAATTCACGGAGGGCGAACTGGCAGACTTAGTTTATCGTAAACGGGGTTGGATAAATTATATGGTCGCGAAAAAGGCACATCCTGGTAGAATATCTTTAAGTTGTGCAGCCAAAACTCTAGAGGAGGGCGCGCTCAGTGTTGGCAAAGATCTACTTTTGACAATCAGAATAAATGATCAATGAAATCGGCGAGGCGGGCATCTTCGATGTGAACTTTTGGAGAGCCGACAAACAATCAACGTGGTTTGCTTCTGACCTTTGCGGCCATCTGCGAAGCAGTGTTACATCCGGTGAGGCACTACAAGTGTCAAAGCCTACCAAAAACTGGCCCAACGTTTGCACCGTCTGCCTGCGGTCTGTGCGCCAGGAACGCTCGCAGACACGCTAAAGGGTTTCTTGGAGGGGAGAAGAGGGATTAGGTAGTCTGTGCGTCAACGGTAGGGTGAAGGGACCCAAACATCTGGGACCAACTGCAGCATCCTGTCATACGGGATAGGGTTTTGCGGGTGGGGCATATTGGTCGTAGGTGAACTGATAAAAAGTAAATAAAAAGTGCGTATGATGTCTATTCCTATGACGTCAAACTTTTAATACGCCAAAAGCAACTAAAAGTAGGCGCGGTAATTAAAAAAAAATAGACAAGCAACTTTCGGAGAATAAGACAATTTAAGTAAACCGCCCCTGGATAGTTTACAGCAGGTCATGGTTCCAAGGAAGGTTCAACCAATGAGCAGGCAGCAGCAGTGAGGCGGGGAGACGCTAGCTGTCAGGTGGCGGCACACTCGACGGGACCCGGCCATATTTTCAAGTTGCAAGGGACTGAAATCCTCGCAAGGGGTAACAACCACGTGAGCCGCGAGCTGCTCGAGTCATGGTTCTCGGGCCGCAATCCATTATCAAGCGCAATGACCTCCCGTTACCCTACTCCGTGCTGAGATTTTCCCTGGGCAGGGGAATCAGTCACGTGGGCAGGGCGCGGGCGAGCAGTAATCCCAGTGACACTGAGCCAATTTGCCGAGCAATCGCCACACCAGCATCCAGCACGGATGACGAAACCACAGAAATTAACGACTCAGACGCGGACTGACTGGCTATCATCGTCTTCATTACGACCCCAGCGGTGATTGCGAGAGCCGCTAATTGCAGTACGCCTATGGTGCCACGGCGGCCACTCCTTGTACCTCTATTATTCTTATCTGCGTCTGTCTCTGATGATGGGTTCGAGGGAGAAGCCGAAACGTCAGACCAATAAATTTATTGTTTCAGTGACCGCGTCTTCGTCTTCTGAACTGGTACCTGGAACTCGCCTGTTCGCATCTATTAGGAAGTTGGAGTATCTGGAAAAAGTCGAAAGTACTCCACGCGTGACTACTTTTAAATTGCTAAAGATCCCTTTCCAAGTTGCGTGCTATTTGCACTACCTGACAAAGAATTCAGCCGACTACCAAGCCACACCCGAGAACCACCACGCCTACAGACTAGGGAGACCAGATCAGCTATTTACAACATAAATGCTGTAGCCAGTCAGTGGTACCCCAATCACAAACACTAATGCAGTCAGGACAAATTTGTACATGTCAATCCAACTTAACTAGGACAGTTTACAGTCTCAAACGATAAAGCCTGAACTGGCCTTCGGTTTGATGGTCAACTGGACACAGACTGGAATCACAGTACCTTTCGGTCCAGAATTGAGACACGGATGGCTGTTGGCGCCAAACAAACTTTGTTTGTAATGTTTTTTTTACTGACGGATTGCTCTTCTTAGTGAAGGCCATAAACTGCAGTCTGGTGGCAAAATCAGACACGATGGGGAAGGAGGAAAATACCCAGCTGGCATTCTTTGATATCCTCGTCTGTCGCAAAGATTGTGGTGGCCTAAAGACCCACGTGTTCAGAAAAGCGACAAAACAACGCAAATACTGAACTTCAACATCAACCACCTCATCAGTCAAAAATGCAGTCGCATAAGGAGGCTGTATTGGCGTGTTGAGACACACTACAGTAAATCGGAAGTCAAGATTGCCGAATTCCAATAACCTCAAAGGGTTTTCAGAGACAAGTGACTACCCGCGCAACTTCGTCAATCGATGCATGCGCAAGCGAGACGAGCGACGAAATCGTACAGACCACAAATTTTGGAGAACGATCTCGTTCGTCAAGAAAGTCTCTGAGGCCGCCAGTTTCCTTCTGGAGGTTGGAGTTCGACGCAAACCGGAGGGAATCGTTAGGTGTCAGGTGATGAGATCAAAAAACCCACTGCCACGGTAAGAAATATCTGGAGTCATTTAGCTGGTCTGGTGCAGTTGAGGCCAAAGGAACTATGTCGGTCAAACTGGAAGATTGCCCTAAACGCGAATCGTCGAACACACAGCAGCGGTGTAAAAAAATAGCGCCAACTCTCATGTCGCGACCTATTCGACGAGACACGGCCACACACTCAAGTTCGATGCGGCCGAAATTCTCGATGGAGGTGATAATCGCGTAAGCCACGAGCTGATTGAGTCATGGTCCACGGGACCCCAGTCTATCAACAAGTGCAACGACATTCCCACTCCATATTTGGTGCTGAGGCATAGTCTGGCCAAAATAATTAGCCACTCGGGAGCGCGCAGGCCGGTGGGCCAGGCGACCAAGCCATCATCACGACAGCATCCAAAACGGGTGACGAAACTGATAAAATTCATGCCTCCCATCAAGCCATTACCGCGCCAACGGGCAACAATGTTTGATAGGGGGGGGGGGCGAGGCGGGGACGGGAGAGCGATTAATCATCATAGATATGCAGTTGCATAGCTACTTCGTCTTATAAATAATGTAACTTTCTGTGCACGAGTCACCCATATCTGTCGCTGTCCTGATGATGGGTTCAAGCGAGAATCCGAAACGTCAGGCGAAAAAAGCTCTTGTTTCAGCGGTGGCATCTATTTCTTTTTAACTGCCCCACCGCACCCCCTGGTCCACACAGCAAATGACCAAGATTTTAACCAACAACAGCACCACAACAGATCAGGAAGACGACAAGGATGACAGAGAAGCTTTTTTCACGACCTCATATCCAGCGGAGATGCGAGCATATCTAACGTCAGGGAACTGCCAAAGAACTGTCAGCGCGCAACAGGCTGCGAGGTCCATGGTTTGCTGATCCTTGCATAGCAGCAGCCTAGAGATCTTAAGTGGCTGATAACATGGGAGCGCCGGCGTAAGCTATAGATCTCCAGCCCTGATGAGCGTTTCCGCTCGGCAGTCCAGATTTATAGGTACAGTGGGTGGGCTGACTCATGAAATGCCAACCGAAATTCCGAAATGCATCTTGGCTTCGAAAAGATTAATTACGTAGGGTTTTAAAAATAATCATCGTGCAGAATAATTCAATAATAATTCAGTTATTGCAGGATGTCGGCTTTCGAAAAAACGTCTTTACGGCTGAATGCAAGAACCATACTTTGAAAAAAATGACTACTTGAGTAGCATGCATTTTTCTCATTGATTTTCAAGGCTCTTAAGTATTCAATTATATTTCATAGAAGACATGCATTAACATATTCATTCTTTTGCTCATTCGGTAGGAAATTACGTCTTATTTCAATTTTATACTCATCCAACTAGATCCTTCCTCCGAATGCTAAATTTAAAGGGGCCGACACATCCAGGTTAAAAATAAGTGACGCTGATCGTTTTTGAGGAAAAGGAATCGACTGTAAATAATCACAGGAAATAAATTTAAACTGCGCATTCATTATACATGAATTAAATTCCCTGGTGGCTAGAATGAGTTTGAATTGGACGGGGGGAAGGCTTGTCCTACTTATAAGTCATCCGAAACACTGCTGTTACAGTACATTCGAAAGCAATCGTAAGGTATTCCGTTGGTAGTTCCTGAAATTCAGCACATACCGTTAGCTAAAATTAACACACCGTCAGCCCAGTCAGTCACGGGATAGCTTATTGAGAGCCCGAAAATGAACCGATTGGTATTCGTTATTGTAACCGACAGGGCAACGAGCCCATGGTTTAACCCTGGACGCTCACTTGGCGTAAATTTGTACTCCCAACGTTAGATCACGCGAACCCGGGTTTGAAGTATGGCTAACTGAGGACAACCGCCATGACAGAAATAACTATCACAGTATTCTCAGTATTCTTTCCGCATCCTTTCTTATTGTCCTATGAGACCATCTGCAAGGGCACTAACTGGTGGCTACAAGAGAAAACGAGGCAAGCCTGTAAGACAGCCGGCTCCCTTGATCACCAGCGCGACTGCCCACACATTCCGCCTTCAATTCGCCTAAAGTCCCCCGTAAATCGATCGGTTCAGTCGCACGTGACGGCGCCAGCGCGTCGACTGATTTAAACCAATCGCTGCTACATCCTATTTTGATTGGCTGCAAGCAGACAAAGTCCGGGCGCCTGCTCCTCGCTCCGGAGACCGAATACTTCAAAGGTTGATAATCACTTGCTTGAGCCGCCTGTACGCTCTTTCGCCCCTGCTAAGGTTGTCCAAATAACTGACTTGTGGTTTGAGAATTTTCGCGTTGTCGAGCATTCCGCATTTCGGGCTATGTTCCGCTCGGTCAATGCTCCTCCCCAGGAAATGTCACTACTTACGACTCAACACACGACCCGTTATTCATCATCCTCGTTGCTTTTCGCACTTACCACCCTGAAAGCCTGACAAACATCCAGGTACAAGCGATCAGCTCGTCTGCTTTTGCATTGGGGAGGGGTTATTGCTGGCCACTTCGCCTCTATAGACCCCAGTCGGACGAGTATCTGAGTTACGAGACAAGGTCAACTGGACGTCGAGCATTCTTTAAGTCGGGTGCACTATTATCTAAATACGGTTCTATGTCCTGTCGATCGCGGTTAATCATGCGGGGTCATGTGGAGGAGCCGTCACTCAGTAGCAATAACAAAAACCAGTAATCGAGACGTCAAGTTTAACGGAATAGCTCTTTCGCTCCCATTTGTACTATGTGCCATACAGCCCATTTCACGTCGAGAGCAGGTAAGGATCGGGCGAAGGACCCCAAGTATCTATGGCATACAGAGAATGCCAACTATGCTTACTTAAGTGGGTTTCACTCCTACATGATTATTTTGGTTTGGTGTCTTATCGTACAAGGTTGGATCGTATGCTGTAGACGGTTTAGTGCATTATCTACAAGGATCTCAGTTCAAAGAGTCGAGGTGCGATCGTTGTAGGTACTTAGTGCTTATTTTTTAATTGTCCTGCTTAATTTCGGCTGTTATACAGTAGGTGGGCTAACTCATGAAATGCCGAACGAAATTCCGAAATGCGTTTTCGTTTCGAAAAGACTAATTAAGTAGGGCTGCAGAACTAGTCAGCCTGCAACATAATTCTATAATATTTCAATTACCGCAGGATGCCGACTTTCGAATGAACTTTTATCCGGCTGGATGCAAAAATCACACTTTGTAATAAATGACTGCTTGTTAAGCATGAATTTTTCTCATTGATTTTCGATGCCTTTAAGTATTCAATTATATTTCATGGAAGACATGAAATAACATATTCATTCTTTTGCTCATTTGGTAGGAAATTACGTGTTATTCCACTCTTATACTCGAAGGAAGGATGTAATTCGGTATTCAAAAACTTTTCAAGGTAACAATCGGGAGATGGCACCCAAAAAACCGGCCTAATCAAAGCAGCCTGTCTTACGGGACGGTGGTAATAGGGGTTTTATGGGTGGTGGCTGATCGAGACGTACGACACAAGCCGATGGAAAGTCTTATTTAAACAGGTGAATGATCGAAGTTGGCCCGCTCTCCGTTCCGTTATTACAAAATGGGTCGCCAAAGGCAGTATAGTGGTAACAGACGAGTGGAAGGCGTATAATCGTCTTCCCTCAGAAGGTTATCTACATTTCTCTGTAAACCACTCAAAGAACTTCAAGGACCCTACCACCGGACGACACACCAATGCCATTAAGGCATACTGGAGTAGACTGAAAAGGAAACTCTACGAGGGAGGCCCTGTATGTGGTCGAGCTCTGTGGGCTCACATAGACCAAGTACAGTATTTTCTTTGGTTTGGCCTCAATACCATGTCTCTGACAGATGCCTGGGAACTGTTCCTGTCCCATGTTGTGCAGACGTATCCTGTTTACAATTGATTTTGTTTTCTCATAAACTGCAATACTGGGAATGTATGCTGTATATTCAGATGTACGTGTGTAACGATGGGAAGGTTGGATAACAGCGACCATCGTCCATGTAACCTCCTGCGATGTTCATTCGGCCAGCCCATGCGAGGCTGTCGGGAAAAGTCCAAGTAGTGCGTGAAACTAGGCCTGCAACGCCGATATAACCTGAAGGCGTTTGAGTTCACTGTTAAAGGTATTATTTCTAGGTAACGGATTTTTTGGGTGCCATCTCCTGATTGTTACCCTTTTCAATTCCCGAATAATTCTGAATCCACTCTACCGTTACACTTGGATTTATGGTTTCGAAACTATAAGCCGTATATTTTCCGCGTACGAAAAACCACACATTTCTCTACGGTAATAAAGGGGGCCCATATAGGGTTCATAAAATTTACCAATGGGTTTGATCCATATTGTTAGCTTTACAAGCCACATTAGTAAATGCAGAGATATGACGATTTATGATCGGCCATTTCATGGTATTTAGAAGTCCCACAATTAGAAACTTTTTTAAAACCGAATTATTCCCTTCCTTCGAATAAAATTGAAAGATGACGTAATTTTCTACTGAAGGAGAAAAAGAATAAATATTTTTATGCACGTTTTCCATGAAATATAATTGGACTTTTAGGAGCACCGAAAATCAATGAGAAAAATTAATGCTACATAAGTAGTCGTTTTTTACGGAGTGCAGTTTTTGCATGCAGCAGGAAGAAAGTTCCTTTGAAAGCCGGCATTTTGCGGTACCTGAAATATTATAGAATTATGTTGCAGGCTGACTAGTTCTACAGCCCTACTTAATTAATCTTTTCGGAATGAAAACGCATTACGGAATTTTGGTCGACATTTCATGAATAAGCCCACCTACTGTATGTCAATGCATTAAAACCTTTATGCCCGAAAAACGGATTTATCAACTATCTATACTGATTTTGCTATTTCTCTATGCATACATAGGACCCGTCCGTAAAAACCCTATTACCACTTTTCCCGTAAGACAGGCACCTTTGGCTGGTCATGTGTGTTTTGGGTCCTTCACCCGATAGCTGCCGCTTACTTTTATTTAAACTACCCGAGTAAGTTAGCTGTGGGGTGCTAAGATCACTGACTGCCTCTGCGATGAATATGGCAGTATTTCGAATTAAGGCCTTAAGGTTTGTAAGCGTTTTCTACGCCAGTATCGGCAAACCATGGGCCTCGCAGCCCCGTGCGCGCTGGCAGTTCTTTAGCACCTGGTTCCTTGTTAGTAGATGCGATTGCGCTCTGGCTGGGTATATGGGTTGTAGGCATGGCTGTCCAGTCATCCTTCTCGTCTACCCGACCCCTATTGGGGTGCTGTTGTTGGTCAAAAACCTGGTCCTTTGCTGTGTGAACCAGGACTGTGAAGTGGAACGCCAAGGTGCGGACTCGGCCGCGCCATTCACCTGTGTCCTCCTCCATACCCCGGGACTTCATGACTCTGCCTTGACACCGGGTCCAGGTAGGTGAGAGGAGGTAGGACGGTAGACGCTGTGCAAGTCTCCATTCATTATAAGCTGCTTCACGCGCAAGTCACTGTGCCTACTTCACCTGGCTGTGGAGCACACTGTCGGCACGGTCGGACTGTCATTTTAAAGTAACCTTTATTAGTCTTCGAGAGTAGGCAGCACTTTGGTTTTCGCTACTGCTAAAAGGCCTGCACTTTGGAGCTTGCTGTGGGATTCGCAATGGGTGACTCGTCCACTTGCTTATGTATCCGACAGAATTTATGACCGACCTTCGTTGCGCAACTTTCCTGGTCTGCCAGCTTCCTCAGATAGTTACTTATCGTGCGGACAGCCATTGGGGCCATGAATGGGGGTGCTTGTTCAGGGCCGCGTTGCGTCAAGGTCATCCACCTCCGCAGCGAGCGTGTCCAGACGCGCTGATCTGCAGCCACTCGACCGACTTAAATTCGGACGCAGGTGTGAGCTCGGAGTCGCATCTACCCTTGCGCCATTTGCTGACACCACGCCCTGGAAGCACAACATAAGACACTGGAACACCACTCCTATGGAAATGTGACAATCACCGACTGGAGACCACTTGAGCTTCTCTGGCAAGCCTTCAGAAGCGGCTGCCAACACTGTCTCGAGGACTCTCGGGCATGCCTGGGTGCAGTCAACACCAGACCCGGTTTCGCCAGAGACCACTGCTGCCTGAGAGCACAACCCCGGGTTCTTTATACACGATTGCTTAGACTACCGAGACTGTGTCACTGGGGTCTTTTTCTCATTAATGCCCTTACCTCTTCGTGGCTTTCATATTGTCACCCTTGACAAAAAACTCATAAGTAAACTGCAGGTGGCGATGCACCCCACGGAACGCTGACTGAAATCCTGGGATATGATGTCGGACAGAAGGTATTACGTAGATGGGCTTGTGGTATTGCCTATCATGTAGCGCAATTCCGGGATATTTTAGTCATGCAGGGTGCCGAATTTTGAGCAGGCGCTCTTCTGATTGGTTGAAAAAATCACTCGCTAAAAAGAGCACTTAGGTACTACGAGCTTGATTTTCGATGTCTGTATAAGTCCAAACGTATTTCATGGAAACCTGCCTAAAATATCCTTGCTTGTACTCGTTTTTAGTAAATTATGTTTTCTTCAATTTTTCCAATCAAAGAAAAGGCGGCTTTCAATTTTAAAGACGTTTACAACCGCATGACTTCCTGAGACCACAAAATGTCCGTTCAAGTAGGATCGTATTTGTCTAGTGAAAAAGCTTCCGAGAACTGCATGGTATCTTGTCAATAGCACGTAGAATGTACGATATTCCCTAAACGAAAGAAAGTACAACTTGCAATCTAGAAATCTCAAACGCAATCGCAAACGCAAGTCGGTTTCGGAATCACTAAGGGAGGGGTTGAAATACGAACGAATTTACAACTGCCCGAATATATTGCGACGTCCATTTTTGCACAAATTTATGAATATTTTGCGTGACAAAACTACCTGGACACATTTTCTACACCAGAAACAGACATTTCCCGAAAAAATTTGGGCAAGCAAGCAAAATGCGCGATTTTTAAGATGTTCGAATATTCTCACATGGGTTTCTGTCGTCCGGTTTCATGGGGTAGGCCACGTACTGTACTCAAAACTGGCCAATACCGCTTCTCCGAGTCAAAGTTTGAAGCCACAATTTTCAACAATATGTGCTAACTCATGAGATGTTGACTGAAATCCTAAAATGCGTTTTCGAATGAAGAAGATTACATGGGTAGGGTTGTTATATAAAGAACCAGGCAATATAACCCTATGGTTATTCAGTTAATTCAGGGTACTGAATTTCGAACGGACTTCTTTCGGTCGCCTGCAAATATCACACTCGGTAAAAATGAATACTTTTGCAGCATGAAATTTCCTCATGGATTTTTATGCCCTTATAAATTAAATTATATTTCACGGAAAACATGCATAGAAATATTCACTATTTACTCATTTAGAGGAAAATTACGTCTTCATGAAGTTTTATACTCGAAGGGAGGGTATAATTATGAGATTTAAGAGGAGCGTGAAATGCCCGTTCATAAAACATCGTATCTCATATTTACTAATGTTGCTTGTAAAGTTTACAATGTGTTCAAATATTCCGATAAAAGTTACGAACCCCTTTACGGTCACCTCTAAGTACCGCGGAGAAATGTATGATTTTCTGTACACGGAAAAAGTAGTTTGGAAGCCCCGAATGCAAATGTGACCGCATGTCGGTTTCAAAATTATTTGAGATTTGGAAAAGGTTTTTTAAACCGAATTCTACAATTCCTCAAAGGAGGATAAAACTTTTTACGCTCGTTTTTAAAGAAATATATCGAATTTATGAGGGCATCCAAAATTAGCGTGAAAATATATGTTACTTAGGTAGTCATTTTTTGCAGTGTTGTTTTTGCAGGCGGCCGGAAAGAAGTCCATTCAAAAGCCGGCATCCTGAGGTAACTGAGAGATCATGGGGCTATGCTGCACGGTTATCAATATCACAACCCTACTAAAGTTATCTCTTTGAATCGAAAACGCATTTTAGAATTTTGGTTAACATTTAATGAGTTGGCGCATCTACTGGATGTACGAAAAGGGATACATAAAATATATTCCAATGCATGAGGACATCGAAATCGGTAGAGGAATGTCATACTACGTAAGTAGCCACTTTTAACTAAAATAATATTCGCAGGCGGATGGAAGGACGCGTGTCCAAAAGCCGGCATGCAGGCGTGATAAGCAATACAATCATCTCACTCAAGTAATTCTACTCGAGATCATATTTCGGAATTGCAGTTCGCGCTTCATGCGATGCGTTAATTTATTGTACATTTTGCCAGAATGAAACCCGCATAATTTTCTTTATCCAGAGGAACGAGAAGAGGCATGGAGTAGGTACACATTTATATGCAAAAGCAAGCAGACTCCAGGAGTGATAGCAAAAGGTCCAGTGTCTACGCATCTAATCACGGTGGTGTACCCGAGTTTCGGGTGCAC
>CACRXP010000405.1:289144-354955 GCA_902702965.1 Spirometra erinaceieuropaei | reverse complement strand
CTCGGCCAGCATCCACTCGGTCTCATTGGCCGGACAGCGGTCGATTATGCGAAGGGCTTCGTTTGGCCAGAAGGGCAGCTCGTCGAGCTCAATTTGAGCATCATGGGAGCCGGGACCAGCTGCTTCTAGGCCTCGTGGAAAGAGCCCGTAGACGCGACCCTCATTGGCAACACCCAGCAACTCCTCTTCAGCTAAAAAAAAACAATGCAATGGGACGGGACGAAACGGATTAGTCATGGGCAAGACGGCACTCCGAAAGAAAATGAACCCAGCCCATATAAATGGTAAAAGGTGGTCCTACTGGGAGGGGCTAAATAATTAAAGAGGCCAGACATACAGTAAACAGCAGGGAGAGGAAGAACTAATGGCGAGTCGCATTATAAATTCATGTACAGGATTATATATATATATGTGGGGGAGGGGGGAGAAGAAGGGCCATCCAAAAGCACTGCATGGGTGATGTGTTTCTTGGGGAACAGAGGCGGCATGAAAGAGAATCACACATGGAGGTGGCTGCATACGAACAAAGGGAAGCGGTACTCCGCACAGAAGGCGGAATATCTACCGACTGCTCTTTAGAGTACGTTGGTTCAGTCGACTTTTGACCGTCACAAAGACAGAAAAAGAAACCGCGGTTAGGGTATGCGGCAACATTATGACAATGCGGTACAACATCTCGTCATACTGACGTATGGGCTTATGGGCAGAGTACCGGAATTATACGCGTTATTATAGCATGACCAGTTTGGGGACAGATGACGGATACACAGGAGGCGCTACAGCCGGGCGCTTACCTGCGAGGTATCGTTCACACTCAGCGTCGTGGTCGCCCTGATCACACTTCTCCAGCGCTGTCTCGTGATCGGACAGGGTCCGCGAGTGCAGGGCGGCACCGTGCTCAACCAGCAGCCTGGCCAGCTGCACGTTGCCGCAGGAGGCTGCGCAGTGCAGCGGAGTCCAGCCATCAGTGTCCCCGGCGTTCACGTCTGCACCCGCCTCCCTGACCAGGAAGTCGGCGACGTCAGCGCGACCGGCGCAGACAGCATTGTGCAGCGCTGTGATGCCCTCGTCGTTGGGTTCTGAGACGTCGGATACCTGTTGAGAGCAGAGCAGAGTGAAGGTGACATATAGGTCAGTATAGGTCGTTATATTTTAAGGGTAATAGGCAATGCCTTTGAAAACCCTATTGTAAAGAGTACCTGCAATATGTAATTTTAAATAAATACGGTACTAAATTTTGTCAGTAATATATACACTTGACATAATATTTTTATTGAGAATGCAGGACCGAAACTCAAGAACATTCAGTTGTAGATATAGAGAGAGTAGGCTTCGTCTCATCTGACCATTAGCTAAACAAGTGGGGACTTGTTCAACACCCTGCCTTCCGTCTGTCCAACTACAGTCAGGCGACGAAGAATCCGCCAACGTAAGAGAAAAACAACTCAATCTAAGAAAAAAGCTTGGAGCACCGATTCATACACCCCCGCGATCAACGTTGTCCCCCTTGTGGATTTTATATTGCCTCGAGGTCGAGGAACTTACTAGGTCGTATGTATCGCTACATCGATTCCCTTAGGTTACTGGAGTTGTCAGTTAGATGAAATATCTCGGACTCTAGCCTCAGTTAGTTGTAAGAGTAACAAATTGTTCACAATGGTGCGAGACTAGCTCCTCGGAGTGTTTTCCGTTTTTAATAAACAAATATCCATTCGTGCACGCGCGTCAATTAAGTCCGAAAATACTCGCCACTCAATAAGGGCAGGTTGTACCCTATGACTTTAAGTGCGCCCATAAATCAAATCGAATTTCTCAAAAAATAGTAGGAAAAACGCATGTCGTATTCTCATTTTGTAGGAATTTTCTTCTAAAAACATTTACAGCTTCCAACATACAGTAGGTCTGCTAGATCATGAAATGTTGGCCGAAATTCTGAAATGCGCTTCCGACTCAAAAAGATTATTTAGGGAGGGTTTTAATAGTTATTACCGTGGAGCATGATCCTATGGCAATTCAGTTACTTTGAAATGCGTTATTTTGAACGGACTTTCTTCCGTCTGCCTGCAAAAACTGAACTCTGTGAAAAACGACTGCCTTGATAGTATGAATTTTCCCAATTGATTTTCGATGGCCTTATAAATTCAAAAATGCATAAAATATCCATTATTTTACTCCTTTGGTAGGAAGCTACGTCTTCATCGAATTTTATACTGAAGAAAAGGTGGAATTCTGTTTAAAAATGTTTCTAATTATGAATTTTGTTAAGACCGTGAAATTCCCGTTCATAAAACACTGTGTTTCTGCATTTACCAATGTTGCTTTTGAAGTTTACGGTATGGCTCAAATTCACTGCTAAATTCTAAGAGCTCCATATGGTTTCCTCTCAAAAGCGCACAAAAATGTATGATTGCCCGTACAGATAAAATATACAGCTTGTAGTTTTGTAGGTCAGGTTCAAATTTACTTGGGACTTGGAAAAGTTTTTTTAAAACCCAATTGCACACTTCCTTCAAGTATGCAATTTGTCGAAAACGTAATTTTCTACCAAATGAGTAAAATAATGAATATTTTTATGCATGTTTCCTACGACGTACATTTGAATTTTTAAGAGGATGGAAAATCAATGAAAAAAATTCATACGACTTAAGTAACCTTGTTTCACAGAGTGTAGTTTTTGCGGGCAACCCAAAAGAAGTTCGTTCATAATCTAGCATCTCGAAGTTATTGAAATATCTTGAGATTATTCCACTCGGTGGAAAGATTTACAAGCCTACTTAAGTAATCTTTTTGAGTCGCATGCGCATTTCAGAATTTCGGCCAAAATTCATGAGTTAGTGCATCTACTTGTGTTAGCTAGCAAAAGTCCAGATAACAGACTACAAGGATAACCATGCCGGCGTACACTCCAGTCTGAGTTTATTTTTTGGAGTCACCAACTGTCCGCAACGGCGCGAGACAGGCCGTCCGGCGTTTCTTACAGCCGGTAAACTCGCATTTTGACACCAGACTGGCTGTTGACATTTAGTTGCGCTTAAAAAAGGCTGACTGCAAATACATATTTGCGAAAAGTAGACAGACCAGTTTTAAAAAGAGTTTGCAAATCCTGCCGTAGTCAGGTGGCGTTGTAGCCTTGCAAATGGGTTAAGTAAACGGCCACATAGCAGACAGCAAGGATAACCATGCCGATGTGCGAAGAAAACCAAACAAACAAGGTCTTATCAAAACAAAATACATAGGAGATGAAAGTCTAGGGTATTCTGCTTAGGAAATGGGGTTCGTTACATGACTGTAGTTGGCCAGTGCGTTCGTTTCCTCGTCATTATGATGCTAAGACACTAGGTGTCTTTTGGGCGTTGAACCCCACGTCAACTACAATCAGCTGATGGCAAAGAAATGCGAGCCGTAGTTCGACCGTCAAATCCAGCCAATGTTAGCACATGATCAGCCATAGGTAGGCCTTGAAATGTTGATGTGTGGTAGCACAGGAAATGCGCGTCGTTTGATTGGTTAATCCAATACGGTGTGGACTCGAACGGGAAGCCGTTTCCGAACTCGACGTAAATTCGAAGGTCAAAGGGTAAACGCGACGAGAGTTCGATTGCCATTAGGACGGATGTTGTCTTCAGTGAGACCAAAAACCGACCGTCTCTATCCCATCGGTTGTCAACGGTAAGCTTGCCGAGGGCGTGACGGGTTTTTGCGGGTCAGATTTGTATACGCCCGAAAACGCAGGTTTCCTCTCCCCCGGCAAAAACGCCCAATTCGCATTATTGTCGTTTGATCCACTGGTATAGGTCCGGATGCGTCGGTTCCTACAGATGCCTTAGCACAGATGGCACTTTATGCGTCGAAAATGCTCTTAAAATAAGATGATATACGAAGTTGTAGCCACCTGGGTGGTCGCAGTAGGTAAAACCTCATAACCGGCAACGTTAATCACAACATAATCCCACTCTGTCTTGTGGGAAGGCAGATCTTATACGGATACATAACGTAAAAGTAGCACGGATTTTTACACTGGTGAGGATGTTGTTGGCGGTCTCGCAAACAGAAAACCTTGATGGAAGGTAGCGCCTTCTCAATTGACGTTCTAATCCCTTTGCGTGTGGCTTTCATTTTGTGGATTATCCCGAAACGGAGATAGAAGCAGACAAGACGTCACTTCTGCTACTATCTGTGCAGTCGTAAAACCTTGATGGAAGGTAGGAACTTGTGAACGGCTGTTTTAATCCCTCTGCGTGTGGCCTTCGCTCAAAGAATTATCTCGAACCAGTGAGAAAAGCAGACAAGATTTCATTTTCGTAACTCACCGCGGCGAAAAGGCATAGAGGGCCGACAGCAGAATGTTTGATATAGCGGGTGTGATTCGAGTGCAGATTGAAAAGTGACTCCCGAGTAGATGTTACTGACTGATAGATGCCTTAAATGTAGCCTACCTTCATCATTCGAAAAAAATATGAGTTAGGAAGGTGTTTCGTGTAATCATTACACCTATAACTAACTGAAGTGTTGATGCTGTGGGGCCATCAACGACTTCACTTCGGAAAATGAGTTGTCGCGCCTACCGCAGTTACCTGCGATGAATACTACGGCCACCAAGCTTAAAAGGTATGTAGGAGCATGGTAACTGCAGTTTTTGTGAAAAAAGTCATCCTTATCGCATGCTATCCCTGATGATGGAGTAGAGTGCGGAATCGAAACGTCAAACTTCAAATTCAGACATCTTCTTGGCACCGTTGCACGATCCTATTGTTGTGGCCGAGTAGTAAATCGCTGCATTCGACGCCAACGGTCCCATGAAAATTCAACTGTGGCTGTGGGCTGATCACGCTTTTGTTAGTCCACAGCAAAGGACGGATAATTTCCGGTTATTATTGGATTCAAAGACGGTCGTATCCATTCAGTCTTTGGGCATGTTAGGTCAAGATTCAGGCAACCTGACGGCCGACGAATCCTTGCAGGATGGCGGGCAACACGCGATTTGGTCTTCTAACGTTTTGCTGGTAACACCGGTTCGCTGGATCCGTACAGAATCCCAAATCGGAGATTTATGACAGCTTATTTTTCAAGCTCGGGAGTGAGTTTATTTAGCGGCAAGCCTTCGCTGAACGCTCAATACAGCCAGCAGACGCAGGTTTCAAAGAATTCCAACAATTCCGGGTAGGTAAAACTCAGTAGGCGACACGATTTAAGAAGCGACGTAATTCAAGAACCAGCAGCTCCAGTCGGTAATTCTGCTGCCAAAATGTAAGTAGGGCTTTGTGTGAGATTGGAAAAGCATGGTGTAGATTTTCAGCACAATTCATGCATAACTACACTAGGTGGGCTAACTCATGAAATGTCCACCTAGATTCCGAAATTAGTTTTCGTTTGCAAAAGATTAATTAATTAGGGTTGTAAGACGTTTCAGCCTGAAATATAATTCTATAATATTTCAGTTACGTCAGGATGCCCGCTCTCGAATGAACTTCCGTTCAACTGCATGCAAAAACCACACTCTGTAAAAATGACTACTTATGTAGCATAAATTTTGCCCATTGATTTTCGATGTCCTTGAAGTTCAATTATATTTCATGGACAACATTCACAAAAGTATACATTCCTTTGCTCATTTGGTAGAAAATTACGTCTTCTTCCAATCTTATACTTGAAAAAAGGGCATAATTTGGTTTCCGAAACTTTTCCAATTTCCGAATAATTTTGAACCCGGCCTGCCGTTACATTTGGATTCAGTGTTTCGAAAGTAAAAGTCGTATATTTTCTGCGTACGGAAAACCACACATTTCTCTACGGTAATAAAGGGGGGTCATATAGGGTTCAAAACACTCAGTAGTGGATTTGATCCATATTGTTAACTTTACAAGCCACATTGGTAAATGCAGAGACATGACGATTAATGAAAGTCAATTCACGGTACTTAAAAGTCCCACAATTAGAAACTTTTTTAAAACCGAATTATTTCCCTCCTTCGAGCACAACATTAGATAGAACATAATTGACAACCGAATGAGCAAAAGAAGGAATACTTTTATGCCTGTTTTCCATGAAATATAATTGGACTTTTAGCGGCATCGAAAATCAATGAGAAAAATTTATGCTGCATAATAATAGTTTTTTTTAAAGAGTGTAGTTTTCGCATGCAGCGGCAAGGAATTTCATTCGAAAGCCGGCATCTTGCGGTAGCTGAAATGTTATGAAAAGAGGCTGCAGGCTGACTAGTTTTAAAACCCTACTTAATTAATCGTTTGGGAACGGAAACGCATTTCGGAATTTCGGTTGACATATCATGAGTTAGCCCACCTACTGTGCGTCTATTAGGATTAAGGTGTCCCGTCAGTTGGTCGTCCTCCAGGCGACGACACAGCGCATCTTGAAAGAGGCAAGCGCGTCAGATTTACTATAACCAGGAACACGCAAATGTGCCTTGAGGATGGAGGCCCCAATGTCGGTTTCACTCTCCCTCTTCTTCTTTCGTCCCATGAGCTCCAGACGACTGTCCGAGTCAAGCAAATACAAGTTCGAGTTACGGCCGGGACGTCGAGACAAACCAAATTCCAACCGCGCCTGCCAAGTTCTTTGGTTAGGCAGGAGATGATTACATGTCAAGTTTTTAAAGTTTTGCTTCAGATCGTTTGTGACATACTCGACGTGAACCCCGCGAGCTAGATGCTTTTCATCAACTTGACGGCGGTGTAGATACAGCCAAACGAAGTTTAGCACAACAGTCTCATTCTGTCTTCTGATTTCCGGAGACGGGACGTCCATCAACAGGGCGCACTGGAAAGAGTGAGAACGCTCGAGGGCTATGCTGTTGACACATATCGAAAAAAATCTGGATTGTCATGTCATTTTCGAGGCTGTCGCGATCTTGTAACGAACACTCTCGTTTGAAAGAATCCACCGTTGTTGCTCCTTTCATTTATCTGAAACCTCCGGAAGGCCTTCTCATCCTGCCGGAAACTGCCGGAGGCAAGGGTTGCTCGCGCGCGCTACAGCAAATTTCCATAAACTTGATTTAGGGAACGATGTGCGAAGCTGCAGCTGGAGGGAGAAGAACCCTACCGTCAGTTCGGAGGCAGCGAATAGGTTGCAAGGAAATTTTTGCAACTCACAGCTCAAGTATGCCAGACGATAAAAGTTTTAAAAGTTACTTTAACAGGATTCCGTTTGTCCAAGATGGTGGTATGCCTAGAGTGGATGACGTGACTGATGAAATGAAAATCTAAAAACTAACATGTAATTTCGGTTATAAACGACTACTTAAGTGGACTCATAATGTTCATTACCACGCAGAATAATCTCAGGATATTTATACCAAGTTAGGATAGTGGGTCTTGAATACGCGGCTTTCTAGCGGCCTGATGATTTTTTCTCACTGATTTATAACATCACTATAAATCCAAACATATTTTATACGAAGTATACACCAAAACACCTTTCTCATTCTCGTTTTTCGATTAACTACGTCCCTATGTGCTTTACCGGAAGATAGGGTACTCTCCGGTTTTGAAAACTACTTCTTTCCTTTCAGAACGATTTTTAACTCCACATGTCGTTTTATTTGCGTTAAGAGTTTCCAAATTACAAGCCACGCATTTATCACTCAAAGACGGTCACATAATGCTATATTACGTTTAAAAGGTGTCACTCAGAGCTCATGAAAGTTTTTCACGGATATGGACCGTGTCATAAGGAATATTAATAATCGGACAGATGAAATGCTATTTAAACACTGATTTCATAGTGCTAACAGATCACCTAATAAGAAACGTTTCTCAAAAACCGATAAAATTGACTTGAGTATAAAAATTGAAACATGCAAGAAGGAATATTTTTGTTCGGGTCCAGATTTATGAGAATGACGAAGGTAAATGGGCAAATGCTTTGCATCTATGTAGTCATTTTTAACAAGTCTGATTTCAACAGGAGGCCGGAAAGAATTGCATTCAAGAATTACCTTGGTTATGTTATCCTTTCTAGCCGAAATCACATTTCAGAATTGCCGTCAAGGCGTCATGAGCTACGCCACCTACTATATTTCAAGAGTTAAATTTCAATTTGCTAATGTCGAATGTGGGCAGTAGAATTTGGAGGTGGGTTATGGAAGCCAGCCATGCAGTAGGCATTTTCCGGATATTTTTGTTGAACAATTTTGAACAGGCTGCCATAGAACCCGTACCTTTCATCAGCGAGCATTCTGTAAACAATCCTATATTGACTGAGAGATAGGATGAGATAGAGCACTTTTGGCAGACTCTGTATTATCAATTAATAATAACAAACACATGACTCAATTTTGGTATCACAATGAAGTCGCCTAGCCGTCTCGAGCCTGGTAAAAATCTCATAAGTTCAAGATCTGGATAGACAGCATATGTCACAGCCGCCTTGGGAAGATAGCAAAGGATTGACAGTCGTCCTGTTATTCTATACTATTCACTGAGTCGGAAAAACCGGCCGCTTTAGTGAAAACAAAAATTAATGAGTGGTTTGTTGTACCAGTAACTGGCAAAACGTGTTATTTGATTGCCGACAAGGCAATAGCAACTACAGAAGTCAGACTGATGCTGTTTAATAGTAAGATACGTTTGAAAATAAGGAAAATAATGTCATCTAAAAACCTCTTGCTTCACAGCCAACATAAACCCTTGCTATTGTGGACCAAGAGAGGGAGTATTTCTGCTTATCAAACCAACATGTTGGTATGCGCAGAATTGCGTGAGTTCTGTAATTTCATCTAAATTAAACGAAGCGCATAACCTGAATCCTTTGAAATGGTACTTTCTCCCATTTACATCCGAACTGCTGAAAAATCCTTTTAATTAAGGACATGATAATTACTACTACAGCGTCACCTTATTAATCCTTCCTCGTCAAAAACACATTTCAAAATCTCGGCCAACATTTTATGAAATCGGTAATGCGCTATATAAATTTACTGGCCTAACGAGAATTAATCACTAGCAAACGTATGTTTGCCAAATAGTCTTCTGAATAATGTCACGGAGGTTTTTAACTTGGGCTGTAATTATTAAACACTAGCACCCAGCAGAATATCTTCCGGCAATTTATGGGAATGTTCATTAACCTGACAGCCGGTTCAGATAGGAACTGTAGAAAAGGAAGCTTGTTAATTTTCTTCTCTTGCAAAGTGCTGCATACCCAAACTTTCAACGCGGAATTCCGGACTGCCTACAGTACGGAGTATGTTTCCCACACGTCTGGCCTTCAATTCATGCATAGGTCTTAATATCTAATTACTGTCTACAAAACAACTAATCATGTGATTGTTAATCATCAGTGACAAGCAGACCGGAATTGTTATTTGATGCTCCCAGACATCCGGAAGGCACTCGAAATAAACAAACGGCCATGAACATGGACGCAGGAAGTCTGCTCTAAGTACTCAGAGTCAAAAAACTTCCGACTGATCGCAAGACAGCCTCGACCAACAGGCACCCAATTGTTGTGAGTCATAGCCTAGATTCCGGTTACCGGGACGAAAATTAAATGAGATTTTCGCCACTAAGGCAGCAAAATAGGCCGGAAAAGTCACAACAGGCCGTAACAACAACTCCAATAGTCAGGTCTGGGAAGTCCGCAATGGTTCGCACTTATTAGACCACCTTCGCGAAGCCGAAACAAGACTGCAACAATCCCAAATAGCCATGCATTGTTCTTAAACTGCGGCGAGAAATAGTCTACTAGATAGACGGGTGACTAGCCTTCAAAACCAATTAAATAAACAGCAGACGAAGACAGACAACAGGGGGGGTCAAAATGAAGGACGAATATGTATGTACCTCGAACTATCTTCCTTTAAAAAATATTTCTATGCATTAAAACATGCATGTGGCGCAACCAGGATTACTTTCTGTCTGATCATTTAAAAAACACAACGATTCCTCTCCAAAAAGGCTGCTGGTACCACTATTCCAGTATCACAGGCGACCTTGGGCCATGGCTTGTAGCGAGTAGAACTATCCGTTTCTGGCCGAAAGAACAAGTATTCATTTACAGCGAATTGAGGAGGCGAGTTACGAACAAAAGAAACCATATTTTGGCCGAATTAAAAAACAAATCTCAGGTAGGTTAACGATTGACAGCTAACGCTTTAATTGGCACGACAAAAACATTCAAGAAACCAGCCTGGAATAAGTTATCGGCATAATTAGCGTGGCGGAGTCGACATTTAAACAAAACTCCCGAAAAGCAGAGCTGATATATATAATATCTATAGAAGGAGACCAATTCCAAAACTATTCTTTAACTTCCATTACCACACTTCTCCATATGGTCCACGGCAGAAACACTTATGCGGAAAAATAAATAGAGGATAGTAGGAACAGTATATGACTAGGGAAATATTCGGTTCGCCGAGGTCTTTAAACGTGGACAAACGTGTATTTGCTCCAACTGTCCTGAAGAAGAAATGTTTTTCAAAAATTCAAACTCGTCACCACCAAAAAGCTTGCAAATAGCTTCAAGATTTAAGATCGCCTCACCTCATTTTTACTTCTGTCAGCGACCAAAAGAAGGACACATACCAAATGTTGTTGATGCTTTGCGTGTGTCATAGTACGTAATTTGAGACCAATCTCGCTGTCTCTTTGTCGGAGAAACTGCATCGTGTTCTGCTATTAGACGAACTATTAGCGCACCCTAGGGATCACGGAACGTCATAGATTGACATCTCCCCTTAGGAGTAAACAAAAAGCACTTGGATTTTCTTCCAACCCTTTTTTAAAATTAAAGAGGGGAAAAATCGTCCTCTGATTGCGCATCCATAACACAAGTGTATTTAAAGCCCAGGGGCGTGTACAGCTGATGATTTAGCTGCTGCGCGGCGTACCTGCCAGAGAATATAGCTTCCAACCACGCGCTGTCTGGCTGATGAGCCCAAATAGATGAGAAGCGAATGCATTTCCAAATTACTGTAGCAAAGGCTTGGGTGCAAGTGCCCGGCATATGGCTATTTAGGGTCACTCGATGCTACGGTGAACATGCGACTCAAAGGCAATTAACTTCTGTGGAACATCCACGAAGTGCCCACTATATATACATATACTTAGTATTACAAGTAGTATAAGTTTGTATGCGAGTGGTTTCACCGCACTCCCGACACCGCGTTTACCTCCTCGTATCCTCATCTCAGTACATGCTGCGACCAAAACTACTCATTATTCGGCGGATGACCATGCGAAATAGCTCGATAAAGGCGAAAATATGCACATTTTAAGAAAAGTTATGGTCACTCATGGGGCATTCCATGCCTAAAAAACCACCCGACGGATACACGGAACGCATAAAATCTACCAGATTCGCAGGTTTAGGAGACCTGTCAGTATTTACTCAGATGGATATTAAAGCGCACCGCAGTTGGTCACCAGATGACAATATGCATGCCTCACGCAGTGTACGCAGCACCGGTGCTTATAATGAGACAGACTTACATACGGCATCGATCGCACTCTCCGCAACTCACCCATCCTGCTCAGATGGTAAAACAATGCCAGGGCGACCGAAGGTGGACGTAATCACAGCAGTGGATAAGGCCAAATAGCCCGTCTACGCGTGCCACACACAACCTGGCCCCAAGACCTGTGCAGCGGGCCACTGCAAAAGTATTATAACCTCACATTTTCTTGGGTGTCAAAAAAGCTACGCAGAGAGGGGGGGGGGTCATTGCGATCTGGCTTGCATTCCTGAGAATGAACGAGCTATCTCGTCAGTCGGCTTCATTCCAAGCCAAGATTTTTCAGTGAGTCAGGACTACTATTAGGCAGAAATCCGCTTATTTACGGTAGGGAGGGGTTCCCCAGTGTCGGCCTCGCTCACTTCTCTCTTTCTTATGCAACAGTTAACGCCGCGTGAGGGGCTACGCCTAACGCGTGCAACCATACGCATGCAAGAGCAGTAATTATGGCTTTTAGTCGACCCTGCGTAGCCCGATAAACGCGTGTCACGTGCCAGTGCGTCGTTCCCTGTTTTGGTTCAGTCTGTTTACAGCCCCTTGTGAGGACCGTGGCGGATCGCCCACACATACAGATAATTGAAAGAAGTGGATTGTGTTTGAGAATTGAGGCGACTTCGTGTAGGTCAAATTGAACATCTGACAAATTAGAAGTGCTCACCGGATCAAAGGGATTGCATTGCTGACGTTTCCGGGAGCTCGACCGGCTCTCAAATATCAAAGCATTTAGTGCTAAAATCGAGCAGAATTTTGAATAGACGGCCGAATTAGTTGACCTTGAGCCGGTCGAGTTTTCTCTACTTTCGCTGTCTTGGCCCTCTGACCGTCGTTTGCTTACTCGGTATTCTCAAACTCCGTATGACCGTCTTATCTTTGCCATGGCTTGGGCAGTGACGGAGGACTTTATAGACCGCAGGACGGTCTAGATGCCTGTTGATGGAGTTGACATCTGAGTACCCAGCCTCACGTGTGAAAAGCTGACGGGGTGTCGGCAGGGGCTCAGAAGCCAGCACGATTTGGGAGCTCGTCGTCCGGTTATTTGGGTTGAGGAATTTTGGATAAGCTGCCCTAGAATGTGTACCTTAGTGAGCGTTTCACAAACAATCCCATTGTGAGTGAGAGATACGATGAGACAGAGCACTTTTGGTAGACTCTACAGCAGCCCGCAAGCACGTGTTATCAATTACGAAATACACAAATTTAACCCAATTCTTGATACCACAAGTAAGCCATTCAGTCGCCTCAAGCTTCACAAAAGCCCCGTGATAGTTCGACTGTCGCGACAGACGATGTCCTACGTGTGTTCCACAGCAAGTGAAGCAGGGACGGTGAATTTCGCGTAAGTTAGTTTATAGTGAGAATGGACTTGCCTAGCATCTACCGCACTCTCTCCTCCTCCACCTGGAACCGATGTCAAGGCATAGTCAAGAAGGCCGGAGGCGGAAAGAGCGCAGGGGGGGGGGGCTGGCACAGCCGGACCCGCACCTGGGCGTACCACCACACCCCTTGGTCCACAACATACACATAGCCAGGACTTTTACCAAAACAACACAACAAAGAGTCAGGAAGACGAGGGTGACTGGACAGCCATGTACATACGGCCTGCATACCTAGCTGGAGCACAAGCACATCTACCGAGAGGGCATCAAGTGTCAGAGAACTGCCAGCGTACACCAGGCTGTGGGGGCCACGGTTTACTGAATCATGGTACAGAAGGTGGGCTAACTCATGAAATGTCGACCGAAATTTCGAAATGCGTTTCCGTTTCGAAAAGATTAATTAATTAGTTACCTAATTAAATAGCCATCCTGCAACACAAATCTAAAATATTTCAGGTATCTCAGGGTGCCGGCTTTCGAAAAAACTCCTTTCCGGCTTCATGCAGAAACTAAACTCTGAAAAAAATGACTACATAATGAGTAGCATGAATTTTTATCGTTGATTTTCGATAACCATGAAAAGTCAAATATAATTCATGAAAAGCATGCAGAAAAATATTCATTCTTTCACTCATTTGGTAGGAAATTACATTTTCTTCCAATTTTATACTCGAATAATTCTGAACCCGACCTGCCGTTACACTTGCATTCAGGGTTTTTAAACTACAAGCAGTATATTTTCCGTGTGCGGAAAACCATGCATTTCTCTACGGTATTCAGAGGACAGCGTATGAGTTTCTTAAAATTTAGCAATGAGTTTGAGCCATGCTGTTAGCTTTACAAGCCACATTGGTAAATGCAGATACATGACATTTTATGAACGGTCATTTCACGGTGGTAGAAAATAGCACAATTAGACAGTTTTTTGAAACCGAATTATGTTCTTTTTTCGAGTATAAAAAAGGAAGACGTGATTTTCTACAAAATGAGCAAAAGATTGAATATTTTTATGCCTGTTTTCCATGAAATCTAATTGAATCTTTAAGGCCATCGAAAATCATTGATAAGAATGCATGCTACTTACGCAGTCATTTTTTACGGAGTATGGTTTTTGAATGCAGCCGGAAAGAAGTTTACTCGGAAGCCGGCGGCCTGGGGTAACTGAATTATTATAGACTTAGGCTGCAGGCTGATTAATTTTACCACCCTTCTTAATTAATCTTTTCGAAACGAGAACGCATTTCGAAATTTCGATCGACATTTCATGAGTTAGCCCACCTACTGTATAGCGGACGCTCACAAACCTTAAGGCCTAGAAGGCTGACACGCAGTCCCGCACCTACCCCAAAAGCTATCACCCTTCATAGGCTGGGTAACCAGTCAGTCATCAACTGGGGGGGGGGGGCACTACCCATAAAGTACATGCGAATGAGAGTGCCAGAGGTCACGCTTAGAAAGAGCCATAACAGCCTGACTCTCAGCCCACCGGTCCGCCACAGCACAGAAACACTAACAGCTGGACAGACTGCGTAAGCTGAGTTGAGGCATCGGTCAGCAGTCTTCCAAGCCACGGCGCTTGGCGCACAGTCTCAGACTCGGATCACAAATGCAGCAGAGAGGCCACACGGAGAAGGAGCCGGAGAGCAGCATGGGAGGTGGCACCTGAGTCCTCGCGTTGTGTGGCGATGGGCGATGCTGCTGAATGGTGTAGGTGCTGGTGGGGATATGTGTGATGGTGTGGTGTGTAACCGGCGTTTGTCTACTACAGGATTTCGTGAGCACGCACTTAGCCTGATAGGTCCATGCGGTGGTTAGACATGCGGGCGCAGTGAGGGCAGTGGTGTGGGATGCGGCTAGTGTATGTTGGTGCTTCAGGCACTGGTTAATCAGTCTTTGTGTGATGGATTCGCAAGTGACCAACCAAGCTGATGCGTAAGATGAATGCACGGATAGACCGCACAGACAAGAGGATAGACAGCAGTATGTTATCAGCGACAAAGAAGAGGGAGACTGGAATGGCCATTTTTAGCTTATTAGCCGTCGTCAGCCAGTCATACCCAACCCCGAAGTGTGGAACACCCGAGGCTCAAACTCGCGACCTGTCAGCTAGAAGTCCACGCCCCTAACCGCTGGGCCATGTGCCCGTTGCCCTGCCGGTTTCGCTCGGGAACATACAATGGTAGGGGGTGCTCATCGATCGTTCTTACGGAACTCACTCGTTCCATTGTGCCTTGCTGGCTTCCTCTCGAGTCCAACCAGCAGCCGCACAACGGTGCATGATATAGGTTAATAAGCCAGAAATGGACATTCCAGTCTCCCTCTTCCTTGTCGCTAGTAACATACTGCCTATCTTATGCGCCGCTGTGCGGCTGCTGGTTTGACTCGAGAGAAAGCCCAAAAAAGGCACAACGGAACGAGTGAGTTCCGTAAGAACGATCGGTGAGCGCCCCCTACCATTGAATAGATTGCATATGAACAGGTGATTTTGGAATACAGAAAAGGATTAGCAATCAGGCATGATTAAGAAAGGGCAATGATGGGGATATCAAGCCTAGAAGGATGAAAAGTGTATGCTGATTTGGAAGAGCTGGATTTGCTGAGCCCAACGGAAGTCTTCATGACTTGTCTGTCCGAACGATAGTTGGCAGACGAAACTTGGTAGACAGCGGTGTGAAATTGGAAAATAAGTTTCCCTCTCCTCCATTAAGTACCTTCCGATATTGCCGAAAGAAGTCTAACCAACAGCGCGGAAAAGTCTGGGTTCGCCTGACGAGGAAAACCTTCCGAAAGATAAAGAATTACAGTTTTTCGTCGCTGAAAATTCCCGTTTTCTTCTCAATGGCCAAGAAACTTGCTTTGACAAGATAGCAGTGAAAAAATAGTCCCTATCGAAATATAAAAACCTCCAAGTAACTGAAGCAGGGCCTTCTGTATGCATTGGGGTGCCGAACCAATTCAAAAACCTAGTATTTGGTCAACTACAGTCGAGTAAGGCGGATATACTTGAATCGTCGCTGCGGATGAGGAGGAGAAGGCAACAGCCACTTTCTCCTGCTATCCACAGCGCTATTTGACCACCACGAATGGGTCAATTTGTCCATTTTCTTTTTTTCTCTCTCTCTCTTTCCCTCTAAAATATTTCCTTTCGGATGAAGACGGAGAAGGCAACAGCCACTTTCTCGTGCTATCCACAGCGCTATTTGACCACCACGAATGGGTCAATTTGTCCATTTTCTTTCTTTCTCTCTCTCTCTCTCTTTCCCTCTAAAATGTTTCCTTTCGATAGGATACTATTGCGCGCGGACAGCATAGCAAAGTCAATCAACAGAAACAGTCGGCTCGGCGCACAAACCGACCCCAAATGCTGTCTCCCTGTGTCGGCTGATAGCGTGCAACGTGATCTGCCATTACACCTCAGCGGCGATATACTAGCCTACTAACCACTGTAAATGGCAGTACGAATGAAAACTGCTTTATTTTTTGAAGGTTTGCAACTGGTGGCGTGTGTGTATGTGCGCACTGTGATAATATCCCCGCCCGTACAGACGTGTTTACTAGAGTACAGTGAATTGCATCTAAGCTTACACTCTAGGTTGGCAGCAAACGACGAATTTCTCAAGCAGGTCTCATCAGGTTAGGAGAGCCCAATTTACGATCCACTGATTAAGATAGTTAAATACAGTAGGTGGGTTAACTTATGAAATGTCGGCCGCAATTTCGAAGTGCGTTCTCGTTTCGAAAAGATCAATTACGTATGGTTGTAAAAATAATCATCCTCCAGCATAATTCTGTAATGATCCAGTTACCTCAGCGTGCCTTCTTTTGAATGAACTTATTTTCGACTGCATGCAATATCTATACTATGCAAAAATGACTACTTAAGTAGCAATAAGTTTTATCATTGATTTTCGATGCCCTAAAAAGTTAAATTATATTTCATGAAAAAATACATAAAATATTCATCCTTTTATTTATTCCATAAACATTACGTCTTGTTTCAATTTATACTCGAAGGAGGAGTATAATTCGGTTTCAAAAAGAAATATTTACGGTTATAGGTGTGGTTATCAGGCGAAACATTTGGAAAGATGAAATATCGCTGTGGACACATTGGGTGGTGCCTACTCTTGAAAACGTCAGTTATATTCATGGTCGGGTATGGGAATACAAGTGGCCTTGGCGTACATTCCATGGAGAGTTAGAATTATGGCTACTGTTAGAGGATCCACCGGGTGTGGCACGATGAGGGGGGTCCATATTCCCCTGTTTGGCCGTGTTTTTGAATACATTTGGCGCTTTTACCAAACGGATACTAGTTCATCATTCTTTCATGGCTTCGGACAAGGTCTTACAAAGACGAAAAATAAATGGACATAACCAGAACGACTATCGCGACAGACCATTGCATATGCGGGCATGACTGAGGAAATCCGGCAACAATGTTCAAACGAACAAAAGGCGAACGACATAATTTCCGCGTTCCAAAACTAGAAGGCCTTGGGAAAACGGAAGAAAGCTCCAAGCCCTGATTTTCAGAAGAGTTTCGGACCCTGCGTAAGCAAACCAGTACTGATGCGATGACACAATCTTTTTGTGCGATTATTTCTTCTCAGTGAAGCCGTTTTAGTCGAATTGAAAGACCCTTGTTCTCAATCCGCAACATATAAATAGGCTGAGATAATACTTTTCGATTAAGAACACGGCTCATTCCAGTTCAGTATTTGCTTTCAATTGATTCCAAGGTCAGGTGTTAAAATTAAGGTTTCGAGAGTTTAGATCTGTCTACTAAGTGTGCATCACAGTAGATGCGCTAATTAATGAAGTGTTAGCTGAGATTTTAAAATTTGTTTTTGACTCAAAAAGATTACTTAAGTAAGGTTGTAATTTTAATTATCGTGCAGCGTAATGTCAAGATATTTCACTATCTCTGGAAGGCCGGCTTTTGAACGAACTCATTTCCGGCCACCTGCAGAAACTGTACTCAACAATAAAAGACTAGTAATGGAGTATGAATTTTTCTCATTGATTTTCGATGTCCTTATAAATTCAAATATATTTCAAAGAAAGTATGCATAAAAATATTCATTCTTTTATTGAATTGGTAGAAAATCACGTCTTCTTCCAATTTTATACTCGAAGGAAGGGTAGAATTCGGTCCTAAAAAAAATTTCCAGTTCTCGAATAATTTTGAGTCCGACCAGCCTGTAGACTTAAATTCAAGGTTTCCAGACTACGAGCCGAACATTTTTCGTGTACTGAAAATCATACATTTCTTTCCGTTTTTAAGAAGAAACAATAATGCGCTCATAAAAGTCATTAGTGCATTCGGACAATGACAAGATGTTTAGTAAACGGGCATTTCATGGTTTTAAACATGTCATAGTTGGGATTTTTTCAAAACCGAATTCTACCTTTCTTTCAAGTATAAAATTAGGGGAAGAAGTGATTTCGTGCCCAATGAGTAAACGGATAAATATTCTTTTACATGCTGTCTACGAAATATATTCGAATTAAAATGGGTATCAAAAGTCGATGAGAAAAAATTCGTGCTTCTCAAGTAGTCATTTTTTATAGAATGCAGTTTTCGCAGGCGGCCGGAAAAGTTCGTGGGATAATGCTGCGCGGTGACTAATATTACAAACCTACTTAAGTAGTCTTTCGAGTCGAAAACGCATTTCAGGACTTACGCTAATATTTTATGAGTGGGCACATCTAATCTACACTGACAAGCACAGAGCGAAGTGAATAATTTATCCCCTCGTAGAGAACCGCAACATCAACATTGTCAGCTATCCATTCCCTTTCCCAGTAGACCGATAAATGACAGGATTCTCGATACTAATGGTCTAAAACGATCGAATCAGGTTGACACAGATAGTGGCCTTCACGATAAACAAAAATATAAAACACTGCTAACCTCCAGAGCAGCCTTCTTCACGAGCTGCAGATCACCCTCTAGAGCCGCGTCGAGGAGGAGAGCCAAGGGGTGGAACCGCACTCCCTTACGTCCCTCAGCGTCATTCGCTGGGCCGGCGGACTTGGACTCAGGATCGCCGGAAGCCCCTCGAAGGATGGGTTTGGTGATGCAGGTGTCACCTCTAAAGGCAGCACCCTGGCCGGCCTTCGAAATCGCCTCCCCCTCCTTGTCCTCGCCTGAGGGATCGATTTCCTTCGTGAACACCTTCACGGATCCGGTGTCTGCAATGGCACTGTCTTCACTCCCGCCGTACTCGGTCTCCTCTGAAACCTCCTGAATGACGGTGGTCTTCATATCTTGCAGGGTATGGTCACTGTCAATAAAGTGGAGCGAGGAGGAAGACGAAGAGGAGGAGGACGAGGAGGAGGAAGGCGAACTACATTCCTCCCGATAGGGCACCGCGCAGCTCCTTGGTACGTTTACCAACGAGGGTGTGGAGTTGATTGTCAGTTGCTGCGCTTCCGGCAAGACCACCTCAACACCTGCTGCTTGGCTCGGAGGTGTGGACTCGGATCGTGAGACATTCTCTGAGGCGGGGGAGAGCACAGTGCTGCGAGAGGCAAGGTTCTCCTTCAGGTGTTCAGTCGCGGAGCGCTTGTACTTGTCTATCGTGTCGCTGCGTTGCGGGGTGAGGTAGATATCACTGATAGACTTCCTGCTGGCGTACCGAGGGGTCTTTGTGCGAGTCGATGAGGCATTTGAGGCTATCGAGGGGGGTCGCTGGGGCGGCGACAGGCACAGTGAGGGCGTCACTGCCGGTGGGTTTGGCAGGGTTCTCACTGGCTGCCTGCATGTTTCGTCGACTGCTGCGGCGGAACCCCGACGACTGAGTCGGGGAGATGGGATAGGCGGATTAACGCGTTCGGAGGTGCCGTTGCAAGTTGTTTGGCCAGGTCTAGGTGGAAATGAAATAAGCAAAATACGTCAAAATAGGCAACACTAGACTGTGAGCAGAAAAAGAAATTAGACCAGACCGCAAAAACTGGTATGAAGGACAATATTAAGAGCGTGTATGGACTGGTCTGAACCCGACCAGGAATAGACAGTGCTCCAAAGGGAACCACACTTACAAACTCTGGTTACCCGAGGTGGTGCAAGTCAAAGAACATTTTCTAACAGACGGCAGGAATCTTAAGTTCAGGGTGAGCGAATAGGCTGAGAGTTCGGGGGTGTGTACTCATCTTACTCATTTGCTTGGCGGCAGCGTACGCCGCAAGGCGGCAGAAAAAAACGCGGTCACTCTATATGGCAACACAATGAGGGTTTACGTCTAGTACAAAATTCACTCAGAGTGACGCATGGGCAAGTCCGAGTGCTTCAATAACTCAGGACTTAGCGGGGAATACACAGTTCGGAAATGCACGAGGCATTTGGGGTTGCTTCTTCCAGTACCGTTCTCGCGGGAATTATGAACTGCACTCAACAAGGCCGTTGGATTGGTGTCGATCTTTGAGGTGATCAGAGGATACGGTACAGACTTGGAGTTGACTTCAGTGGAAAAGGGGATTTTTGTGTTCAACATTTCTTTTTTGACAAAACCCTACACGCGCGTGCAGCGCTCCTTCTCAAGTCGCAGAACAGACCTTGACGACAGGACGCAGTTTCAACTTTTACAACCACCGGGAAGAACGCACACAGAGACTGATGAGTTGCATCCCTGGCAAAAAATCTGTGAAGAATGTGCTCAGGGTTTCGACTAACAGTTGTTTTAGAAGTAGGGTTAAGGATATCCAGCGATCAGATAGCCAGCAACACAGACATGGATTGTGGGTGCGCTGTTTTAAGAACTTTTTACTGATAATATTCAATTATTCGTTAAAGCTAGCCTAATTTTGCGTACCAAAAATGTCATACCTTAAGATCTTTTTGATCTCGACAATGAAATCTGCGTGGCATATGGTCTCTCATTTTGAAATTTCAATTGTTTTAAATGGCGAATTAAAGGTGTCGTATATACTCCATGTATGGTTCTCGGCACTAATATTCTCAAGATGTTCCATGAAGCCAAACCCTTAGTGATGTGCTTCAAAACGAGTCTGGGTTTCGTAGGAATTACACAGTCCGGAAATATGCGGGTCCATGTGGACTGACATTGTCTTGGGTTGGTTTTGCTGGTACTGTTCTCGCGAGAATTGTGAATAGCACTCAACAAGGCCGTTGGATTAGTGTCGGGGGTTGAGGTGGTCAGAGGATACATTGCAGGATGGATTTCGGGGCGGTTACATTCCTGTTTAACCAAATAATCTTCGCAGAGCTTGTC
This sequence comes from Spirometra erinaceieuropaei, assembly GCA_902702965.1. Taxonomy (NCBI): domain Eukaryota; kingdom Metazoa; phylum Platyhelminthes; class Cestoda; order Diphyllobothriidea; family Diphyllobothriidae; genus Spirometra; species Spirometra erinaceieuropaei. The sequence continues at coordinate 333,866 of CACRXP010000405.1, read as the reverse complement.
CTATTCTACAAAAACTTATATGTGCGGACGAATCTCCTTCCCAAGTCCCAGAACCGTCTTTGACGACAGGACACGGTGTCCACTTTTACAACCACCTGAAGCCATGCGCACCCATCTGTCAGAGACTGCTGGATTGCATCTCTAGCAAGTGAACCACACGCCAGCAGAAAATCTACGAAGCATGTGCTCAGGGCTTTGACTAGCAATTACGTTGGCAATTGGGTTAAGGACATCCAGCGGTCACAGCAGTCGGAAGGGTTAGCAACACAAACGTTGCAATGACTCAGCCGGTGAATGACTAGAAGCCGAAAAACCCACGCAATCAAGTCACTATTGCCGCCAGACAGACTGAAACTACTAAACTTGAATGAATATTTCCCCGGAATGAATTTGAAGCAAGCAAGGACAGCAGAATTTAATGGCACCACAAAATTTCGCGACCGCTTCTCAACTGCTGCCGGTCGTTGCATAACAGAAATAACAAGGCAGAAAGGTACAAAGGTTTGAATTTCGACAGAGAAAATAGATGTAAAACAGCAAGGTCAACGTGTACTAATATTTAGCGACAGACGTCGGCTAGACTAAACTAAAATGGATTATACAGCCTGAAAGCTATGCAGAGTTCGTTATCACTTAATCGCATTGAGTAAAAGTCTGCATTTAAGTATCAACCTAGGAAAGGTAACTCTCGACAGTATGTTCAATAGACAGGGCTCGGAAACGCGGTCCAGCTGGGCAATGGGTAACACAGGCGCGCCCAAAATAGGAACAGTGGTAAACGGTGCGTTCGGGGTGGAGCTGCGAGCAAGCAGTGGAGAATGTGCAAAAACTAAGGGGAAGGTGGAGGTATTCTAGATAAATATCCCTGTTTGTTTCGGCTTATATTAAATCTCAGCGTAAGCACAGCCCAATACAAAATTCACCGCAGATAAACAGTAAAACCAATTCCACAAACAACAAGGCTGATTGGGCGCCAAGGTCATTGAAACTGAACCGTCCAAGAATGTGAATAATCAGACGTGAGACGTAAATGGAAGCTGCAGGAACTGAGTGCCGAATGACTCCCTAGCCAATAACACTAACACTGAACCCCAAACGGTAAGATATGGTTATGCAGCCGCACCTGAAGGAAACAGTACTGTTAGAGGTAAGGTTTAGGGGTCAGGGTAAAGGGGTTAGAGTTTGGGGTTAGTGCTGGGTGTTAGGGTTAGTAGTTAGGGCAACCATTTCTCAACCACTCAAAGTATAGCTGTGCATTCCCAATAACTTTTCTTTTGCATACAATTACTTTACCTCGTCGTCTGTGCGTTCCCTCCTATCCCTGTAAAACCCCCTATTACCACCCGTCCCGTATTACGGGTGTTTGGGACTTGTTTACCAGACCTGTCCCAGGGTTCGGTCTTCAAAGCAAGATAGCATCTAAGGTTTTGGCTTTCCTGTTTGGCGACCACAATCATGGCAAACTGACCTTCGTTTTCGACGGCAAAATACCTTAAAAAAACCGACGGCCTAAGGCAGGCTGGGTGGCAACGAAACTGAAGCCCAGAATGTGTGTCCCAGATGACTACCGTACTCCTAGACATTCTGGACAGAACATCAGCCTGCAAATACCTGCGCATTCGACGAAGGTACATGCACAATAAACGCAGATGCTTTCTATCCCCAACATGCATACTGTAGAACATCAGTTGTGCATCAAAGAGCCAATCGAAACATGGGGCTCATCAGATGGCTAAAGAAGCAAATTACGGACACAACCATGACAGTTCAGAAGTGCGCAGTGTCCATACGCAGCAAAGACAGGCAGGTCCCAGGGAGTGACAAGTGCGATCAAAGTTTACAGTTGCTTGATACCAGAGACCGCTGGCGGAATGATCAGAAAAGATTGGCTGTATGCAAAATGGTACATGATCAGACAAGTGTTCACGATAAGGTGCGAAGTGCGGCAAATTAAGGTGTAGCGATGCGTCTCAAAGCGACCGATTTCATCTAATTGGTGATATTTTAAGTGAAAAATATCGAGGAAATTGCGAAAGCGGAGCTATGTGGATTCCATAAAGGACTCATCCGTTTCGTCATAATACACAATCTAGATTCCTTAAAAGAGGCCCCGAGACACAATGGGACGAGCGTGTTTCCCAATTTTATCGGCGAACGCACGTTCACCATAGTTAACACTCCCGATCGTAAACGACAGGAAAACAGCCTGGGATTCAGTGCCAGAGCGTTGAACTTAATGCGAGTTAGCATCTCAGATTATACAAACCTGCGGTCGGGTATGGCTGGTTGAGGGTGGGTATCAGTCCCACCGTCGTAAAGGACAATGTCTACTGTGTGCCTCGTAGAATGCCAGCGCAGCGCGGTGCGTCGCTCGTGAGTTAGTTTGAAGTGATAGCAGACTTTCGCAGCATCTACCACGCTCTCGCAACCCTGACCCACCTAGGTCCGGTAGCAAGACAGAGTTGGGATGATCGGGGGGGGGGGGGGGGTAGGAGACAGTGGCTGACGATGCTTAGCAGTCTAATCGCCACCTGGTCCGTGCGCGATGAACCGGGATTTCACAGAAACAAGGGGCGGCTCGGATGCCATCTGGGTGGGAATTCCATAGAGGCCTCATTTTGAAGCTTCAATTGCAGTCCGATTCTCCACTCTGGGAGAAGCGTGCCATAGGGTTAGTTAGCAGTCCCCCAGATCACATAGTGCTAATTCCGAAGATCTTCAGCCTCATTTTGTGAGGAATGTGCTGGAGTGCCGTGGGGACGCAAACTCCATGCATCAGTTCGCTGTCAGAGTTGATGAGCCATCTGACGGTGAGATCCCATCCCTTTGACGGCATTCCTATCTGTTGTCGCAAAGAATGGTTCATGACGGTTCGACCGTCGTTGCCGACGATGTTCAAAGTCTGCCCCACAGCAAGGTGGAGCAGGAACGTTGACTTGTGCGTGAATTAGTTTGTGGTGATAGTAGAATTGTACAGCATCTATCGCACTCTCCCTCCTCCCCATCTGGACCTGGTGTCAAGACAGAGTCAAGAAGACCGGTGGCGGGGGGGGGGCGCAGGCGGATGGCACGACCGAGCCCGCATCTAGGTGCTCCATTCCGCACCTTCTGGTCCACACAGCAAATGACCAGGATTTTAAGCAACGACAACAATGGGGGCCGCCGGGGTCCCAATATGCGCGACGCCTACCGGCAACTAGGTCTGCAACAGCACCCCGAGATGCGGGCATTTGTTATGATGCGCAAGTCCGACAACGACTGCAAGGGTCCGAGATGGCCTCCGTGTTGGTCCAGCAAATCTATCCCGTGGACCGTTCGGGGGGGGGGGGCAGACGACCAAGAAACCCTTTGACTTGAAGTGTGCAAAATTTTATTTAACTGAACAACTCAATTGTTATGCTCTCTCTGCCCACTTAATGAAGACAAAGCCTTCTCGAGGCGCTATTGGAGGAAACGACTGCTACAACTATTTTCGATCTTTGCCAGCAGACAAGACAGCGGATACAAAAATCCCGGTTTATTGACTCTAACAAATGAAAAGATCGTTGATTTTCTCATCGGAATTAGGTGGAGAACATAATAAATTACATACTTTTGGCATCCAGCGCTCTGTTAGGATGACAGAATATACTACTTTTGACCAGCTAGAATTGGAAGGCCTAGTCCGAGTAGCTCACAGGAATTCGTACAACGACTAACACTCAATATTAATACCGAAACATTTCGCGACAGTTTAGCAACTGTAACCCGTCTCTTCAAAACATAGGAAATGGATAAAAAGCATGCAGCATTTTGTTTTTTTTACAGAAAATTAGTGTAAAACAGCAGAGTTACTGTTTGGTGCCCACAAACTAATCGATGAAAATGACAGCATAAATACGTAATTTTTGAATAAAAAAGAAGGAAAGAAGGTAGCACGCCAAAGGAGTGCCTATATCGGGAGAGTTGGGACTACTAGGGGGAGTTGAGGTCGACCTGATACTTTCACGGGTCAGGTTTCTCTCGCCGTATGTAGGCTGCTCCAGGCAGCGCAATGTGCGAGTTGCTCGTGTCCGAACGAGCCCACAGCAGGATGTTTTGTGGTAAACGGAGTGACCGCTATCTAGGAGGTGTTTCGTGATAGAAGAACGAGCGATTTTATCATCCGGATCAGTTGAGCACTTGCCAAATGGGCTTGCGGCGGGACCGACTGATGCAGACGTCAAAACAGGAGATAGAAATAGGAGCGCCCCGCGCAAGTAATAAAGGTGGGTCTGCGCGTGATTCCGTAAAGAGCAAAACATTCCCGTTTCCGAAGCCCAGCAACAATCCTAAGGTAAAACTAAACCGTAACTCACCTCAGTCCTTAACTCGGCAGTTAACGCTAGTTCCCACCTTAACTCTAAACTTGATCCCGACTTACTGTTTACTTCGAATCCAGCCTTAAACCTAATCCTTAGCCTGACCCCTAACCTTAAACGTAGCCCTAATGTCACTGGAAGATGTCTCAAAGCTGCCTATGTTGCGGGGTGGTTCTTGTTCTCATATCTTGCCTAGACTTTACATATGTCAGCCCTACCTGCCTTTTACACCAATCTTTTGATTTAAACCCCCCTCCTGGTGCGTTAGATTCCTTCCGTTTTTCTCCAAATTGCATTTCCAAGTTGCCATTTTCATTGACTAGTCTCTGGGTACTAAACAATAACTTTGTTATTTTGCAGGGATTTCCTGTGGAAATTCAAATTACCCTATGCTTCTCATGCTTTGCAGCGGCGGGTTACAGTTGATAAGCTGTTGCGGAATTTCGTTGGTAACAATAATTGCTGCTGTCTTTGCCTGTTTTAAATGCACACCGGCGACAAAATGCTCCAGACAATCATTAATCAAGACACATTACTGACAAAGGAAACAACGTCTTTAGTGATCACTGTTGCCTCATTTGCCAGACAAGCTGCGGCCTCGGGGGAAGGGAGGCCTATAAAACGAATTCGGATGCAGCTGGTCGTTCAGATTAACGTCTTTTCGGCTGAATCACGGCCTCACTTGCTGCTGCCAGCTATGCGGCACGAAAGTGGCGATTAAAGATCGGCCCTATTTCCGGACGGAGTTTTGAGCCTCCCTCTTGTAACGGCTTTTTACCGACGATGAACTCCATTTCGCCATGCTGGGACACATTCGCGTCGAGAGCAGTCCCGATTTCTATAGAAGTAAGGCCCACGTAACAATGTGAATCGTGTAACGGTATGAGACCGTTTTTTGTCATATTTCCTTCGCCAGTGAGATCTCCGAGGGTGGAAGCAATAAAGATCGATTTCAGAATTACAAAGGTAATAATCCTTTTGGGAGTGTTGCTATGCTTGCTGAGAATAGAGGTGGCAAGGCTTACTACTACTACTACTACTACTACTACTACTACTACTACTACTACTACTACTACTACTACTACTACTATTACTACTACTACTACTACTACTACTACTACTACTACTACTACTACTACTACAAGATTGGCAATCAGTGCGGTGCGGAACTGTCGTTCCCGCCTCGACAAAGCTCTCCCTCTGCAGAGCTCAAATCGTATGCGACCGTTTAAGTGAGTAGCCCAACTGCCGGGCCACAGGTAGAAATTTATCCCGCTGGAAAATACGCGCCGTCATGCTAGCCATCTTTCTTGTCGCCATGGGCTTTCACACATCTGCCCGTAAAAGCCCATTTGCATTGAGCGCATCTGGAGCGCTGACAGGCGAACAAAAGATCCTTTCACGCCTCCGACAGTGTTTCTGCTCCCTCGCCCCGCACACACCCTCCCGCCTGCATCACTATCAGCCCCATCTTGGACTTCCATGATTCATGGAACGCAATTCCCGCAGGTGATGCCGCGGCGATCGAGCAAGGCGATAAATGGCGGGCGGAAATTCCCGAAAAAGTAGCCATTTAAGTGCGCCGACACCTGGCCCGTCATGCAAGGTCTCCTCCAGTATATGGGGAAACAGTCGGTCCCCATGCGGGCTATCACCTCGATTCGGGTTAAGAAGAGTCAGAAGACTAGATAAGAGATGCACACTGATCCGTGACGTGCGTACGGCAGAAAACAATTGTGGCCTAGTTTTCCCGACGCGCCGTTAAGTCGATCTATCTCATTAGAAACTGCAGGTTCGGACATTGGCACCTGCCAGAACAGCGCGTTCTTGAATACCGAAGACAAGCCTGCGACAGCTCTTTCATAGAGTGGTTTAAATGAGGAAAACGAGTGTGAAGTGTGGGTGGTAGAGATGTTTATTTTGACATGTAAAAGACGATACGAAGGTTTGGGCAGTCGCAGCGTCCATGTTCAAATTCAGTGGTCCTCCATAATATTTCGAATGGATCAAAGTGTGCGTGTAAAGCGATAGAGCGAGGTGGAGGCAGAAAGTGTGGCCAAAACCGCGCGTGAATCCCTTCGTATGCATGCAACTCACACTCATTTCAACGCCGCACTCCCAGGTCACGATTATCCTTGTCGACCACGAAGAACGTACTATCCACGGTCACAGAGCCGTTATCATGATTAGTCTGCTGGAAGCGGAGAAGCAGCCGCAATATGATCCTGGAACCTAGGATACTGCTTTTTGGGATGTCTAGAAAAGTTTTCCAGTCATAGTGTACCCCATGTCAAGTCAGAAAGTAATCATATTCTGAACGGGTGAATTCGTTTTTTGGCTTTAGCAGTATCCTCCCTAGGTAAGGCAGACAAATGGGTAATCGCACATATATACATATATCCAGCGAATAATTTCAGAAATTATCTAGTGCAAGACATGAAGTTAAGTCTTCGGGACATGACTTTTGACGGTCAGACCCGACATTTCAATGAACATTCGAGTCAAAGACAATTAACTCCTGTGGAATAACCACGTAATGTCCATTCTACAAACAAGTAGTACTACGAGTAATATTAAATCCACACGGTTAAGTTATTATACCGTACTCCCGACATAAATACTAGCTAAAAACTCAGACACGTGTTTCGCCGATATTCTGCCGCTGCTTGACACAGCTGTGAGGTGTTCGGCTCCCCAGTGGGTCCCAGAGTGTACTCTATGCGGCTTCTGGTACATGAACTTCAGAGAATATATATACCAGAAACCGCATAGAAAACGCTGGGGGACCCACGGAGGAGCCAAACCCCTCGCAGCTGTCACGCAGCGCAGAATATCGGTAAAACGCGAGTCTGGACTTTGAGCTAGTATTTATGTCGGGAAATACGGTTTAATACCTTTAACATGTATATTTATATATGTCAATTAAGCGTGTGACCCTCACTGTTGCAGTTAGGATCTTGCTCGATCCCATTCTGTCCGCCCGCTAGGTCGCTACTGGCGACAAAAACGTTGTGCCATAGGACGCACACCATATATAATACGTAAGCAACTCACTAAGAGTGCAGCGGGCCTGACACTGACAGTTGTTGCACGGTCGTTACCAATCATCAGCACGTCACAGACCTATATAACAAGTTAGGTTGTCACCAGTAGCGAACTGGCAGGCGGACAAAACGGGATCGAGAAAGATCCGAACCACAACAGTGAAGGTCACACGCTTACTTGACATGTTTATAAACCTCACTTCATAAAGCCTATGCGTTCTGATAATCGGCGACGGCTGTAAGACAGCTGTCTGCGTGTGGCCCACTGCACTTTTGGTGAGCTGCCTACCTTCCAATGCATATATATCTATATAAATACAGGAATGAGCGCACAATGTAAGTGTCATGAGCAATATTCAAAGTCGGACTAACTTATCGCCAAAATAACCGTAGAAAATTCCGGCTACCTAGGTAACATCGTAATAGCCCAATCTCCCGCCGGACCTCGCAGATTATATATCCTACTCCATGAACACCAACCGGACAAAACTACACTGACCTTGGTTTAACATTTAGAAGTCAAATAAGGCTTTTTCACAAGTGAAGTCATCAACTGCCAGCCCAATATCATCGCCTAACCTCTGCGCATTTTGGACTGTGTTCGTCTTATTTGCTTGTGCTTGTGTGGTTATGCCAACTAATCGCCCGATCACAGACAAACACTCCGGCCCTGCACGCTCCTGAAGGGTGTTTTGACAGTGATCGACGAGTGGCCTGTTATCCCCGAGGGAGCGACCAGGCAGTTGTTGCAATACTTCGCCCCTCCGCCGCAGTAGGGAGACTTGACAGGGCCCGAGAGACGGCAGTTGCGGTGTAGGCGGGGGTGGAAACAGTCGCGCGGAAAGTGCTGGGAAATAGCCCACTGCTAAATGCAGCTAAGAAACAAAAACCAGGATATACGGCCGTATGGACACGTGCGCTGCGCGAATGCAAAAATTCCGGTTATTTGGCAAAAATTGCATGATATTTCACTTTGCACAGAGGATGGTTGTTTGGTTCAAGGGGAAATCTGTTGTTACGAAAGGAGCCCTCAGTCTAAAAATTTTTTTATTTTTTCTTCATTCGTAAATTAGGGGCTCAGCGGATATTTGTCTGACAGATGACAGAACCACAAGCATGAGCTACGCAATTATCAAGGAGGCCCACTTACATTTAAAACAAAGGCTTGAAAATCTGCCGTAAGGGCTGTTAGTCGACAGAAAAGAGCCGTTTGATTTGGGTTTGATGCAAATCAGGTTGGTAGTTGCGGATTAGAATAATCACTGCGATTGTGATTGCCCAAAGGACCGCGTTTCATTTGGAGGCTCGTGCCGACAATGCGACGGAGAAGTAAATGCCATTATCACAGAAAGCGGCTTCAATCAAGAGTACCAGATAGCCCAATTTTACGAACAGAATAATAAAAAAGAGAATGTGAAAAGACTAAGCCTACATTATCATTACCGGGGTAAAATTCATTCCAGGCGGTTTCTCTTCCCGTGCTTTAAAATTAACCCTAACCGTAACATTTACGCTTACCCTAACCTGTAGTCGCAACCCTAACTCTAACCCCCCTAGAATTAAGAGCAGGGTCACTCGTACTATAAAAGACCTATATTCCTTTTCCCAACCTAGGCGACTATCCCTGTAATGTAGATTCAATCAAGACATTATCATACCACTCGAGAGCAAAAAGCAAACACGGACAACATTGAACAGTGTTAAAACAGCCACCAAAACATACTGATTGTGTTGTGTTGCACGCAATGACAGCGTATTGCAACGGCACGTCATCTCACGTGCTGATATTGGAACGAATGCTATAGTAGGTGGGCTAACTTATGAAATTTCAACCGAAAGTCTGAAATGCGTTTTCGTTTCGAAAAGATTAATCAAATAGTGTTTTAAACTAGTCAGCCTGCAACATAATTCTATAATATTTCAGTAACCTCAGGATGCCGGCTTTCGAATAAACTTCTTTCCAGCTGCATGCAAAAACCACACTTTATAAAAAATGTTTACTCATATAGCATGAACTTTTCTCATTTATTTTCGATGCCCCTAAGATAATTACGTCTCATTCTAATCTTATACTCGAAAGATGGGTATAATTCGGTTTGCAAAAACTTTTCTAATTCCGGAATAATTTTGAGCCCGCTCCACCGTTACACTTGGATTCAGGGTTTCCAAACTACAAGCCGTATATTCTCCGCGTACGGAAAACCACACATTTATCTACCGTATCAAGAGGAAACTACATGGGGTTCATAAAATAAAGCGGTGGATTTGAGCCACATTTCTACCTTTACAAGTCACATTGGTAAATGCAGAGACATGAAGATTTGTGAATGGCCATTTCACGGTATTTAAAAGTCCCACAATTAAAAACTTTTTTAAAATCGAATCATGTCCCTCCTTCGAGTACAGGATTGGAAGAAGACGTCATTTTCTACCGAATTTGCAAAAGAATGAATATTTTTATGCATGTTTTCCATGAAATATAATTGAGTGTTTAAGGGCATTGAAAATCAACGAGAAAAATTCATGCTACATAAGTAGTCATGTTTTACAAAGTGTGGTTTTTGCATGCAGCCTTAAGGAAGTTCATTCGAAAGCCGGCATCCTGAGGTTACTGAAATATTACAGAATTATGTTGCATGCTGACTAGTTTTACAACCCTACTTAATTAATCTTTTCGAAACGAAAATGCATTTCGGAATTTCGGTCGACATTTCATGAGTTAGCATACTTACTGTATATTGACGCAGAACAAGACTGACTGATAGTGGGCCCTAAAAAATCTTGGATTTTTTGATTACTATAATCCCCCGGTTAGAAGATCTCCAGGAATATTTATGAATTGTATCTTCATGTGCAGCTTTCGGCCCGAATATGGATAACTGAGGAGTTTTAAAGCAAGCTGGAGGCGACTACCACAAGAATCAACCTATTTTTGCAAATTAACGGTGTCTTTAGGCGATTTTGTTTGTGAACGTTGCCCAAATCACTTGTTCTTAGAAGTCAAGAAACGGTATGCGCATTTGCGGATAAATACCCGAGATAAGTTAGCAAGGGAGGGCGGCAGGTGGTACGACTAATCATACTACGGCGGTCAAGAGAAGACGATGAACTCATTCCTCCTCATTTCCATAAACTCGCTCGCATTTAAATAACATCACGTAGGACACAAGAATTTAGAGGACGTTATAAGACATAATTTTTTGATTGGGCCAGACAGTATTTGGCAGGGAGGGGACACAAAACAGCAGCTTCATGATAATAAGCAGTAACATAAATTCATCATGCTCGAAAAACGACTAGTCGACAGAACTGAGGAGGAGTCGATGGTGGCTGAAACATTTCCAGGAACGCTTTTAATAACACATTCGTCTCACAAGCTGCTCAAGAGGACATAGTTCAACAAATTAAACTTTTATCAGTTAATAATATTGATCCATACGACAGATCGACCGCCGAAAACGATGATGTTGCACTGAACTCAGCACCGCGACTCGCGCATGCAATGGGGCAGGCTGACGAGGCATCAACTAACCATCTCTCCCTTCCGGCTACATTGCTCCGATCAAAAGACAGTGCTATGACGACCGGAGGTGGACGCCGGCGCAATGGTTGACAAGGCCTGACAGTCCGTCTACGCGTGCCACACACATGGCCCGATCCCTTCCCCAGGTCTGAGAAGCTGCTGCAAGGGCAGTTCACATGTACTCCCCCCCAGAGGGTGATACAAAGACCCCATTAAGAAGGAGTCATTGCAGCCTTTCTTCCACTTCTGCGAAAGATCGAGTTATCCATCAGTTAGTGACCTCCCAAGACGCGAGTCTTAGTTTATAGTGATAGAATTAAGCGTGTTAAATTTATTATATTGAAGTATGCGCCGAAGTGCCGTGGGGATGGATTCACGGGGGTTGGCCACACTCCTTCCATTCTCCCGCTCATGCACCAGTCGACTGTTCGAAAATCTCAACCATCTGGTGACGGATTTAGACGCAGTGCCTGACAGCGTGAAGGCCTACTTGAAAGGCATGCCACCAGACGTGTGTACGGCAGTGCCAACCACCTGCGCCCTTCCCCGTCTACGGGTTTCTTTACTCTGTCTTGACACCGGGTCCAGATGGACAGTGGGGAAGAGAGAGTGAGATAGATGCCGCGCAAGCCCACACCTACTATAAACTAAATCCTGCGCAAGTCACCGTCTCTGCTGTACCTTGCTGTGTGGCAAACTGTTGACATCATTGAAATGGACGGTCGAACTGTCGGGTGCATGTGGGGTGACTGACTCGGGGACTGATAGCCCAGTTCCATGGTTGCCTTTGAACATGACATCTGTGGCACTCCCAAGAACGCAAGATCCGAGCCCTTCCCATGTTTCTGTGAATGCCCAGTTCGTCGGGCAGACGCCAGGTCGCTCGTGGCACGTGCAGACAGGCTGTCTAACTGTCCGTCCAAGCCCACCTCCGGTCGTCCGTGATGGAGGAGAGAGTGCGGTTGATGCTGCGCAGTTCTGCTTTCACTATAAAATAAGTCACACACGTCCAGTAAGCCCACTAGGAACCGAGACACACAGTGGACATCGTTGCATGCGACGGTCAAAGTGTCACGTTAGTAGTAGTGGGAGGCGTTTAGTGCCCTCTAAACGGGCCACGTGTTAGATGCGCTGGACCAACACGGGGGCCACATCGTACTCTGGCAGGCGTTATCTGTGCGCAATAACAAATGCCAACACTTGCGGGGTGCGCTGGCAGACCCTGTTGTCGGCAATCGTCGTACAACTGGACCTCTGCCACCACCCCATTGTTTTGTGGTCAAAATCCTGGTTATTTGTGTGTGGACCAGGGGGTGCGGAGTGGAGCGCCAAGACGAGGATCCGTCCAAGCCATCCACCTGCGGCCTACTCCGTCTCCGGTCTTCTTGACTTGGTCTTGACACCGGGCTCAGGCGGGGGAGGAGGAGAGAGTGTAGGTAGATGCTACGCAAGTCTACTGGCACTATAAACCCCTGCGTAAGTCACCGTCCCTGCTCCCACCGTTGCAGTCTGTGGGGCACACGGTGGACATCATCGAAATCGATGGTCGAACTGTCGGGAGGCGTTTATGATCCCTAAGTGTTGAAGTGATCAAACCGGCCTTAATATCACAGTCGGCGAGGATCTTGCTATTTGTGATTCGGTTCCAGGGGAATCAGTGTCTAGAGAAACTGTCGTCTCAACTGTCGGACTGAGCCGTCTTTCGGCGTGCTTGACGGGTGCATTAAAGGCATCCGACTGAATACACCGCTGGTGAAACGGAAAATTGCGTCGTGCAAAATGCCGATGCCGAAGAAGGCGGGTCGTTCAGTCTTGACAAAATTTCCAATAGTACGACTTTGCGATCGCAGAATAGTCAGCACATAGCAACATAAATGTCTTTTTATTAGTATCTCCAACGAGGCATACAGCACGGCCCATATTAATTGCAAAATGTTTTGAGCTGCATGTGGTATCATTTTAATAGCTTGGAGAGATATGAGATATTTCTCACATGCTAATTATGTTGTTGGCAGCCTTCAAATCCCATACACAAGCATCACAGAGGGTCGAGTTTACAATTGCTCGAATATTGAAAATTTTCTTCAAGACCGAATACGATGTTTCCTTTTTGTGTAAAATTCGAATAGGAGGTAATTTGCTACACAATAATTTTCTAAATGCAAGAGACAATTAAAATAAATTGTATAAATTCATATTAAATATCCAGTCATTTTTCACTGACTGCGGTTTTAGCAAGTAGCCGAGAAGAAGCACAGTCAGAGTTTGACACCCCTCCGGTGTTGAACGATCTAGGGATTATGCTGCTCGTTAATCAGTATGGCAATCCTACCTAAGCAATTCTTTCTAATGCAGTACACATTTCACAATATCGGTGAACACTTAAGGAGATCTGTCACTCAAATTGAAGAAGTTAAACTCGGTAAAGGATTATTTACCCTGAGGCTGCGGAAGGGGGAACGAACCGATGAAGAAGGAATAGGGGAGAGAGGGGTGTTTAAACAGTTGGGGTCTCAGATTCCACTGTGTTTTATGGCTACCTGGCATGTCTGCCGGATGTATGCTAGTGGTGGGAGAATTTTGTTTCCTGTGAAGTACGCCCACCCTCCTTCAAAAACTGATTTAAGAGATCCGTCCCAAGTTAATGAAATCTGGTCATCGACATTTATGTCTTCGACGCGAATGCTTGCTACACTCTGCAGTGTAAAATGCTCCCCGATGGAATGTCCCGTAATTAACAGTCGAGAAATGAACGAAGTAGAAGTTTAGACCACTGGCTAGGGTTAGCGTGAATAACGACAGAGAAGGCTGGCCGCACATCCAGTCAAGCTGCCCTATTTATAGTAATGTCGTATGAACAGTGAAATAGTCGCATAGCTTTTGGATTTAACAGGAGCAGACCTAAAAATACGTCAATTTGGATACCTTTCTGACAGTCTACAAAACACGTGTTTTGGATAACATCCGCCTGCACGTTGAAATTGAATTCCGACAAAAGTCTATCAATAGAGTTACCGTCGTAGGAAAAGTCTGGTTTACAAACTTGCGGGAAGATGAAAATGAGCTGATTTAAAGGCTTTAGTAATATAGATGAGCCGTCAGTCGCTGAAACGGGTGTAAGTATATCCCGATCTGCCTAAACGCTTTTGGGCTGACAGGTAGTAGACTTCAGCGCCCTTTAAGAATTCGGCCATCACAAGCATAAACGTCCATCACGCGTGTCTCCAGGAGTGGGCGCAGCATCACGAGGCTTGCGTGTGAATTAATTTGCAGTGAGGCAGACTTGCGCAGCATCTACCGCACTCTCTCCTCCTCCACATGGGGCCGCTGTGAAGACGTACTCAACAAGACCAGAGGTGGATGGCGCGGTCGGAGCCGCACCCAGGCGTGCTGCCACATCCCCTGGTTCACAGCAAAAACTACCATGAATTTTAAAAACCACAGCAACAACATCACTACCACCGCCAACACCCCGACAGGGGGTCCGAAGGACGAGGATGATGACTGGCCAGACGTGCCTGCCACCTGTGTACCCAGCGGCAGCGCAAGCTCATCTACCGACAGGGAGCCAGGTGTCAGGAGACTGCCAGCGCACACCAGGTCTCGAGAGCCATGGTTTGCTGAATCATGGCATGGCAGACCCGTGAGATCTTTAAGGCCCAGAAGGTTGAGACACAGCCCTACACTTGGCCTGGGCCATCACTCTTCAAGGGCCCTGCCAAACACAAGCGTGCATGAAAGACAGAAACGTGTTCGAATACAGCTTCAATAGAAGCATCAGCCATAAACTCAGATACAGTAGGTGGGTTAAGTCATAAAATGTCAACCGAAATTCCGAAATGCGTTTTCGTTTCAAAAAAAGATTAATCAAGTAGGGTTGTAAAACTAGTCAGCCTGCAATATAATCCTATAACATGTCAGTTACCTAAGGGTGCTGACGTTCGAAGGGACTTTTTGCGGCTGCATTTAAAAAGTATGCTCTGCAAAAATGACTACTTCAGTTGTCGAATTATATTTCATGGAAAACATGTATGGAAATGTTCATTCTTTTGCTCATTCGGTAGTAAATTACGTTTCTTCCAATCTTATACTCGAAGGAAGGGTAATATTCGGTTTTCAAAAACTTTTTTAATTCCCGAATAATTTTGAACCCGCTCTGTCGTCACACTTGTATTCAGGGATTCCAAACAACAAGCCATGTACTTTCCGCGTACGGAAAACCACACAGTTTTCTGCGGTATTGAGAAACCATATGGAGTTCATAAAATGTAGCATTGGATCTGATCCACATTGTTAACTTTACAAGCCACCTAGGTAAATGCGGAGACATGACGTTTTATGAACGGCCATTTCAGGGTATTTAAAAGTCTCACAATATGAAACTTTTAAAACCAAATTATGTTCCTCCTTCGAGCATAAAATTAGAAGAAGACGTAAGTGTCTACCGAATGAGCAAAAGAATGAATATTTATATGCATGTTTTCCATGAAATATAATTGGACTCTTAGGGGCATCGAAAATCAATGAAAAAAATGCATGCTACTCAAGTAGTCATTTTTACAGAGTATAGTTTTTGTATGTAGCCAATAGGAAGTTCGTTCGAAAGCCAGTATCATGAGGTACCTGAATTATTATAGAATTACACTGCAGACTGATTAGTTTTGCAATCCTACCTAAGTACTCTTTTCGAAACGACAACGCATTTCGGAATTTCAGTTGACATTTCATGAGTTAGCCCACCTACTGTACATGTATCGCACCGCAGTAGGCAACCCTGTGTGATTCGGCCCTCACATACTTCACTGCGGGGCCCCTGGTGTACTGATAGTGAGTTTGAAGTCGGTAACCTCAGGAGAATAGTCGTCTAAGAGCAGAGCTCGGAGATGTATCGGCAATATGCTTCCCACGCACATACATTGAAAACATTGTGAAAGTCAGGCGTTGGCTCAAGGCGACAAAAAACCTTGCCCATGACTGCACTCGGTCGGCGAACCAGCAATGAGGTCTCCATCATTATGCGAAACGACTGGTAAGGTAGCACTCCTAGCTTGGTCGGCTAAATTTCGTCAAGACGTCCCGCCTTACGACATCCAAAATGCAAATGACGTATTTCTGGACTGAGACGGGGGAGAAAACTATGCCCTAGGGCATACTTTAGTTCAATCAGGGAGGGCTGGGGAGTCAATTCATTTCCTGAAAATGTCCCGATAAATTATCCATTAAACGTAAGCAAATCGAATGACTGAAATGTTTCTTGTGGCGGGCAATGCCTCGAAAGAATTCTTCTCGGGAGGAAAGGAGCCTAGATCCAAGACAATCTCCCATGTCGGAGATTACCAGGATGGACTAGCGATGGATTTTGCTTCCAGCTATTTTAAACGTCTCCATGAAGACTGTTGATAACGGTATTGGGGTTTCTCGGGCAGGTTGCATGCAAGAACACGCTCCAAAACTGGCCAAAGATCTTAAGCACGCCTTTGCATAGAATACAACGAATAAGTGGGTTGAACACTAGACTAAGAACCGCCGTATCACACGTGGTCTTGCGTCAAATTCCAGGGAGGCAACCATTTCCGTATCCAAGCCCTAACATTAACCGTCATTACCCAAATCTTCCTGGAACCTCCTGCATGGCCACCTGAAATACAGTGAGTACATATTCCCATTCCCCGCCGCTAAGTGAAGTCAAGATATTGACATTGCATGGAAAATTATCTCCAATCAGTTCATACCTCCAAGTAGTTCGGATGATGTCGGACGATGTTTATTTTCATAGATGTTTTGGCAGATTTTGAATAATTTATACTGACCAAACTGTGAAAACCTCGGCGCCTCTGTGGGATTCGAACCCATGACAGCAAGGGGAAGGGTTTAACAAAGCCGAGGTTTTAACCAACCGAGCCACGGGGCCCCACCCGAAAACATGATTTTAATCACGTTTGGGTCCAGTTACCCGCCAAACAGACTGCAACGTCTAGAATTCACCTAATCTGATGCAGGTAACTGACTGCCCGAGCAGGATTTTCTAAGTAATCCACCTCGGATCCACCAGATGACTACCATGCTCACATAATTCACAGATGTTTTGGCAGACTTTGAATAATTCATATTGACCCAACGGTGAAAAACTAGGCGTCTCGGTAGATTCAAATTCACGACAGCAAGGGGAAGGCTCTAGTACAGCCAACACTCTAGCCACCTAAGCCACGAGGGTGTGGGGGGGGGGTAGCGTGACTCAAATGTGATAAGACTCACGTCTTCCGGTGAGGCCTCGTAGATCAGATGGCTAGATCGTTCGCTGTATTAAAGTCTTCCCCTTTGCTTCGTGGGTTCAAATTCCACCGAGGCGCCGAGCTTTTCACAGCTGGGTCAATATAAAGTTTATTTTTAGTCATTTACTCAATGCATTTCCTAAAATGTTCTTTTTCGCCCAAGTTGTACACGAGTTTCCCTTGAAGTTCGACACATTTACACGATTAATTAATTATTCCAAAAGGCGCTTCGGAACACATTTAGAGCTCGCACTTGTTTCAAATGATCGTGAGTCACAGTAACTGTTCTTATTTAAACAGCTTAATCAACGACTTTTTTCAGATGCGGACTTATGTACTTTTCAGGGAGAGGTTAATAAAACGCCGCCTGAAATTCCTCAAACCGTTATTTTTGGACCCAATCACTCCGCTTTAGAAGCGTCTACCGAAATTATGTTTTGTGTTTTTGATTAGGAAAGATTACTCAAGTGGGATTTTGATATTAATTATTGCGCAACATAATCCTTAAATATTCCAGTCATGCTAGCATGCCCGGCTTTCAAAAGAGCTGCTTTTCGACTATCTGCTTTGGTAGTATGCATTTTTCTCGTTGATTTCCAACGTTCTTGCAAATTTAATCATATTTTATTGAAAACATGCCGAAAAGTATCCCCTTTTGTACTAATTTGCTTGCAAATTACGCCTTCTTTACCCTTTGTCCGAGAAAGAGGATTCCTTCCGGTTTTAACAAAGTTCATCATTATCAGATTTCTGAAAACCGTAAAATGTCTATTCGTACAGAATTAAATCGGCACAGTAACAAACACTACAAATAAAGTATACGACCCGGTCCACACCCATTGCACAATGTCATGAGTGCTATAAAGGGCAAGTGGAGCACTTAATATTCCCCTGAGAGAATGCATACGGCATGTGTTTAGGAGACCCTGAATGCCCAGTGCGACGATAAGCCAGGGTTACAGTTACTCGGCAATTGAGACAACTATTAAAAACCGAAAGATACTCTCTATTCAAGTTAAAAAGTTTTCAAGGGCATAATCTGCTACCACATGAGAGCGTGAGAGAATATTCGTGTGCAGATTTTCTATAAAGTATAATTTATGAGCGCGTCGAAAATCAATGAAAAAATGCTTTTCTACATAAGCAGACATTTGATATAAAATATAGTTCATCCAGGTGGCCGATAAGCTCATTCAATGGCTGGCATCCCGGCATGATTGAACTATTTTATGGCTATGTTGCAAGATAATTACTAGCATAAACCCACTTAAGTAATCTATTCGAATGAAGAACACATTTCAAGGTTTCAGTTAAAATGTCGTGAGATAGCACATCTAATCTATGTGTAAGTGCTATAATCAAATTAAATACCAGATATGGATTCAATATTTCTGTTAATTTCTTGATAAAATAAACCCGAAAAAGGCCCCTACCTGGTGAACTCAAAGCACAAATTAAATAGCTGTATCGTAGATCGAGTGGATGTTCTGTTATACACGTTGGGAGAGTATAAAGATACCTTGGGTATGTGGCGCGACAATTGAAGTACACTGGTCAAGAAAACTTTGCGAAGTAGAGATATCTGCATCAAACGGATGTCGGGAAATGTTACTCAACGGAAAAATTAAGTGTCGTCTATATCGTTGTTTGGCTAAACCGAACTCCCGCACCTCCATTCATCCTGCAATCACACAAGCTAGTGCAGGTAACGACTGGAGACCGCGGTTTTCAGGATAATATGATGGTCTTTCGAAGGGGACTGACGACTATATTCTTTTATGGTCTTCCTCCGTCTAGAACAAAATAGCATTCCCAATTTTGCCGCTATCTGGAATAGTCGGATGAAGTTCGATTAAGAGAGCGCGCAAGGCAATAATGGCGTATAAATCAGATCGTGAGCAAATTGACAGACAAGTCCAAGTGGCTCCCTTATTACTACAGTAAGTGGGCTAACTCATGAAATGTCAACCGAAAGTCCGAAATTCGTTTTCGTTTCGAAAAGATTAAGTAAGAAAAGTGTGAAACTAATCAGTCTGAAGTATAATTCTATAATAATTCAGTTATCTCAGGACTCCGGCTTTCGAATGATATTCCTTTCGGCTGCATTTAAAAACTACACTCTGCAAAATCGACTACTTAAGTAGCATGAATTTTTCGTATTGATTTCCACTGTCCCCAAGAGTCTTATAATATGTCATGGAAAACATGAATGCAAATGTGTATTATTTTGCTCATTCGGTAGAAATCTACGTCTGTTTCCAATTTCGCACTTGAAGGAAGAGAAAAATTCGGTTTTTAAACTTTCCGATTTCTGAATATTTTTTATTTCGATCTGCCGTTTCACCTGCATTCAGGGTTTACAAACTACAAGCGATTTGTTTTCCGCGTACGGAAAACCACACATTCCTCTACGGTATAAAGAGCAGACCGTGTGGTGTTTATGAACTTTTGCATTGCAGTTGATCCATATTGTTAACTTTACAAGTCACGTGGGTAAATGCTGAGGCATGACATTTTTTGAAGAGACATTTGACGGTAAAAAAAGTTTCAAATTTATAAACCTTTTTAAAACTGACGTATGTCCTCCTTTGATTATAACATTGAGAGAAGACTTAATTTTCTACCGATTGATCGAAAGCACGAATATTTTTATACATGCTTTCCATGAGATATAATCGGACATTTAGAGGCGCCGAAAATCAATGAGAAAAATGCATGCTACATAGGTAGTCAATTTTTACAGAGCATAGTTTTTGTATGCAGCCGTAAGGAAGTTCGTTTGAAAACTGGCATCCTGAGGTAACCGAATTATTATAGAATTATGTCACACGATGACTAGTTTTACAACCTTACTTTTAGAAACGAAAACGCATTTCTGAATTTCAGTTGATATTTCATGAGTTAGCTTACCTATTGTAAAGGTAGGCAACTCAGTTTTATGATTGATGGCGTTTACCACGACGCTGTAGCGAAACGCAGAGGTGCTTGACCCATTTTAAATGTTAAATGGTTCGTGTCCATATGGCGATAGGCGCGAGAACTGTTATATAAGCTCAGAACTACAATATATTATTTCTAGTTTTAGGCTCTCCGCGAACTTTAACAGATAAGTACGTGCTGTTAAAGTATATATCCGGGTATAAACTAACAGAAGATCTGACTATGGGAGTAACTTTCAAAAAAATTTCCAACGAAACGAGATCGCAAACTGCTGATGTAAATTTTCTCATGCAACTGCAACGGGTATGTAAAACCCGTAACTGAAGCAAGTACTACTTTGCTATTGCTTATCAGAAATTGGTTTTTCATATAGTTAACCCAATGAGGCAGCTTGGAGGGGCGGACAAATGATCGGTCAATTCGTTAGACTTTCTGTGAAGTTAGAAAAGGCAGTCTATGACGGCCGTCGATTTGGTGAGGCGCATAAAGTGCCTTACAATGGGAGGTGAGCGCTGCAGGGACTTTCGACTGAGCCGTTAAACCTTTGCAGCCTCAAATGCAATTTTAGGGAAAACTTGGAGCCGGGCCAAAAGTACGGCATGGAGGCAGATTTAATTACCTGGTAGTATACATAAACCCCTCGAGTTAAAAGCGGTCATAACGTCCGCGCATATGCAAGTGAAATCGGGATAATGGACTCATAAGGCTTTCCGAATTACACACTGATAGCTTGGGCCAAATCATTCTCCCCCCCTCCGACCTGCAGAGGCTCTACCCAGCATGAGTACTGTTCAATTGCAAATTAAATCTCACACAACACTTACTGGCTATTAGGCACTGGAACATGACAGACATAATTATCCATTCTGGATCTTCAAAAGGCAACTCTTTTCGAACAGCAAAAATAAAGGACGGTGAAGATTCATTTGCACTTATTTGGCATCAAATGGCGGCAACCATTAAAAGAATAAACAATTCGGAAGACGTTAAACTATTCGCAACACAGGCTAAAGTCAAGTAAACAGTCAGGTGCGAAAAACGGCTCATTACTCTGCATGGCGCATTTGCGGATCCACTTCCGAGGTGTCTATATGGCCTTTGCTCACAGAGTAAGTAAGTCTCGACAGCGTAGAACTAGCCAACTTTGTGAGCTGTGGGTGTCCACTTAGGTGCCTTGGGCAACGCCTTCTATCCATCAAAAGAAAAATGCATTAACTGTGAAGAATGACTAAATGGGACTTCGGAAATTCAATCCGAGGGCGAAGAATGTTGTTCAGTGTTTAGACTGGCTGCAAGTTGAATCTTAACGTGGTCACACCGATGAAATCAGCGGCAATAAACCCAACCTTCGCGAACGGTTGCAGGGGAAGTTTTGCAGTCTCGCCTAAACCTGCGCAGTTACGTATCTCCTGTCGTGTTTTGGGTGAGTACAATTACGAAAACGACAACCCAGCCCTTCGAAAAGGGAGCAGACGCCAATATCCGGGGTTTCGGCGTCATTGTAGCAGAATCATCCAAAGTTACCAGTTTCGATGCGAGTTGAAATTCCATCAAACGGTTTTTTAAGGTAAAGGGTTCATAAACAGTGCAGTTATATACAACTTATCCAGGTGTCGGCCGGAAAATCATTCTTCTTACTGCTATAAGCGTTATGTAAACCTAACGGCTTGTCACTGCTAATCCGCCATACTTCAGCACTAACTTTCACCCGTAAAAATCATGGCCTAGTTCCATTGTACCAGGATGATAAATGGATTCCGCAAATACTATAATCATCTTCCAACTGCACGATATTCCTTGCGTTCCATATACGGTTGGTGAAATGTCTTACGGAGCATTAAATAAAGTTCTGATGTATGGCGTCGGTTAAAATGGAGTTCTCAAATGAGTTTGCAAAGAATATTATCTTACGGCATAGTCCCAAGGCATTTATGTCACGCCAGAATGCCCGCTCTTGAATGCACTTCTATCTGGCCCTCTGTAAATACAACATTGGCTAAAATTGACTGCCCATCTAGTATGATTGTATTTCAGTGACTATGCAAACACCTGTTGCGAAAAGCATGAACAAAAACATCTCCTCTATTTGGGTACGGCATTCCTTCTCCAAATTGTGCACCCAAATAAACGATATAACTTATTTTTTATAAAAGGTTCTTAACCCCCAAATACTTTGGAGCCGGATCTGCTGCTGCATTAGTACCAAGGATATTGAAACGATAAGCTAAACGTTTTCTGTCCTGTGAAGAGGATGCCACAAAGGACTCATAAAACAACGTTGACCACCTTATATGGATCATGAACAAATGGATAATTACAATTGTAAATGCGTAGACAACTTATGATCATGAAAAATTGCATAAACCCTGACCTTATCCGGACGAAAATCACCCTTTTTCGAACAGCAAATACGGTAAGGATTTAAGTTACGACAACAATGATCTTGTAGGGTACGTTTTTTGCGTGATTGCTATAAAATACGTTGGGACTTATAATGGCATCGAAAATCGATGGAAAGACTGATATTACAAAAGCGACCATCTTTGAGGAACGTGATTTTCGTGGGCGGACTGAAAAAATGCGCGTATTCAAAAGCCGGCGTTTTGCGTGATAGTTACTATCACAACGCCACCTACGGGAATCTTTATACCCGACGCTATATTCCGAAATTCCAGCTACCATTTCACGAGATACATCGACTACTGAATTTGATATGGAGTATAAAAACGGGGAAAAGTCTCATTACCTTTTACTTGTTTCACAATCGGCAAATTGACAGGTGGTTTAATTACCAGTCATGCTTGGCCAAAAACGTGGGTGTTTTATATTGCCGACGCGGAATGGAAAAATTCAAAAATTTGCCCTAAAATGATTTGCTACGGGAAAACCAGCCTGTTATTAAATAACTTTACCTTACTCGCCGTTCACAAAGGAGGAATCACTGACAGGAATTGAAAAGGTAGTCCCTTTGTAGTCAATACAATGAACTGATATCTACCTGACAATG
This sequence comes from Spirometra erinaceieuropaei, assembly GCA_902702965.1. Classification (NCBI taxonomy): domain Eukaryota; kingdom Metazoa; phylum Platyhelminthes; class Cestoda; order Diphyllobothriidea; family Diphyllobothriidae; genus Spirometra; species Spirometra erinaceieuropaei. The sequence continues at coordinate 310,740 of CACRXP010000405.1, read as the reverse complement.
CCAGCAAACAGTCCCATTCACTGTACGCGTGCAAAAAGAGTCTTGTATAAAAGGGGTGTCGCTGAAGGCAGACGTTTTTGACCGAAAAGTGCGCAACCTTATCTGCCATGCAGAAGGCCAAATTAGGCGCTTACGAACAATGTAAGTTGGCCCTACCTGGGCGCTAACTAGTGACCGAATCAGCATGATAATTTCACATCACCATTGCGTGAAAATATGACGATTCATCGGTGAAGTTCGATGGGGTTCGCCCACACAGGACGGGATATTTCCAGTCGAAAATCGGACGAAATCCTTTCCAGGTTGTGAAGGGTTAGCCTCATGCTAGTGAATAGATGCTTCCAGGTACTAGAATAACAATTTAGACGGATAAGGTCATTAATGAAGATATGGAAGTGGAAAAGACTGGCTACTCCTAGCCCCTCTGATTTATCAGCCAGGCAGAACCAAACTGCAAGTCGAGAAGACCTGAGACGTGATGTTGGGCCAATTGGTTATCGAGTATTTGAGTAAAACTTCACCCCAATTAATTTTTCCACCAAAATCTTTTCGGTTTTGAGTCAAATTACCTAAAGACAGTAACTCTGGTTTTCTCATGCTAGAGGACGGACAAAGAATGATCCAGTTTTTTTCTGGAGCTTTAGAGTAGAGCTCTTTAAACCGATTACTTATGGTGCCGAGCAGTATTAAGCTAACGAAGATGGAGAAGGAATGACGGTTGACACTCCCAGCCCCAGCTATACGCAAACGCAGGCAGATTCGAGCCCGGATACTTCGAGTACCGATTTCACAAGTCAGACGCCGTATTGCGGAACTGCAGTCTAGCTGACGTGCTGACTGTGGTGGCGAACAGGAATGGAAAATGGCGATTAGATGGTATGACTGCTGGGTGGAACGTATTCGTTATGGATCACCTCGGAACACAATCTGGAGCCGCCACAACCAGTCGTACAGTGACACGCCCTATAGATTCTTCCGTAGTTGGACACTCAAGTCACAAGTTTTGCCAGTGGCCGACAGGCTGCAGCCGGCCACGTCGGATCTTCTCATCTTTTTACCTATTCCTGTTGTAAACCATCTTGAGCGCAAGGCGACTGCTGCGTTTTACGAGACCTGGGGGCAGGTGAAGATGCAGTTTGCGCTTACAAATCCAAAAGAATTAGTGAACTTTTCTCAAAACCGATGCATCTCCTTATAAAGCGCTGAAACACCCCATGATATGACAGACAGTGTCTAATTCCGTGTCCTTAACTTAACCCTAATACTAGCACTAATCCTAACCCTAAGTTAACCTGGAGTTTCGGGAGAGCCACCTGTAGTTTCCGTGCCCCGTAAGGAGAGACTGGTTAATGCCTTTCTGGCACGCGTGAGAGGAACATTATCGGAAAAAACCTTGTTTACGTCTAGGGTTTTCAAAGGGTGAATCACTTTAGTTCGAGGCTTACAGGACCTTAATTTTAAACGCAGATTTTCTTAAAACCATTCCCTTATCACAGGAACCGTCGGCGTTTAAAAGATCAGAAGGCAGCGCTGATGAAACGCAAAAGGCAGATAAAATCTAAATAAACAATTTTGGTCTCGACAGAATAGCTTACAGTCAACAAAGTCTGCCAGCGATTTTTAAAAAAAATTAAAACTAAACACTTGCACAAAGGTGGCAGAAATAGTCAACTTTCGATGGCCAGAATTTTTCAATTACTTTGTTCCTCATTTGCAGGGAAATCAGTGCATGCCCGCGCCGAGGAGAGCTAAGATTAGGCAGGTTAAAATCTGCGAGCTTAACCTGCGGACATTCTGAGATCATAAGTCATAAGGGGCGATTAGGTGATTACGGGCTGGGCAGCTTTTCACATCCGCCTCTACAGTGAGTGACCGATCTCCTGAAATATTGGCCGAAACTCTGTAATGCGTTCTCGACTAAGAAGGATTACCTAGGTTGGTTTGCAGTATTAATTATCACGCGACATAATCTCGTGATATTTCAGACTTTCCAGGATTTTGGCTTTTGAATAAACCGCTTTTCGACCGCCCGCTGTCGATAAAATTGACTGCTTAAGTAGTATGTATTTTTCCCTCTTATTCTCGATGCCCTTATAAATTCGAATTCATGTTGTAGAAAACGTGCTCAAAAATGTGCTTTCTTTTATTTATTCTGTAGCAAACCACGACGTCTTTGCAATTCATTCTCAGACTTTCTAATTACAAGATTTGTTAAGACTGCGCAATGTCCCTTTGTACTTCACCACACACGTCCATTTTTTATTGCTCCTCATTAAGTATACAGCATTGTCCGCATTCATTTAAAACCTTTGTGAACTCTACATGGAATCTTCTTAAAGACACCGAAGAGTATGTGATGTTCCTTACGCGGAAACGCTAGTTCAACGGCTGATCGGACTCTAAATTATCAGGAAAAGGGGAAACGGCAACGGTAGGATGAAGGACGCCACTTAACTGTTGGTGGTAGACTGTGGATCGTGTCATATGGGAATGGTGGCAATGGGGATTTTACGGGTTAGGCAGCACGTCAGACAGCAAGCTAACGAAATGCAAGAAAGCATAGAAATTATTTGGATTTCTGTCGAAAATATTATCGAACGGCATTCGTATGGCAACAGAAATGAGAGCGCTAATTAAAAACTAAACAAAACGCAAATTTCGATAAATAACAGAGTTGTGGTTTGAGGTCGTACGAAGTATGTGTTCTTGGCGCTGTAATGTCTTAAACGGTCTACAAATTGATGCTAAGATAAAACCCCATATGGCAAGATCAACAGCCTACCGACAGTTAACTGGGGTCCTCCACCCTACTGGTGTCGGGGAAACTTTTTCAAAATCTAAATATGCCTCTTCTTCGAGTAAAATTACGAGAAAAAAATGATTCACTACCAAAGGAGTGAAAGAGAGCCTGTTTTGTGCATATTTTATACAAGATATATGTGAATTTATAAGGGAACATAAAATTGTTGTGAAAAAAAGAATGCTAATATACTATTCATTTTTTCCGAGTGCGTTTTTTATAGGCGGTCGCAAAAAATGCATTCAAAAGTCAACACCCTGGCGAGTCCGAAATATCATGGGACTATGAGGCGTGATAATTAATTATCCAATCTCATATAAGTAATCCTTCCTAATCGAAAACGCATTTCAGAATTTCGAACAACATTTCATGAGATCAGTTACCTACTGTATGTTCTGCGAAAAATATCTTCAGTGAAAGGAAAATACGCTCCAAGTCAAAAGGACCAATACTGACGAAACAACGACGACCAGATGTGGTTCTGCATTTAGGTTTTTCACGCAAATATTTTGTGCAGAAATTATCTTCACAAAGGGAGATAAGATGAAGTAGGTTTGAAAGAGTGAGGGCTCAAAATGGTGTGATTTGTGTAGAGATACGTTCATTCATAATAACCTCAATAGAAATAGAATTGCGCTCAAAGGTTTCTTAACTAAGCCAATCTGAGCAAGCCTGAGGAGATTTTGGAGAGATGTTAGTTGAAATTTCTGTTGCCTGTAGAATGGGGAAGTACAAGTCTGAACTGCGATCGGTGGCGACGTAGAATCAGGGGTGGCACCAAGATATTTCAAAACTATATCAAGAAAACTTTATGCAAACAGGTCGCGGGAAACGACCTGCAGTATAGCTTTGATTAAATTGATGGTTTTTAAGCGTTCTTTGTGCAGGTAGCAGAAAAGACGGTTCATTGTGGCAGCATGAACTCGCATGAGAGTTACTTGGGGCATTATACTCTATCGAGATCAGTAATGAAGCATGTCCACGTCTCGGATTCATGGCCTTCGGTGCATATTGCATGTCGTCAGCAAATGCAGTGTCACACGTGACATTGCGTCGGAATCATTATAGGTCTGCTTACTTCGGCGACGGAATCCGCTAGATTTATTTGCTTTCCAATATCGGCTAGTGTCACACGCTAGCCCGATTGGGATTAAAAATATCTTTATCCGAACATCGTTTCCAGGTCTTTTGAATATGCGCGCTCGCTCCCAATGACCAATCATAAATTAATGAAGCCGTTTATTATAAGGGTCCAAAAAACCAAAAGTTGCGGCTCTGGTTGAGACCATGAAATATTTAGAGTAAACCCAGATGTCCCACAACGGCCATCGGATGCTTAAACAAGAATGAGAGCTCTTTCCTAAACTATTTTCAAACTTTTTACCGCAAAGGCTCCTTACCTATGAAATCATTTACACCAATAACCGCGACAAGAGAGATGCCCTGGTGGCAGCTACTGGCTAGTGCTGGCATGCTTAACAGACGCAGTCGGAGAATGGCAAAAACGAACAATCATTGACCCGTAAGAGGTAACATTTTGTTACTCGAAACGTTTTGAAATTTCACGAAACCCAACTGCGAGCCAAAACGTCGCGGTTAGAAAAAAAAAACAACAGTCCACCCCGAACAGGGACGTAAGACGACGTGCGTTTTGGTACAATCACATGGCCCGGGTCCACCAAGTGAAGGTCTATCGGAGGCGGAGGAAAAAATGGCTGTGCTTCTCGACAGTGTGCGTTTTACACCCGTGCCTGCTACAGATCACAGGCAAGGTCCGCACAAAAGGCGGAGAACAGCTGACGCAAAGTTGGCCAGCTGGCACGCGACCATCGTACGTCGAGCCGAAATCTGCGCAATCTGCACAACGTCGGGTCAGCCGACCAGTCACCTCATCGCAACAGAACTGCCATCAACAACGATATGACCAGAGGTTGACGTAGCCCGCAGTGGAGCGTTTGAATACTAAGAGGCACACTTTCCGGTCTGCCATACGACTTGGCAGATCGAAAGTGCCGGAGAATGAGCGGGTGAGTCAGCCACTGGTGCACTGTCCCCCTCTATCACAGATGAGCGTTGTCGTGTACGAGTAAAGACCGATGACCTAGCTGACAGAGAGCTGGGGGAAAAGTAATGTCGGCATTACGACAACTACCACCACCACCACCACCACCACCACCACCACCACCACCACCACCATCATCATTACCACCGCCACCGGCGAGAGTCGGGATTATCCATTCTGTGTGCGCGGTTGTGCAGGCCACCAGAACTCAGTACAAGTAGCGGGCTAATCACAGAACTTGGAGTGCGCTAGCGACCGAAGTTCACCCTCCTCTGTAAAATCAAACCTGTGCGAAGGAAAGCCAGCCTGGGGCCTAAAATTTTGTGATTCAATGGGCTTCGAATTGACGCGATAATTCAGTCCTTGAGACCGAGGGAACCAGCATACTTTGGTTCCTTCTGAAGTTAGTAATTGTCATAACATAAGAGCGGGGCTCGCATGACTTTTCGCAGCCGTCGTCATCATTATTACTATTATTATTAACCATAGCACAAGTGTATTACATGACGGGAGCAAGCACATATAAAGAGGACACGGAAACGGTAATGAACTTCGCGCCGTACGATCGATCGGTTATAGGCACAGTTAGAGATGACACCTAGGGGGACTTTGAAGAGAAAGTTGCGGTCGCAAATTGGGAGAAGCTCCTTTAAGCATACAAGATAGCACACGGTGACATCGGGATAATATAGGGTGCTATCATTCTCAATGATGCAACTGTACTGAAGTAAGTTTGAAGTTGAAACTCCGCATCGGACATTTTTCGACGGATACCTTGATCACAAGGAACAGGAAGGTGAGATTTCAGACAATCTCATAAACGGTCCATCCTCGTGCCTTCTGGCAGTTTCAAGTTTTATGTTGTGCTACAGTCCGACCGTCCATTTCGACTATGGCTGCCGCGTGCCCCGCAGTATCACGGGCGCAGGGACAATGACTTAAGCGCGACTCAATTTATAGGGATGGAAGGCTTGCCCAGCATCCACTGCACTCTCCTCTTCTTTGCTCACCAGGTTCCGGTGGCAGAAAACCATCAAGACGACCGAAGACGCAGTGAATGACAGGGCCTGATGGTACGCCTACGCGTGCCTCACACACGTGGCCCGCACAGCGGATACCGGGGTTCCGCACGCACACACTAGTAGGAGTGCCATAGGGGTCACATTGTTCCCCGGCTCTCCGTCCTGAGGAGAGGACCAAGTTGTTGGCAAACCAGGGATTTTAGCGTACCGTTATAGTCTACGAGCGTCTCCGATTGTTTATAGTGAGAAATATGAGCTGAGAGAGTCTATCTCACGCTCTCTTCCCTCTTCCGGCCACCAGTCCACTATTTTAAGCCAGTCAGCCATCGGATGCGTGGTTTTGTTGCTTACACGCGTTACAAGACACACCACCAACTCGGTTTCCATTTCCACTTAACTGTAACCGTCAAGATGCCAAAAAGAAATCGGAAGGTGATCCAGTGAAATTTCACAATATTGTCAATCGCGTGTGTGAAGTCTTCAGCTCGGAACACTTCCATGCTTCCATATTCCAACTTGGATCCGAGGCGTTAAAGAGCAGTCCTCCGCATGAAAAAAATGCCATTGAAAAGTGAAAGTTCTGCAGTAAGCTTCCACGCCAGCGGCACTCACAAATGTGCTCCATCTCAATACTTTATTGCATTAAGTAACAAGTAGCTGTCAGGCAAAGGTGTTGGAGGCTCAGGTATATGAGGACGTCTGCGCTCATTCCCCACACCTGACATATGACCGACTCAGACTGTGGTTGGGCGCCTGGAAATGGGAATGGAGGGTGAGATTGGCGATCGGCACACTTTTCTTGCTATATACAACCTGACGCGCTTGAAGCTATCACAGTGCGCTAAAAGCCCTGGTTTGGAAGGTTGACAATCGATGGGATAACTCGGACCTCGCAGTCAAACCAGTGTGGGCTTGTGTGGAGTGGCGGACTGGTCAGGCTGTGATGGTTCCTCCTGAATGTGCATCTATGGCACTCCCACCCGGTGGGATCCGAGCCGGGTATGGTTGCACGCCTAGTCGGGGCTCCGGCCACGTAGGTCCCCTGCGCCTTCTTCCACCTCCGGTTTTTCTTATCACTGGACCCGAGGGGGCGAGGGAGGATGTGGAGCAGTAAATGGGAGCCCAAGTCACCGTTCCTGCCCTCAACCTGCTATGCAGCATACGGTAGACATCTTCGAAATGTACAATCCAACCATCGTATGATGACTTCCATTCTGAACCATACTTTTACTTTGTCGCTGTCAGCCTCGACCACTGCAAGTGACGCGGATCCTTATTGGTACGTGAACGTAGCATCGATCCCACTCCTCTCACGGAAGCAGAAGTCAAGAGGGATAAAAACGGATGCACGCCTAGAAAGTGCCGTGTAAATGGAGGCTATTAGAACCTTGGAGATGCTCATAAGCCCTACACACTGAACCAACGATATTCGTTCCGTCAATGGACAACCAATAAACCAATGAAGAAATATCAGCCATGCAAATTTATCCGGTTTTCCCCAGAACGATCTGCTTTAGAGGTCAGAGTTTTCTTACAAGGCAACGTGTAAAACGAAAAACTCAAAGAAGATACAAAAACACATTTGCTTCTCTGGGAGAAGTTGTAATCAGCCCATTCGGTTGACGCTTTTAAAAAATAAAGCCTACTCAGAGGGCTTGTAACGTTTGAAGAAATGTTACAAAAGCAATCAGCTTCCGTCGCGCGGCATTTTCTAATTAGCCTGTTTTCCATTAGCAGAGTTCTCGCCACATACGCATTTTGAGATGAGCTAAGATAAGAGAGGTTGGAATATGCAAGCCTAATTTGGCAGGAATTCTGCAATCACAGGTCGTGAGTCGTACAGCAAAATACGAATTAGGCGACTTTCAAACAGCACCCTCTATGTTCTGCTGAGAAGTTTTCGAAAAATATCCTCAGAAACGCGAAGAAAACTTTTGCAATTATTTCAATCTTTGTACAGAAATTACTTTCACAAAATGGTATGCGATAAAATAAGTTCGAAAAAGCCAGACCTTGAAATGCTGTAATTAATGTGGCGAAGCATTCGACTAATAATGCCAACACCATCATCTCAATTCGAAATCTTCGTACGAGGCAGGAAAAAGGTTTATCACTTTTATAACTAGATCATCCTTACTAAGCCTGATTAGATGTAGGAATGACGAAATTTAAAATGCTGTAACTTAGGTAATTTAAACTGAACAAGATAAAGACGAGCATCGATGACATGACACATCCGTACTGAAACCAAGAAATTACAAAGCGAAATCAAGGGAAATTTATGCAAACAGATTGCAGTATTGCAGTACCAAAGGCTGCAAGGCATTAAGATTGATGATGCCAAAGACGTCTGCCAGATGTTTCGAAGTCTGGCAAGGAGCCAGGCTCGGAGCCATTAACCTCTACCCTAAGCACACAATTTTGCATAAATTAGCCCTTAACCAGGTTGATTTTCTCCGGACTGATTAACGCGACCTGAGTTCCAGTTTTTCTGGCAATAATGCCTTACCAGCATTTACGACTTCGACCCCTATGGCGCCTAGTCTTTTGCCAAGTGACAATTCCTCAGAACTTGGCAACTTAGATCCTGAAATTTCCCGCAAGCAGTCGGTTAGGAACGGTGAGCCACGCATCCATGCCGCGCACTACACATATACACAGTTTGTGACCTAACTCATGAAATGTGTCGAAATTTACGAATGACTGCCAATCACTCGCAAACCGACACCATGTCATGATTCCAAGTTCTATGTTAAGTAAGTACATGTTTTAAAGGACTAAAAACATAAAAGAAATACTAACGGTAGTATCCTTTGTATTCTCTGATTACCTCAAGCATCGACACAAATATAACGGCCTTGTTGAGTGCTGTTCATAATTCCCGAGAGAACGGTACCAGCAGAACCAAGCCCAAATACCTCTTCCATCTCCGAACTGTGTATTCCCTGCCAAGTTCTGAGTTACTTAAGCCCTCCGACATGCACATACGTCACACTGAGTGAATTTTATACTAGAAGAGTTAGTATCCGCTAAAACAAACAGGAATATTTCCCTATAATACCTCCATCTTTCCATTAGCTTTTGCATATTCTCCACTGCTTTCTCGCAGCTCCACCCAGAACGCCCCTTTTACCACTGTTTCTATATTGCACGCGCCTGTGTTACCCATTGCCCGGCTGGACAGCGTTTCCGAGCCCTGTCTATTGAACATACTGTCGAGAGTGACATTTCCTAGATTGATACTTAAATGCAGCCTGTTAGTCACTGGGATTAAGTAATAACCAAGTCTGCATAGCTTTCAGGTGGTATAAACCGTTGTAGTTTGTCGCAAAATATTAGTGGTTTCAGTCTGTCTGGTAGCAATAACGCCTTGATTGTGTGGGTTATCGGCTTCTAGTCGTTCAACGGCTGATTCATTGCAACGTTTGTGTTGCCAAGTATTCCGGCCGCTGTGAGTGCTGGATGTCCTTAACCCAACTTCCAATGTAGTTGCTAATCAAAGTCCTGAGCATATGCTTCGTAGATTTTCTGCTGGCATGTGATTCACTTGCTAGAGATGCAATCCAGCAGTCTCTGACAGATGGGTGCGCATGGTTTCAGGTGGTTATAAAAGTAGACACTGCGTCCTGTCGTCAAAGACTGCTCTGCGATTTGGGAAGGAGCATGGACCGCACATATAAGTTTTTGTGGAATAGGACAAGTTCTGCGAATATTATTTGGTTAAACAGAAATGTAACCGCCCATGAAATCCACCCCCAGGGCTGCACTGTATTCTCTGATCACCTCAAACACCGACACTAATCCAACGACCAGGTTGAGTGCTGTTCATAATTCCCGCAAGAACGGTACCAGCAAAACCAACCCAAAACAGTGTCAGTCCACACGAACCCGCATATTTGCGAACTGTGTAATTCCTACGAACCCCAGACTCGTTTTGGTGCATGCCACTAAAGATTCGGCTTCATGGAACATTTAGAGAATATTAATGCCGTGAACCATTCTCGGGCTATAGACGACATCTTTAATTCGCCATTTAAAACGATTAAAATTTTAAAATCAAAGACCATAGGCCATGCAGATTTCATTGTCGAGATCAAAAAGCTCCTAAGGTATGACATTTTGGCTACGCAAAATTAGGCTAGTTTTAACGAATAATTGACTATTATCAGTAAAGATTTCTTAAAAGACAGCGCATTCACAGAATATGTCTGTGTTACTAACTATCGGACTACTGGATATCCTTAACCTTACTTCCAAAAAATGTGTTAGTCGAAACCCGGAGCACATGCTTCGCAGAAATTCTGCCAGCAATGCAACTCGTCAGTCTGTGCCTGTGCGCGTGGTTTCAGTTGGTTTTAAAAGTGGAAACCGCGTCCTGTCGCCAAAGACTGTTCCGCGACTTGAAAAGGAGCGTCGCACTCACGTGTGCGGTTTTGTCAAGAAAAAAATGTTGGCAAATATCATTTGGTTGGACACAAAAGTCCCTCTCCCCCCTGAAGTCAACTCCAAGTCTGTACTGTATCCTCTGATCACCTCAAACACCGACACTACTCCAACGGCCTTGTTGAGTGCTGTTCATAATTCCCGCGAAAACGGTACCAGCAGAACCAACCCCAAATAGTGTCAGTCCATATGAAGGCGCACATTTTTGAAATTTGTGTTTCCTGCAAAGTCCAGACAGGTTTGGCTGCAGAACCTTTGCCGTATACGTCATTATGTCTAGATTTTGTAGCATGCCAATATAAGTAAATCGCATTTAAGTCAACATACAAAATTAGCACGCTTCCTACTGCTTCGATACCATGGCATAGGCTGGAAGCAGAGAAATAAAAAAGACGGGCGTACTCTGAAATGAACAATTTTCGGAATAGATAACCCAATGTCAACTGAGAAAATGCAGCCCAAACAGATTAATATGGTGGAAATAGTGTCGAGAGTGTCATTGCCCAAATGCAGACGTCTACTCGTTGAGATGAAAGAAACAACCAAGTCGGCATGGTGCCGTCTGCCATTGAACATCAGAGGTTCATGGCGTCAGTCTGCCTGGTTGCAGACCTGCTTTTAGTGCGTTGATTTCTCGGCATCGCATCGTTCATTAGCAAGTCCTGCAACCTTCTAATTCATAGCGACTTTTGACCTGGGCGAGCCGTACAACTGAATACGAGGATTGATCAATAGATTGTTTCGAGAAAATATCACAGTGTCGTTCCGAATTAAAAACTTGAGGGCCAGTCTCGAGTCTCAGCTCTGTTTTAAATCCGGTCTTCGAGAGCCCGCCGTCTTTTATTTAAAGTAAGCACTCTTTTGCTGCATAATTTCAACACTTACATGGTTGCGCCGGGTCGAAGCACGGAAGACGGTCTTGGGGGCAGCGTCACGTGTCGGGGGGAGGTTTCTGGGGGAACAGATGAACAGACGTCGCGTGAAATGGATCCCGGAGATGTAATAGCTGGTGTCCGCGACTCCTGCAGACGTCTTATTGATTGATCAAGATTGGAGATTTCGGAAAATGCTGTTTTCCACCTTACAGCATCCTGGAAGAGAAATAGAGAGTTGTGAATTTCCCGAACATTAAGTCGTATAGATACCAATGATTACGTAAATTAATTGCCAACTAGTCGCACATGCTACAAGGCTCAGGGGCCTTCGGAAAATTCCTGTCTAGTTTTAAAAGGTTCACGCACAACAAAAATATCGTCGTTTATATACAGTAAGTCCGCGCTAGTCTATTTTTACTGCTGTGCACGTGTGAGATACATCTGAGACGTAAAAATTAACGCCGCATCGGCCGCTGCGCCCGGTCTTATCACCAACTGGCCTCAGACGGTCAGATTGTGGGAGCGAAAGGAAATAGGAAGTGAGGCTAACACTGGAGAATCCATTCTTACGCACATAGGCGCATTCCTTGCCCATAATAAACCTGACGCGCTTGAGCCTGTCAAGACGGAGTCAAGTGTCCTGGCTTGGGAGGTTGCAAAAGATGGCACGACTCGGTCTTTCGCAGAGCTGCAATGGCTCCTACACAATGTAGTCTTCATGCCATTCTCATCCAAATCGAAGCCCAGCCGTCCTTACGATAGTTTGTCACATGTGGTGGTGCCCGGCACGTGTAATGCCCGCGTAGACGGGTCCGTTCAATCGTGCCAGTCACTACGCGCGAGTCCTTCCTTTCGTCATGTTGACATTGTGCTGCCATCAGAATCAGATGGGCGAGGGAGGAGAGGGCGGAATTCTGGTTCACTGCAAACTAAAATTCAAGCGCGAGTCACTATCCACCCAGCTACATCGTGAGGCACGCGGTGTATGCCGTCGTTTGCGACGATAAGGCTGTCGGATGCGGACGGTCGCGATATCAACTGCCGGAAACGAGCCCGTAACCCTTGAAATCTCTCAACTGTAACTCCAACCTTAGTCCTAGCACTAATCAAGACTCGAATCTTAAGTACATTACCAAACATAACTTCAGCACTAACTCTTAACTAAACCCAAACTATTGTTAAAAGACCGTTCATCTAACCAAGTACGGGAAATTTTCGCTCCGTTGCTACTTGCGCCTCAATTTGGAACCGTCACGCGCAGTTGCATAGCGATCAGTATTGGACCTAGAATGAATACCAACTGAGACCAAAGAGAGATTGGGATTGCCACTTCTGCCTAGTTAGCCGTTGTTAGCCAGCCATACCAGACGTCAGGTTTTGGAAGAAATGGGATTCGAACCCCGAGTCTTTGGTCAATGGCTGCCTTACCTTCACCAAAGGCGCAATCTGCATCCCGTAACCAATGTAAGTAAAGTTCAATTACAGTTTTGATGTGGTAGTGACACCCAAGATGTTCTAACCGCAGAACCCGGCTATACGCATGAAAGAAATTCAAATGCGTGAGCTTCCGGTCCTCCAAATTAGGGAACTTCAAACCTCATGATCTTCCCGATCTTTGGTTCGTGCGCATTTGATTGAGGACGACATTAGGACGGGAATAAACCTCCGAAACTTCTGAATTATTACCTGTGAAAATACGTCTCTGTAGAAGGAGTGCCGAGAAGGAGGAGAGAGACTAAGGCAGCGCCTTCTGGGTTATTAGCAGTCATCAGTCAGTCCTGCCTAATAACAAGTCTGGAAAGTCTCGTACTCGGGTTCGATCGTCATTGAGTATCAAGAAGTCCAACGCTCTACTTCGGTAATTAATGCACACATGTGGAGAAAATCCTTCGGAGCAAACTTTTCTAGACTCCGTATAGAAGTTAACACAAAAAATTGAAACGAATGCCACCCGCTACTGAGGATTTCGTGCGTAATATTGTAATCTGGCAACAAGTGACCAGTACTGTGGTACAGGGACGCTCAATCGTTCTCCTGGGCCTAACAGACTCTCCTTCTCTCTCTCTTGAGTTCAACCAGCAGCCGCACAGCGGCGCATGATATAGGCACAATGTTATTACCGACAAAGATAAGGGAGACTGGAATGGCCATTTCTGGTATATTAGCCGTCGCCAGCCAGTCATACCCCACCCCGAAGTGTGGAACACCTGAGACTCGATCCCGCGACCTGTCAGTTAGAAGTCCGACGGTTCTAACCACTGGGCCGCGGGCTCATTGTTCTGTCGGTTGCGATCGGCAGTGTGCGATCGTTGATATAGGCTGCATTTTACTACCCAAAAAGACAAAGTAGACCATTGTTCATTCCCAATCGAAACCGACAGGACAACGGGTCCGTATTCCAGTGGTTAGAGGTCGCGAGATCGAGCCCCAGGTGTTCCACTCTTCGTGGTTGGATATGGCTGGCTGACGACGGCTTATAAGTCGGAAATGGTCGCTCGAGTCTCCCTTGTCTTTGTCTGTAACAACATTCCGTCAGTAGCATGGTAAATTATTCAGACCGCCGACGCGTACCACACACGATCTGGCCTCTATGCAATATGCCAGGGTGTTTGGGTCTTGGACTGCAGACAGTTCCGCCTTGTGGCGTAGTGTTTTTTCGCATTTCTTTCCAACCAAACCACCCACTTACTCACTGGGAGTACCCCTTTGCCAGTTAAAAATAGGTTATGTTTATTAGATGGGACCTCAAATCGTCAAAAAGTCCACAGCAAAAGTACTTCTGAGGAAGCTGACTCCAGCTCTCAACGGAGGGTGGAAGGGCGGCGTCAATGTTTGTCGGATTACTTTGACTTTGGCCTGCACCTAACAGTTCTTTAGACGTTCACATGCTCACAAAATGCACGCACACCAGTCCCGCCTTGAGGTTGGAAACCAAAAGAACACAGTGTACTCTTTCGTCCTCCTCGCAGATGCCCCCAAGGCACGTTTTTTGGCGCACGCCTGCTGACCGGAGTTAGTGGAGACTGCCGGTGCAAACGGGTCGTGTGAATAAATGCAAGACAAGGAAGAAGACAAGGTTGGATGATGCCAACATGTGACCAAAGTCTTGAGTAGAAAACGCACTGAAAGAAGATCTGGTCACGTAGCGAGGCGAATTTACTGCCTTGGGAATTTAAGGGGGAGATGACGTCCGCCCCAGGCAATGCTCTGGTAACCATGATTGTCACCAACGCAAACGTAATAACTGCGTTGTTACTTCTCGCATCGAAGGAATGCGGCCGTCTGCCAAAAAACAGGTTTCCTTTTGCGGCCTAGAGTAAAAAAATAAGAGGACCTTGTGTTCCCCAGCAGCAGAAGCAGTTTCGTTTCGTTAATCGTCAGTCGGACAGCAAACCGACGTCGCCATATCCTCTTGCTCTGACTACTTTTTCCTTCCTGAAGAGATTTTAACACTTATTTCTCTATTCATTTTGACACAACTGAGCTTTTCACAGTTGGCTCAAAATGAATTAATTCCTCTGTTTCTTATTAGAAAACTGGGACGACTGCCCGCCTTGAGCATACACGACGCACTTCGTACGAAGCCACTCATTTAATTTTCAGAGTTTCCTGTGTTTCAGATGTCAACATTTGAGAGTGGATCATGCGTGATCTCATCCTAGGAGAGAGAACGCTGTATACCGAGCGTCGAACGAAGATTTTGAGACACTTCCCCAACCGGAATCTGGATCGCAACCGAGTGCGGATTTCCGGTCTATCCGCTTTGATTAGTCTACCTGCTCGAGTAATCTTCTTACCAGACGCTGCCTTCTTCAAATGCTCCAGTTTCGGGAAGAGAAAAATGACTATGTTCCAAATCGACATCCAAATGCTCACTGCAGTCAAAACGTGCACATGAAAAAAGAGCGCTCGAATTTCGAATTCGGCTGTCCACTGCCCTCAGATATCTTTCTGCGTCGCTTTTTTCGTTCTCGCACCCGCTGACGCATTCTCGGTGATAAAAAATTCCCTGCTGGTCGTTTTGTTTTGTTAGGATTTCGAGACAAGATGAGATCTGATTGTTGCCCATGTCCCAGAAAAACCCTCCACGATCTAGGTCGTACGTCCCTTAGGCCCTTCGCCATTCATGGCTACAAACAGAGGCGGTTTGAACTTCGACGCATCGCTCAATTCCTCGGTGTCATTGAGCGCTTTATGAAAAGACTGTAAAGGTCCTGACCGACCCTTGCTTGTGTGGTTTTATCAGAGGCCAAGCATTTAAATCATTTCTGGAAAACTGTGGTAGTTGTGTCGCATCTTTTTTATCCCGAGATACCCACTTTAAAGGTTATATTGGGTTTCTATTTAAAGTGAGCGTTTGGCGGTGCATTCTCGGGTGTCATTTCGGATGCCGTAACCAATGGTATTTGATGTAATTGCTGCTAGTTCCCCAGAACTTAGACTTGTAAGTCCTCTGTTGCGCATTTACGCAAAACCCTGTTGTGTCTTTCTCCGACTGTCACACTCTGCACGGACTATGATACCCTCTTGGTTGTCAAAAGCCCCTTTAAAAACAGCATGAAAAAATTGTCTACACATTCTTCAGCACCAGAAGAATAGCAAGGAATGGAATGAGGTCTGATTTAAACAGAATGTTATTACTGACAGAGATCAGGGAGACTAGAATGGCCACTTCTGGCCATTTCAGGACAACGAGTGCGTGACTTAGAGGTTAGAAGCGTTGGACTTCTAACTAGCAGGTCGAGGGATTGAGCCCCAGCTGCTTCACACTTCAGGATTGGGAATGGCTGGCTGACGACGGGTAATGGGCCAGAAATGGCCGTTCCAGTCTCCCTTCTCTTTGTTGGTAATGCAATTTTGTCTATATCATGCGCCGCTGTGCGGCTGCTGATTGGGATCGAGAGAGAGGGCCCGTAACGCACAACGGGACGAATGATTTCGGAAGAATCGGTCGGTGACCATCCCTCCACCAGAGGTTAGATTTTCCGTTAGGTTTGCTTTGAGCACCAGATACTTGACAGACTCGGACAGCCAGATTGCGCAGGGGAGAAGAAAGAGATAATGAAACCGATTCTTGGGAACGAATTCTCACGGAACCTTAGAGCATTCCTCACTAATGATAAACTCGGTGTGGAAAGAGTCGTGAATTTGAAGGCTGGCAGGAAACTGGGTAAACCAAACAAAATTCCATCTGTTTTACCAGGCATCCAAAGGTTTCTTTGGTCGACTCCAATACACGTAAATTCTTTCAGATACGCGCTCATAATAAAATGACGAACAATACAACCCTTCTCAGAGAAGACGCCTCAAAAAGTTGGGTGACCTTAAGAATACATACGAGCACATGTCATCCCCAAAAGGGTACTGGTTATTCGAATTCCTTAAACACAGAATTCAAATAAAAAATGTAAAAAAAGGACTGTAATAAAGCACAAATCCTCTCTAGTCTTTTCGAACAAAATATAACAGTGCATCGAATATTAACGGGGAAAACGTGCGCTATCGGTGAATTTTGTGCAGGTGACCAGGAGGAATCCCATCTTAACTCCATCACGGAGTAAAACGATCGTGTTCCCCACCTATAAATTCTGAAGACCAACTTAAGCCACTTTTTTGATTTCAGAGGAAGTGGGATTGGGGAATTTAATCTTTTACTCTCTCATTCCAGTCGGAAATGCGCGTAGTAGTCTTTTTTGCCTTTACTCGTAAAACCGTTTGATTTCCTCTACATTTTCAGCATGTTTTCAACTCCGATCAACATTTCACGAGATTTGGCTCACGTTGAATCTATGATGCTGTGACGGTCATGGAAAAATGACATGTTTTCCATCGTGTTATGTTTCGACCGCGACAAACGAGAGCGACTTTCCAGATCTCTGGAATTAGTAATCAATCCAAATCAAGTGCGATCCTCGTGGATTCTGTCGGGAGCCGCAGGGTCTAACCTCTCTCATAAAATGTTAACCGAAAGGATTACTCATGTGGAGCTGTATTATTTATTACTGCGCGGTATAACCCCAAAAATATTTTAGTCGCGCCAGGATGCCGGCCTTTGAGTGAGCTTCTTTTCGGCCGCATGTAAAAATCACACCTAGTGAAAAATGACTACTTAAGTAGGAGGCATTTTTCTGCCGACTTTCGCTGCCCCTCCACAGAAAACATGCACAAGTAAATTCCCCATGTACTCATTTAGTAGCAAATTGCATTTTCTTACTATTTTATACTCAAAGGGAGGGTATTGTTTGGTTTCAAACAAACTGTCAATGCGGTTGAGCCTGTATTTAGGGTAAAAAAACCAGTTGTGTAGGTTCCGAGTAAGGAAAATCCTAAAATTCTGCACACTACTAAGAAGATACTTTACAGGAATTTTGTAGTGTATGTGGATCATGCAGTACACTTCACAATCAACATTAATAAATGTACACAAACGTCCAGTGTGAACGGAAAATTCGCGGTCTTAAAACGTCTCATAACTGCCAGCATTTTTAAACCGAAAGGTACATATTCTTCAGTTCTAATACTTGTGGTCTACCGAATGAACAAAATGTAAAATATGTTGTGCATGGTTACCATAAAAGTATTTGAATATAAACGGGGATCGACCGTCAACGAAACAGTTCATACTCCTTAAGCAGTACTTTTTATGAGCGTGGTTTTCACAGGCAGACGGGAGATGTGGATTCAAAACGGCCGTCCTTGTGTGATTAAAATACCTTGGTACTATGCTGAAGGAGAAGCAATATTACAAATCCACCTAGATAATTCCTCCTAATCGAGAACATTTCACGAGAGGCCAGCCACTGCGCTTTGCATACATAAAAATGAACTCTACTTGAAGGAGCATGCCTAGCAGGTGATTACCTCTGAAACTTCGAAATCGGGACTTCGCACGGGCATGGCCCTCTGCGAGCCCGGAGGAGAGGTCAGCCATTGGCACCACTCCCGGATAAGGGCTATTTTGTCTTGGAGTTCTTCCGACCGCCGCAGACATGAGGCCAGTTCTCGCTCCTTGGCAGCCGTTTGATTGTATAGTGTGTGCGCCTCCGAGGCTACATAAAATAAATAGGGAAAGACTGAAGAAACAGCCAAAAGCGAGTTTTAAAGGGGTGGACAAAGAAGGATGGTAGAAAAGGGTGATTCTCTGTCGTTTACCGATCAGGTTACATGGCGTGATCGTAAAGTTGCACCTTCGGGCTAAGTCTATAACGTAAATACACATACATACGTTAAAGAAAGAGTACCGACAAAAACAGGGATGATCAGAATGGTCGTTTCTGGTTAATTGGTCCTCCTCAGTCGGCCTCGCCCAACTGCAGACTTGCAGAGCCTGGTATGCAACCCAGCACTATTTACCCATTGATTTGAGTAGGTTACCTCTCTTCCATTGAGCCATGAACCCGTTGTTATTTCGACTGGGATCGAGAATATTTATTAGCCTGGGACTGGGAGCTCATGAATCATGTTTAAGAGATATAGTCGTGACGCATAAGATGCCTTGGAAGAGAATAAGGGGGGTAGTAGCGTAAAATACTGCGGTATCCGGTAAGGAGATGAAAAATAAACACAACGGGAGAGTAGTTTACAGGTTCGCGGGACCAAAACATTTGTCCTTATCGGGTGTCGTCTCGTGGATATTCTGACGTCATGCCTCTCTCAAAAGTGTCACGGGGCGGATGCGCTGGTTCAGAATCCGGCATGCACTATTAAGAATGAGCACTAATAACAAATGTCAGGCCGGCCCAGCTGCCTATCCATTCCGCGTCAGATGCGACCCATGCCCTCCCGCCCACATTTGTGCTGGGGTAAAAGGTCCTGGTCACTGTGCGTTTTGGATCAGGCGGTGGTGTGGTACGGCCAGGTGCGGGTTTTCTCTGTGTCAGCCACTAGCTCCCTCTTCCGCCCCTGGTCTTCTTGACTCTGTATTGACAACACATCGAGGTAAGGGAGGACGAGAGACTAGAGCTGGATACAGCGCAATTCTACTACCACTATAAACTAACTCACGCGCAAGTCACTGGTCCTGTTCTCAACCTACTGAGAAGCACACGATCGATATCGCCGGTGACGAAGGTTTAACTGATGATCGGGAACAACCGTGAAACGGCTGCCTGCATCTTGCTTGTTGCATTCTTAATGAGCTGCCTACGTATTATCTGTGGTAGGTGTCCTATGACACAACGTTCGTTGTCGCCAGTAACAAGCTAGCGAGCGGACGGAATGAGATCGAGTGAGATCCTAACCACAACAGTGAGGATCACTCGCTTACTTGAAGGTTAAACTGAGGGCCTGACTTCATTCAAACTTGATGTTCACATTCATAATATGTGAGTTTGTTAGAAGATTCCTGCAGAAGTTTGAAGTTATTATGAATAAAATTAATATGAGAATTTCGCGATTTCAGTAGGCACAAAGTATCCCCATCAGGAGAAGACTGAGTGTACTTCCTAAATGGCAGGAGGACCTTGTAGAAGGACACAAAAATGAGGCATTAAATGATTATTTACCTAATGTATCGTGAGCTATAGCTCTGTTTAACAGATAATAAGTTTTTTATTCTAATAAATGCCAATCGTTAACAGGGCACCTTCAAAATTCTACCCATGGAGAGGCAAATCGAAATTTGCAACCTATGGGTAAGGACGAGAACACATAGGGCCAACGAAAATGACAAGAGAATTGTAGATATAACATATATTCTTTTTTAGAGAAACCTTCAGAGGAGGCCCGATTTCCTATGAAGTGGCAATCAGCACTGATTTGCCGATAAACTATGTCTTTCGCATACTCTTAAGATGACAATATCGTCTAAGTCTGCATGGGACTTCATCGAAGCCAATTCTGTGTAAAAGCATGGTTGAGTTTCCTGATGATTATTCGAGACAGGTCTGCAGCACATAGTCGGAGAAAGGCACAACTCAATTAGTACGCATTTTCTTCTTTTTACATCCAGTCATATGCCATGTAAAAATGCATAAGAAAAGTCGTGACGCAGAAGCATTTTTAATGGTTTCGGGTCTTTTTAAAAATCTGTTACTTGAACGGCCAAAAACTTGCGGGCTCCAAAAAGTGCTTTATATATATGGTAGGGGGAGGCGCTCAACGATAGTTCTTACCGAACACACTCGTCCCGTTGTGCCTTATGGGCTCTCTCTCGAGTTCTATCAGCAGCTGCACATCGGCGCATGATATAGGCAGTATGTGATTACCGACAAAGACAAAGGAGACTGCAATGGCCATTTCTGGCTTATTAGCCAATATATCGGTGTGCGCCCATTCCTGATTGAATAAATACCCGATCTGCAGCGACAGAGAATGACAGCTGGCGAAGCACTGATGAACTTCGGGTCAATGAAGTGCTTATGCCTATATATATAGCAAGTATATAAAGCAAGTATCTAGGTCGGGAGTACGGTATAATACCTTTAATATATATATATATATGTCAAGTGCGCGTTTGACCCTCACTGTTGTGGTTAGGATCTCACTCGATCCCATTCTGTCCGCCCGCCAGCTTGCTACTGGCGACAACGAACGCTGTGTCGGAGGACACATACCACATATAATACATACGCAGCTCGCTAAGAGTGCAACAGGCCAGACGCAGACAGCTGTTTCACGGTCGTTACCGATCATCAGTACGTCATAGGCCAGTAGCTAGCTGGCGGGCGGACAGAATGGGATCGAGTGAGATCCTAACCACAACAATGAGGGTCAAACGCCCACTTGACATGCTTATATACCTCACTTCATAAGGCCTATGACGTACTGATGATCGGTAACGACCGTGAAACAGCTGTCTGCGTCTGGCCTGTTGCACTCTTAGCGAGCTGCGTATGTAATATATATATATATATATATATATATATATATATCAGGTGAATAATTTCAGAAATAAATCACTGCACGAGTTGGAGTTAAATCTCCGGGACATGACTTTTTAGGGTCAGAACCGAAATTTCAATGAACATTTGAGTCTAAGACAATCAACTACTGTGGAATAACCACGTAATGCTCATTCTACAAACAAGTAGTACTACGAGTAGTATGAATTCCATATGGTAAAGGTATTATACCGTACTCCCGACATAGATACTTGCTAAAAGCCCAGACACGTGTTTCGACGATATTCTGCCGCTGCGTGACACAGCTGCGAGGGGTTCGGCTCTTCAGTGGAACCCCCAGCGTTCTCTATATATATATTCAATAAGGACTGGGCGCACACCGATCTATCGGCTGCACGAAGCAAACAAGTTCCATATGGGTGGCAAAGATCACGAACAGACAACCAAGTACCAGGCCGAAGTCGGCCAAGTCATAATAGCAGCGAGGAGGGACGACAGAGAATGCGGGTAGACTGATGCAGTACTTTTTCGGGCTTATATCTATTTTCACGT
>CACRXP010000405.1:243544-261618 GCA_902702965.1 Spirometra erinaceieuropaei | reverse complement strand
CAGGGGATTTTTTGGGGTTCATTAGTTCCAACCGGCACAGCAGCCAGCACCCTAAATTGGATGCGAACGTTGCTTGTAGCTGATTATCCGAGGAATCTATGCAAATCCGTCGGTGGCGGAGAAGTATCAAAGTCTGAGTCTATTGCAGTATTTTGTCCGGCGTATTTGATAGAGAGGGAGGGAGCTCTTTTGTACGCTTTGCTTCGGAGGCCGAAAACCGAACCCTCCAGGCGTCGGAAGAGACAGAGTGAATGTGTGACCCAAATGTGATTAAACTCGCGTCTTCCAGTGGAGCCTCGTAGCTCAGGTGGCTAGGGCGTTGGGTTCGAATCCCACCGAGTTGGGTCAAAAGGAATGAGGTGATAGGAAACCCCCGTCTATTGCTGTTTTGCTGATGAGTTCCAGCCTGACTCCGTAAGCATCAGGTGAGGAGAATGTACCTCCCAGTAATAGGGTCTCCTTCGCATGAACAGCCTGCTATTTCTATATTTATGAAAGAAATTGATTCGCACTATTGGACGTAGGTAGGGGCAAGGACTGAACCTGCTGGTAAATGCATCCACTGCCCTACGCATCATCGTCAGCTTCTCTCTTTTCCTCCCCTCCTCCCTCCCTCTCCCTCCTCCTTCTCCATCCCACAGTGTTTTCAAATCTCAGCTGAACAGAAAGCAAGGCTGAGTTAACGCAGATATGAGAAGGCTCCATTTTCGGGCTTCCGTTAGTTTGGCGAAACGTGGGTCACACTATTATCCCGTTCGGCCATGAGTAGAATAAGAGTAAATTATGCCCAATAACCAAACCTTAAACTGTGCAATCCATGAAAATGCATGGGAAGCAGGCTTTAGTACCCGCCAAATCCACACGAAACGACCTTGAACTGACCAATTACACTTTTGGGGTGTGGGACTCATAACCCTGACAATACTCTCAAGGGTTAGGTAGTACATCAGGATTTGGTGGACACATTATCATGCGATGCCAAAAGGGGGGGGGGGTTGAAAATGGACATCTTTCCATTTAGATGACGTTGATTACCACGGGCGCTGGGCGCACAACGCAGAATTAAAAATAGCTTCCCCTACAAAGAACCCGGAGCAAGCACGACTGTTCTGTCCAGTAGAGCTTTCGAGGTGCAGATTAATCCAGCAGAAGCCTAATTCGAAAGGGGACCAAAAGTCTGAAATTCCTTCAATCGAATTCAAGAACGACCGTTAATTTGTTTCTGCCAAATCTCAGCCAATACCCAAATGGTGATGGATGAAGCTGGGCAGCCGTTAGTAGCAGTCATTTTCTGGGCGAAAAGGGGGGTCATGCGTTAGTATAGTGAAAAAAGACCACGGGTTATTTTTTGGCAAGCCAGCGAGCGGCTGTGTTGACAATTTAACCACCCGATCACAATCTTTCCAGCCTCGAAGCCCTCCTAACCCCGCAACTACGCCAAACCGCAAGCAGTTGCTCAAGCATTAATGAGGTCATAGTAACAGGGTGTAACGAATTCCGCCGAGATTGGTCTGGTCCGGCAAAACTAGGTCACTCAGCCTAGCTGTTCGCACAGAAATCGGACCGTTCAGAGGAAACCGAGATCTGTGTCCGCGAGAGGTCATGAGACACGCGCGGAAGGCGGATGAATGCGCCTCGGTGACAAAGACGACTGCTACGCTCACTGCGCTTGAATCGACGGCCTTTGGCCTGCTCCGCCCACATCACCCTGCCTCCCACCTCATGCGAAAGGGCGGTATTTGACGCTGAAAAGTGCCTGTGGCCTGGAGTGGCAGATTGGACCTGTTGTTACAAACCCTTCCGCAAAAAAGGATCCTTGGTCGTTTCGAAAAGTAGGTGTTTTTTCAAAATTATCACGATTTAAAGACAGTATCCATTTAAGGATGGATAATCGGACAATCCCAAAAAGGGCAAGATTTTGTACTGTAAAAGGTTTCTTTGCCAAAATTATTTTTCATCCGAAGGTCTCGAGGTTCGGGCTCGAATAATCACAGGGCACTAATTACCTTTCCTCGGTACTTAGGAGTCATTTTATCTGTTGCATTTTGAGGTTATCAGCAACTTTTCAGGGGCGCTGCTGTGTCTATCTTGTTATTCTAATTGAAAATCACACCAGTATCTGAGCCAGTGTTTAGAGAGAAAAGGAAACAGCAACACGGTGTACCGATTTCACGTTCTTTGAACTCCGGCAGCCTCATCCGAGGTCCGGAATCAGCTTTATGTGCAGGGTGGCTTGATTCTGAACACTCGCAAAATGCACAGTGAGTGAGCGATCACATGGTTTTTGGCCAAAATTCGGAAATGCGTTTTCGATTAAGAAGGATTACTTTGTTGGGGTTGTAATATTGTTTATCATGCGGAATATATTGCACGGGAGGTGACCGTAATCAATGCTAGTCCCCCGTCTCGAAAATATTGCTGATGATATTCTGGAAAGACCATCTTCAATCAAAATCAATTATAGTTGACCGCCGAAATCGGATGAAATTCAGCTGTGTGAAGCGGGCATCCGGAGTGACCACGAACTTAGAGGTGGAAACACGCACTCGTAACGGGACGCCAAGAACGTCAGGTCACTTGATCGGCCCAACTGTCTAAAGCCTTAACTCAGGGCCTTCGTGGACTTTATAATTTTCGGCAGCATTTTGTGGCTTCAGAAGGCGCCCACTGGGGTATTTAAGCTAGCAGAAATTGCAAATTTAGTGACGGCGTAATCTTATCGCCTTTCCAAGGTGAGATTTGGTTGAAAAGGCCTTTTCCTGTAGGAAAGACTTCTCACAGCACGGGGTCTTTCAGAAAACAAACGGCCGTCTACGTTTTGACGCTTTGAAACATTGTGCCAGGATCGAACGGCGTTCATTGTCGCCCAGGTAACCTTTGACCGGTTAAAAAAGGCTGATATCGCGTAAAATAGGAATCGGTTATCGTAAAGTTTGTGACCTCTAGCGTTTCAACGTCTGCACCCTCTCCGAATTCGTCCTTCTTGTCCAAGAAGGGAGGGGGGGGAGAGTACGTTGTTGATTTTTTACAATGAGAAGCTCATCCCAAGAGTAACCGCGTTTTCAGCCATTACAGGCCCCTTTTTGGGCGCAAGACAGAAAGTCCTGATCTGCGCTTTTAACAAACGAAGTGAATATGCTAATTAGTCTCTCGCTGAGTCTGAACCGAGGTTGCCATGCACACAATAAGCGAGGGAATCACACCAGCGAGCAGAGGAATGAAGACATCGACTAAGACAATTATGCAGGACAGTGGGTAGGGATATGAATTTGCAATCGTTACCTGCGGCGAACATCTGTAAATCAATAAAACGCCATAGCGAGGAGAAATTCCTGCCCCGCCAAAATCCGATACTTCGACGGGCTCGCGATGCGCGACGCATCTAATGACGATGAATATACGCAGATGGATTTATTGACTGATAAACGAACACAGGAATGTCAGACCGCAAAATTCGCATATAAGAAAGGACTTGTTAGCGCCTGGTTCGCAGTTTCGGCAGTTGGACACGAAAATAAAAATTAAACATGCAGACGGTGGTCTTGCGTTTAATTCCAGGGTGCGTTCATCATCTGCACGACTATGTCATCTCCAATATCCCCGACAAGTTCTACGGAGACAGAGAACCAGGCAATCCCATAGGCAATGAACAGTAGTGAAATTTAGGAGCTGTCTGAAATGTTTAAGTAGTCCCATTCAAGGTCACACGGCTTAATCGTCATGAAAAGGGACTAGAAAGGGTGCGTTAACAACATACTATTCAAGCCATCTACACTGCGGATCGTGGTCAGACATGGTTATGTAGCCCCAGCTGAGGCAAACAAATCCCAGCCGACTGTAATACGGGACCGGTGGTAATAGGGGTTATTGTAGGTGGGGCCGGGGAACGCGCAGGCGACGAGGTCATGCGATTGTATGCAAAAGAAAAGCTATTGGGGTGCACGGTTTTACTTTGAATGGTTGAAAAATAGTTGCCCTAACCCTAACACCTAACCCTTAGCCCTAGCCCTAACCCGAACCCTAGCCCCAACCCTAACCCTTACCCTTAACCGCAGTCCCAAACTCTAACCCAACAGTACTACGTCCATCAGGTGGGGCTAGATAACCACGCCTTACCCTAATCATGGCTACTGGATATAAAACAGGCGGTTAAAACAAAAAACAGAAACAATATTGATTCTAGTCCCCCTTTCTCTTTTTCTCATCATATTGACCTGAGTCAGTCTGGCAATGTGGAATGACCTTTTTTCAAGACACTCCCATGCACAACTGACCGGAGGGAGAGGACCCCTTTGGGCGTCCGAGGACTGGTTTGATATAGGGTTGGTAGTACTGTCTTGAGGCTCGCTTCCCCGAATATGGACAACTGGATGGATTAAGAGCAGGATTTGCATTCTTTTGGAGCAGTTGTTTGAAGGAGGAACAGCGACAGCTACATCGCCAGGAGGCAACCTCCCCTACTGCGATTTGTCAGCGACCGTCCTATCGTAGTGCGGCCTCACAGCAGTCCCAAGCACTTAACAATGACAAGCCCAAAGGACGGGGCGACGACGGCGGAGTATGTGGTACTCGCAACTACCGTCACTGGCAATTGACACACCCCAGTATACTGCTTTTCGTATTTCAGGAAACATCAAGATCGATGACAAAGTTGCAACCTGAGCCTCTATAGCCAGCGGGGCCTTCGGAAGGCCAAATTTTTCCTGACGTAATCAGCGCGCAAAGTTACAGATGCACAAGGCTGTCACCTTGTCAACGCTTCTTCATGGTGTCGAAACCAGAACAAGCAGAGAAGGTGCATAAGTTTTACCTACGTTATCTCCGGCCGACGCTAAAAGTGGAAGGGCAGGACCGGATTAGGCATTCATGTCCTAGGATCACGACTGGCATACTCAGCGTATCCACAGAGCTAAAGTCGATACAGCTTCTATGGAGCCGCCAGGTCATGAGGATGAATAGTGGGCGTCTAATCACGCTGCTACCAGATCTCGCTGTAAAGGAGGTCAAAAGTGACAGTAAAATGATGACTTGAAGACCAAAGTGAAATTTTTAGAAGGAAAACCAAGCAGCTCGCATGCTGAATCAGCGGGAATGGCGATCTGCCTTCAAATCAGGGAAAAGAACCTTCGAAGCCAATCACCCACATGAAGCCAAGACATGATGAGAGGTCGGAGGCCGATGCCGCCGGAGTCTGACCTCTTCAACAAGCCCGCACTATCGACGCACATTCAAGGCGAAAACTGACCTTGCGTTCACCTCAATGGCATCACTCCCAATCCCTTCCCCGCTTCCACACGTCCTCAATAAGACAGCACCGTCAGATCACGTTTTGGAGCTCTCAACAGTCCTCTCAAGGTCTGCTCCGTCGAGAGACGAACGTCAACCGCTGTCCTTCACATTTTGGCCGCAGTCTCCACCTGTCCATGTATCTGGTCAGAGGTTTGCAGGTCCATTGCCAGACGCTTGCAGAACCGCCACGCCGTGTTCGTAAGGTTTTTCTAACCTGTCACACCTGTTCTCGCAGCTTGTATGCGCATAACAACTAACCTTACATCCATCCTTCCGTCAAAAACTTCTCTAACGTAGTTGCCCATGAAGAAAGAGACACGATCGCTGGAACAAGAGCTTTATTAGCCTGACGTTTCGGACTCCTGCTCTAACCCATCATCAGAGACAAAAGCATATACGGGTGGTTCATGCACAAGGGGCTGCGGTATTTATAGAGTGCAGTGGCCATGCTACCGCATACCTATGAACATTCCCGGCTCCCCCCTTCATCTGGGATCGTCGCACTTGGTGTGCTAATTGTTTGATGGCCGACACTCGCCTCGTTAGTTGCTGCAATTCCATCACGTGCGTTAGGTGTTGGTGTGATGATTGCTCGACCATCTGACCCACCGACTCTGGAGTTGGGAAAGTGTTCACTTGTGCGCTCCCCGCGTGGCTAATTACTCCCCCTAGGCGAAGTCTCTGATGATGGGTTCGAGCAGGAATCCGAAACGTTAGGCTAATAAAGCTTTTGTCCCATCGATTGTGTCTCCTTCTTCAAGACTACTTCCTGGGACCCGTCTCTTCGATTCTCTTGGTAGTTGCCCATATCGTCGATGGGAGGGGGGGGGGGCGGACAATTCGCGGAATGTTGCGATATATCCGGGATTAACGAAACCACACCCCGAGGGGGGGAGAGGCTGCGTATGCTGCCTCGAGAGGGCAGGAGACGAGTCGATGAACGAGACTGTGCGTGCATGTGTCTTTTAGACGAACAGAGAACCCTCTCCCGAGGACAGCGGCTGAGTAGACGCTGTCAACGTGCACAAACACACACACACTTCGCACGCGCGCCTCTGCGCACACACAACACACGCACACACCCCAATCGCGCGGTCTGAAGGATCGTCACGCCGTCACCTTGGTCTAAATGCTAATAGAGTTACCTGGCAGGACCGTTTGCGGGTAACACTAGTCGTTAACCGGTGCACAGTAAGGCCAGAGTAGGACAGCGTGGAATGCTTTGCGACGTCAGGTTGACCGAGTCCGATTTATGTCTGGAAGAAGGCGACAGGAGTCGCTCCGGTTCTCCGGCGCTGGTCCAGAGCAATAGTTCAGCATCAAACTAACCTATAATCTCACCCTCGGGAAATGCAGCTTGAGAAATTGGAAATTCACAATAGCCAGCCGTCTGCTAATGAGCTCCAAATAGCATAACCCAGTGACCTGCAGACATGCTGACACGTCGCTGTTTACAGCTTACCCTCGTAGATAGAAAGGCATCATAAACAACTTTAGACTGACATAAGGCAGGCGGGGAGAGAGAGAGGGGCTCTAAGTTGTATTAGAAACACCCAAGAAATCCGCCTTGTAAGAATTGACCAACATCAGTCGCGTAGCCTGTTAAATACTACCCGGAACAGTAGCGAATATCAGGAGGCTATAGCGCAGTCAAATTTCATCACCAAGCCGGCCTCATTACCCATACAAATGAACTATTTCTAGGGCCCTACTACTCTTAAGCACTTCGTTTATGGAACTGTTGCAGACAGATTTCAGCGAAAGGGCACTTAAATAAATGTGAGATTTGAAACACCACCTCAAATAAGATGAGCGAGCGGGGATAGAGGTAAAAGTGGTTGAGCACCGATCTTGTTTCGGCGCCTAAATGCTGAAGACCCGGACCAACTGTACAAATGTCGATCTAATACACGTCCAGAAAAGCAATCCTTTCTCAGGATCAAACATTTACATATGAAGCAGACACCCTCTTTTGAGGTGAACGAGCAAGCGCAATGTGTGCCGCAGGATGACTCTAAGGGTATACGTTGACATTCCATCAGAGCCTTGCGAAAGTACGACCTCCAGGGAACCGAACAAACATCAGTTCATGGAGGCATAAACCGTGTGTTTAATAAATGACCACGAAGTTGTGTCGTGTAGGGAAACCAGGGGCCATTATTTAAAGTAGCCAATACGGCAAGGCGTGAGCGTCCTGCTAGATGGCAAATTAAGATGTCGGAACTCAGCTCGCCGAAAAATTGGGCAGAGATCAATAGAAATCACATACTCTTGTAAAGGCCCCCCAAATATTCGAGACCCGGTCACACATTTAAGTCCGATGAGGCTGAAATTCTCGCGAGAGGCGATAATCGCGCGAGCCGTGATTTGCTTGCGTCATGCTTCACGGGACACCAGTCTATCAACAAGTGCAACAACATCCCACTCCATATTCCGTGCTGAGGCATAGGCTGACCAAGGTACTTGACCACTGGGGGAGCGCGCAAGCCAGTGAACCAGATGGCCGAGCAATCATCACGCCAGCATCCAACACGGGTGATGAGATTTCAGCAATTAACAACTTGCATGTCGGCCACTAAGCCATTAGCGCACCAGCGGGCAAAGTTTCTTGATGAAGGGGAGCGCGATTAATTACTAGAGGTATGCGGTAGCATAGCGACTGCATCATATAAATACCGCAACTTCCTGTGCACGAGTCACCCTTTTCTGCCATTGTCTCTGATGATGGGTTCAAGTGAAAATGTAAAACATCAGGCGAATAAAGCCTGATATTCCTGTCCTGTCTATTCCGTGCTGGTCTCCATGACCCTACGACGCTAGATTGAGCTCACAACGGACGGAGGTAACGACAGCGGGTCAACGACCGAGAGACCTATAGCGCGGGTCAAAATGGAGTTCACCGGATCGACGTACAGATCAAAGTCCCCCTTTGTTATAGGTCTAATATCTACGTAGAATACAGTTATGGAAGAGCACTTAGATTCCTCTGAATTAGCAGCCATGGATATCTAAAAGCGACTATCTCCCGTGTTCTTAGGAAGACCAGACGACGGACCGATTTGGCAGGGCTTGTATGGCGAACTGTACGAACAACTGTGTCGTTCAAACTTAAACCTTACGAAAGGCGGACTGTTAGGGCATAGTGTATGCTTCCGTACAAGAAATGCAAGTCAGCAAATCCCCAACAGGCAAAGGAAGGTTTGATCTCTGCAGGACGTTGTCGCGTCACTTGCCGCGTTCCCATTCCCCGCATTTGATCCACCAAAGTGCTCCTCCCAAGTAGTTTCATGCATCCACCAACGACGACTGTGAAACTGTGCTTAAATTAAGGTGTATTTCACGTCAGTCGGTAATTGTAATTTCCATCCGGTCCGTGGAAACAATTGGTTTTGACAACAAGTAGGCAGTAGACAGACAGAGGATTCATGCGTTGGAATGTCGGTGTTTTGGCACTCTGCGTTAAACGGGGTTTATACGTCCTCATAGATGCGAAGGAGGAAATATCGTTCAGAGCAGTTCTTCCAACTGAGGCAAACAAAAGTATTCTGACGTGCAGGGGTGGGGAGGTCGAAGAGTTTCCGACGGGAATAGAAATCAAAACAGGAAATCCACCTGTTTGCTATTAGGCAGGAAGACGGCAACACAATGCAAGGACGAACCATACGTTAAAGAAAATCTTCGGGTTTCCAATATTTGCCCTTTTTGCTTTGCGGCTGCCATTCATGACTCTCATCCTGACGTCAAATCGCCATCAGATAGGATGAACTTAAACTGCCAGACGAGGCAGAGACGCCAGAGTAACATCCCCCATCCTACCACTCCTATTGTTGTTCGTAAGGTTTTTTCTAACCGACCACACCTGCCCTCGTAGTTTGTATGCACACAACAACTAACTTCACATCCATCCTTCCGCTCTAGGGGCTTGGACGTCAACATCTCTACTAAGTGAAAAACCAAACGACGGCGTTGCTTGGAAGACGTTTTGTTTCCAGTTCAGAAACTCCCCTGGCGCTGTGGCGGAAAGCATTTCCTTCCAGGACATCCGAGTAGACACATCAGACCTTCAAACCGACCTGTCCTTTGACAAATACTTCTGGTCAGTCAGTTAGTGTAAAAAGAGCGGCTTGAACGCCTGCCGTCTGGTAGGTACAATCGTCCCCACACGACTGTATCCTCAGGCCAGCCAGGGAGCCGATTACTCTGACTCATAAGGGAAACCACCCTCGTGGAGATTTTGAAACCTGACCTCGGCCGCCCAGCGAACATCGCTGTGAGCTGCCCCAAACGGCGAACAGGCGAGAATTTGTACGATCGAACAAGCCTTTTCAGGAAGCATTCGACATTGGTTGTTGCTGGTTCGTTGGTTAAATGGCCTCAGAAGTGTCAACACAAACGTGACCCAGAACAGTCGCCTGCTGTGGAAACGCTCATCAAAATTTCGATGTGTGCGTGTCCCCCATCTAACGGGCCAAGTGGTAGATGCCCTGAGCCAACACGGGGGCCATGTCGGATTCTGGCAGGCGTTACCGGACTGCGCACCATAACAAATGCCAACATTTTGGAGTGTGATCGCAGTACCGGTTGCCGGCAGACGTCGCGCACACTGGAACTCCTACCGTCCCCTCATTGTTGTTGTTGGTCAAAAAGCTGGCCATTTGTTGTGCGGATCAGGATGTGCGGAGTGGAGCGCCAAGGTGCGGGCTCGAACGTGCCATCCACCTGCGCCCTCCCCCGCCTCCGGTGTTCATGACTCTGTCTTGACACCGGATCCAGGTGGGGAAGGAGGAGAGTGTGCAGTACATACTACGCAAGTTCACATTTGCTATAAATTAATTCATGCGCAAGTCACCGTCCCTGCTCCAAATTGTTGTGGAGCACACGGCGAACATCGTCGGCAACGACGATCGAACCGTCGTGTGCGTTCACGCGCTGACCGCCACAACGAGTTGCGCCGTAGATGTTCGAGAGGTCATATTGGCTCACGGTACGCGTCTGCAGGACTGCGCGGAGTTCGCGCGGACCCAAAACTACTACCACACATGTTCGTGTGGCAGGCCTCCAGACTGCATCAACCACTGCGCCCGAACTGTCAGGACTGTCAACCGGTGCATGGCAGACAAGGGACTGAGACCGACACTACAGAATCCATCCCCATGGCGAATCAGCGCATTCTCACTATAATACGTCTGATGTCCGAGGAGTCATGGCACGGAAGGCTTATAACTGAAAAGATACGTCACTCCCCATGTGAGATGATACTGAAGTGACTGGGAAACAGACAGTCAGGCTGCAACGGCTTCTTTATAAGACCCTTACGGCCTCTCATTAACCTGGGATCCGAGTCGTGGCGAGGATCGGGTCGTGAGTGGCCCGCGTAGACTGACCGCTTATCTTTGTCGGCCACTGCGTCCAAACCTTCTTTCTGTCGTCTGAACATTCTTTTTCCATTGGAGTGAGGTGGACGAAGTGAGAGAGAGAGAGAGGGACTGAGGTGGACGCCGCCACCTATGCCTCACTGTGAGCTAATTCACGCGCGCGCCACCGATGCTGCACCAACTCGTACGGTAAACATCGTCGCTAGCAGTGGTCGAACCCCAGTGTCCATTCACTAATTTCTGCAGACTAACCGCGATAAAATGCGAGTTCTTTCAACCGCGAAACTTGAGAAGACGTCGCAGATAACGCCACAAGGCTTGGAACTATACTCCAGTGGCTGGTAGCACAACTCTCTGTCTGTTTGAATACGGTTATCGAACTTTGAATGTGAAAGCCCCACCTCAGAGTTTGTCCGTAAGGCGTTGGTGCACTGTCAGTAATTTCAAGGAATTTAACTCTCCGTCTCAGCACCAAAGAAGCAGGACAGGAAAAAAAACGATCATGGCGAACAGCATAAAAGACGTGCCACCAGAAGTTTCGCGCCTGTCATCAATCGTCGGCGCGGTACACCTATTATTAACCATGTGGGCCGCGGTCAGGACACCGAGGACATTGTGATACCAGCACTTATGCCACGTGTGTGTGGAAGCACACGCTGCCGTCGCAGTGCCTTCAAACACTACTGACTGGCTGGCTAACTTACACGACTTGTTCGGCCTGAGTCTTCTCCTGCCTGGCCCCGCTGTGCGCGGAGAGATTCCAGCGCAGCGTTGTAGGAGGGTGGTTTGCGACCCGACTGTCTCTTTACAAAATCGTGGTGGAAGGTAGGAGGGGGCGAGGAGATACCGCCAAACTGCCGCCGAATTGGGAGGGGGGCCGCTGGTGCTGTTGACGGTGTCCTGTCAAGGACAGGGGGTCCGTCGCCGCTTCGGCCAGTGTCCGCTGTAACAGAACGCAGGCCGTTGTGCTTGTTAGTAACCGCGGTCTGGCCAAGGGATGTGGGCGGCACTGATGGCACTGGTGGCAGCTGTACACGGCCGGAGTAAGGAGGCTGGGAAGGATGTGGTTGATGCTGCTGCTGCAGACTTTGTGAGAATCTTCCCATGCTGCTGGTTCCTCCGCTGCTGGAGTAGGGTGGCGACTGTGCTAGTTGAGCGGGGTGATGAAAGCTGGCGTCAGATTTGAATGACATCGGACTGTTGTGCGGCAGACCGTACTCTTTTCCAACTCGGGTCACCGGCATGGGTCCCGATGTGGATGGGAGTATCATCCCTCCTGTCAAGTGAAAAAGTCATTATCAGTATGATTATCATCATTGTGGCCAAATTTGCATCTTCGAGACACGCAGTGCGAGGCAAATCACCGCAATAAAGCACAGTGCCAATGGAGACGCCGCAAAAGAAGTATCAATCTACATTCGACTTTACGTAGGTGTCTAATTTCGGATTTTTGGGTTACTAGGCGATCCTGGGGGGCGTCGGTGTAAATGATCATCAGGAGCTGAGGGTGAACCAGGTGGCTTAATTAGGTGGCGTGGTGAAGGGATTAATGACGTGCCGAGCCCTGGTTCGAATCCCGGTTGCGCGAATCCCTGGAATTAGAGGCCAGCTAGTGGCTGTCAGAAAGCCTGACCTTTTCGATGACACTTTTCGATGCTTAATGATCAGACTCAAGCAAGTCTGGACGGGTAAGCTGTGTAAAAAATAAACTTTGCGGAACCACATTCTCTAAGCATGAGAAGCTAGGAAAGGTCTACGTCGAGAATTCAACAGTCAAAGGCACAGGAGACTGGAATGACTACTTTTCAGCTATCAGCCAATCCCGGACAAAGGGAACCTAGTATCCAAACAACTCTCGACGAGTTTGGCGAAATCCCAAGGTCCTATCACTGCGTCCTGCCGTAGTTCAATTCGAATAGGGGTAGCATTCGTGATGTGGTCGAGACATAGGATGGCATGGGGACGTGTTTCTTAACGTCCCAACCTCTCAGTTGGACTCCCAAAAGGATCCGCGTAGATGGAAGCAAACAGTGATCGAATGCAAATGCGTCTAGTACGTTAGTAAAATAACTGTACAGCTAAACACATCATTGGGTATTTTGTTGCGAACACCACTAACATCGCCATTTGAGAAGTTGCCGGGCGTAGGACGGAGTCATTACAGTGCGCACACCAGGGTTTTCTGATACCCCACTCAAAACTCAACTGCAATTCTGCAAGTTTATAACTGCAGGTTATGTTTAACGAGGACAATCATCTGTAACTTGGCAGTCATGTGATCTCGAGACGATGAAATTGCCTCGGGTGACGGGGTCTCATCTTCGACT
The DNA here is from genome assembly GCA_902702965.1 of Spirometra erinaceieuropaei. Classification (NCBI taxonomy): domain Eukaryota; kingdom Metazoa; phylum Platyhelminthes; class Cestoda; order Diphyllobothriidea; family Diphyllobothriidae; genus Spirometra; species Spirometra erinaceieuropaei. The sequence goes on along the minus strand of CACRXP010000405.1, from coordinate 248,627 downwards.
TCAGATGTCGTGTCTAAGGACTGTCACCCGATGGATTCTCAACGTTTTCCGGCGCAAACGGAGATCAAAACTCGGCGGCATCGGTGAGATGCGAATCCATGACGGCCAACGCTCTAACTACCTGGGCTACGAGGCCCCTATCGAAAGCCGTGAAGTTAATAACATTTGGGTTAAGTTGCCCGCCAAGTCTACTGCAGCGAATGGAACCCACTAATCCTGATATAGCAGGCTAACTACCCAAGTACGATTTCCTAAGCAACCAGTCTAGAATCCACCAAATGACACCCAGGCTCAATTAATATGCGTTTAAACATATTTGAATAACTTGTCGGCCCCGGCCTCAGCGGGATTCGAGCTTATGATAGCAAAGACAAGACTTGAGTACAGTCAACGCCTTGACCAACTGGGCTGCGAGGGTTTAGACCAGCAGCCAAAACACCCATTAATAAATAACGTTATAACGTTTTTTCGGACGATCGGACCCATTACTGCATCACATCTCAAAGACTGCTGTCCACAAATCTGTAAAGTTGGCAAGTGTGCGACCCAGAGCATGCAATATTTTCATCGAGACTCAATTAGTAGGAAGCAGCATATTATTCACCCGGCGTTTCAGTTTCACTTCGAAATCCATCATCAGAGACAGCCTCAAACAATACTAAGGATTCATGTGCAAATCATAACGCCAGGCGAGTGAAAAATCCTGCCCCCGGCAACCGAGTCTCCATCTTCTACTGAAACTAGCATTTTCGCTTGCATCGTCCACATTCCTGTCGTTGCGTATGTCATCCAATGGTCACGCCGTTTCGCCATAAATCAACTATTTCTCGCGGTTACACATAACGCCAAATATTTGTTGTTTATTTTAGCATCTGAACTACTAGGGTTGTTAAGCGCACAAGGAAAGAAAGAGAAGGAATGAAGCGTAGTCACAAAATGACAAGTAAAAACGGTACGAAGGTATGTAAAAATGCACTTTTCTAAAATTCCCCTCGGAGTTACAAGAGAACGAGAAGTTAAATATAAGTAGTTGCTAAAGATATACGTAGTAAAAACTGTCAATATTTAAGTAGGCGCCTAGGATGACTGTGAGATAGCGATATGTACTCAAAAAATAACAGAAAGGCCCACACTTCACATATATAGGATAAAAAGCACGTATGGAACAAATCAGGAGATGGCTAGTTCTACAACTTCATGCAAGTTTAATAAGACTGAGTCGTGACAGAAATGTCGTCTTGTCAGAACTCAAGCCCCGTTCTCAAGCAGTGTCCACTGGAATGCTAAACCATTTTGCCCAACAGAGGGTGCGAACTCTGTCCATTCAAGTGATTAGGAGTAGGGAACACCCCCATTTCCTGTGACCGGCAGTCCTGCTGTTCCGACAGACCGACCCGTTGGGCACCCCTGTCCAACTCCCAGTCATGTCAATAGAAGCGAAGATACGAGTCCCAGGAAATAGTCTTGAAGAAGGAGACACGTCGCCGGGACAAGAGCTTTATTAGCCTGACGTTTCGGATTCCAACACACGTGATGAAATTGCAGCAATTATCGACTCGAATGTCGGCCATCAAGCAATGATCACACCAAGTGCGACGATCCCGGATGAAGGGGGGAACCGTGAATGTTCATAGGTATGCGGTAGCATGGCTACTGCATCCTATAAATACCAAAGCCCCTTGTGCAACAACCACCCGTTTCTGCATTTTTTGTCTCTGATGATGGATTCGAGTAGGAATCCAAAATCCCAGTCATGTTTATCATTTTCTGCAATAAGTGAGTGGCGTTTATTTTGGGATAACTGTGCTGTAATCAGGCATATCCGGAGTCACCATACGACAATTCGGCCGTCGAGTCCGACGATGTCCACCGTGTGCTACACAGCAACGTGCAGCAGGCACGGTGACTCGCGTGTGAATTAGTTTATGGTGGTTGTAGACTTGCGAAGCATCTACCGCACTCTCTCTTCTCCGCTCCCTACATTGACCCGGTGTCAAGACAGAGTCAAAAAGACCGGAGGAGGGCGTAGGCGGATGGCACGGCCGGACCCGCACCTAGGCGTGCCATCACACCCCCTGGCCCACAACACAAACTTGACCAGGATTTTTCGTCGACAACAGCAACTCCCTAACAGGGATGATGACTGGGCAGCCGTGCCACCACCTGTACACCCTAAGGGAGTGCAAGCGCATCTACCAGCAGAAAACCAGGTGTCAGGGGGCCGCCAACGCATACCAGGCCGGTAGGCCTATGGTTTGCTGATACTGTCATGGCACACGCTTCAGACGTTTTTCCGGAAACACCAAACAGCCAAGACGCAGTCAGCTTTTAAGTTGGTATCGGATGGAAGCAGGAATCAGGTGGCCGTACTTTTAGGAATCCATCAGCGGATTACACACCAAGACAAATTTGATGGGCTTGAATTTATCACAACGTTCTGGGTGCCAAGGATTGATTGGAAGGTTGCCAGCCGACTGGATACCTATGTCTTTCTCAGAAATGAGAGGTGTGTGGCATCAGTTCCTTCTCAAGGTTCCATTTATAGCATTTTCAGACATGTGAGATCCCAGTTGTCCTTATGAAAGTCCAGCAAATGCTGTGGGGAATAGGTCGAGTTGTTTAGTCTCGTCAACCACTGCGCCTGAGCCCAAGGCCGATCTTTTGAACACTTTTTGCCACCGGGGCAAGATAAGCGAGGAAGGGAAGAATGGGATAGACGCTTCGCAAGTCGCCGGTGCTGCGTCCACTTCGCGGGGCAGGCGTGGACTTTGTTGTTCACGACGGTCAAACTGCCGTGTGGGAAGGACAGGTGCTTCAAACAAATGCATCTAGAGTCTTCAGATAAACATATGCTCGGCTAGCATCTGTAATCGAATGCTCAATACAGGCGCACGTATGGTTCGGACGGTTCCCGGCAGTGTAGCAAAGTCAAAGGCCCAGTTCTGCCTTCCCACCAGTCAATCGATGTTTGCATCGCAGAGGCTGAGCCGGTGTGCATCCCAGGATAGACACATTCGGAAATTTGGCGGAAGATATCACGGTTTGATGTGGTTATGTAGCCGCACCTGAAGTAAACAGACTCCAGCCACCTGTAATATGAGGGGCGCTGGTAATAGGGCTTTTTACAGGTGTGGCCGGGGAACGCACAGGCGACGAGGTCAAGTACTTGTATGCAAAAGAAAAGCTGTTGGGATTGCGCAGTTGTACTTTGAGTGATTGAGAAATAGTGGCCCTAACACGTAACTCTAACCCCAACCCCAACAGTTTTGTGTCCACCAGTTGGGGATACATAACCACATACTGCCGATATCACGAAAAAAACAGTCCATTGACAGAAGGCAAAGACTACCCAACAGGTTGCGATCGTGGGGGGGGGGGGGAGGGTGTGTTCATAACCCAAGACGGGCTGACGGGGGCTGGAGACAGCATGTTCTCAGCTGTCATCGAACCAACATCTGTGATCTGAAACATTCATATGCACTGAGTCCTGCATGCATAAGTGTTTCCCCCACAAGGCACCAAAATTAACTGCGGGCCCAATCGGCCACCACCTGCCCAGTGTTTGTGCGCAGGTGTGCGCGTTTGTAGCGGCAGGTGCGATACGTGACATGAATGGCTGAAGATGATATGAGTGAGTTATAAAAACCCCTGCATTTTAAGTCCCGCTTATCTCTGTTATGAGAAGACATATTTTGCGGTCCAAAATGCCACAATGTCAGGAACCACTAATAAGGGCGGACTAAACTCTTCCATCAAGAATCGCGGGGCTCGAACGGGTCAAAGTGGCTGTTAGATGTGTTTATGTAGCCGCACCTGAAGTAAACAAACCCCAATGGGACGGATGGTAAAAGGGGTTTTTGCAGGTGGCGCTGGGGAACACATAGGCGACGAGGTCAAGTAATTGTATGCAAAAGAAAAGCTACTGGGAATGCGCGGTTGTACTTCGAGTTGTTGAGACATAGTTGCGCTAACCCCTAACCCTTACACATAACTTCTAAATCTAACCTCCTAACACTAAGTCCTAACCCCTAACCCTAACCCAAACCCTTGACGGCAGCCTTAACCCCCATGAAACATTCAACGCGAAAGTAAGAAGGAGACGAGAGGTCAAAAGTCAGGAAGGACCACCGAAATTGGACCAGAAAAGGTAGACACGACAACAAAGAAGCAATACCGACAACAGATCGCACACCGCAACGCAGAGCAACGCCTTGCCAACATAATTATACCAACTCGCAATAGTTATGTTGGTCAACAGTACTGTATCCACTAGGTGCGGCTACATAAGCACATCTTAGCAAAGTAGCTGTCCTAGGGGCGCTGAATAAAAAAAATAGCCCCAGGATTTAAGTGAACTACAACTAAACTCACAATATTGTGTCGGTTTCAATACACTAAGGTCGACTCCAGATCAAATGCTTTACAGTGGTTGAGCGAACAGGGCATAGACGCGGCAAGTGATTCTACTAAAACAAAATGTCCACTGGGATATTATCAAGTCTTTAAAATACTTGAGGGCCAGGTATATGATCAGGCCCGGTTCCTACAAGTCATCCCTCCTCCCCCAAGAAAGAAAAGCTGCTCATCATCATCCCCTCGTCTGAGGTGCTACATGTTACCAGACGTGTTTCCCTACTAACAGATAAGGATCAATGAAAACACAGTAAAAGGATCTGCCGGCATTGGCTGTTAACTGAAAAATAGTCATTCCAGTCTCCTATAAAGGCACAGGGTGTCGCTAAACACAACCCTCTGAGGGCCGGCATCTCCGTGCCAGTGAAAGAACACACGCCAACGCAGTTTGCGTCTCGTCATACGTGCTCCCTGGGACCGTCACCGCCGCATAAACGGTTCCTACACACAGTCGAGGTGAAGACAGCTCCCGAAGCGACCACGGTCATCGTCGCGCGACACTACCCTGACTGCGTAAGAAAGTGCGATGTGTGGGTTGGCACAGGGCGAATAGGCAAAAACTCGTAAAAAGCGGCGACTGAGTCAGACACCGTAACCATTTTCGCAGGCCGGCGAGCCGGGCGCAAAACGACGTCTTAAATAGTGCAGTGGGTGGTGATGATGATGATGA
>CACRXP010000405.1:227113-242544 GCA_902702965.1 Spirometra erinaceieuropaei | reverse complement strand
TGGTGCGGGAAATTCATTTTGCAGATCGTGGAAGGGACTCATACAGAATTCGTTGTACTCAGCCAGGAGGCCGAAGTTTTATCGTGATACGTAACTAAACCCTAAAAATTCTGTTGCTTCGTTCCTTACACCACAAGTTAGTCCACTCATTGAGGGCACGCTGTCTGACTCGACTGATGCATTAACACGTGACTTCAACCGTAGCAACAAACAGACAAATTACCAAAGTCATATTAAGACTGGCGTGCTGGTGCGTGGCAACAAAGTAGACTACAGAAATACCCCCCCCCCCAATAAACAAATGAACAAATGCATAGGACATCAGAAACTTCAATAGGGGAATTTCATGTGTGTTGTCTTATTTCGTGGATACTTGCCTACAAAGCACAGGTCCTGTGGGGGAGATTGTGAAACTGATCATTTCTCACCGAAACTGGAAATACACCCGAGCAGTTCAAACACAAGTACGTAGATTAATGGTCAGGTTGTCTGTCCAAAAAGAATGAGGATTCGATTTTCAGTTATTATTCAGAGGTGCCGATGTCGCATATTTTTGTACGAGGCCGTTTCTCGTGCTCTTGAATAACTAAATGACGACTCATCTCCTCAGAAAAGTGTCCTAGCCACTGCATCGTTACATTCAAATCTCCCTCAAAACTGAGTCAGCTGATAACTGGATAGGTTCATCCACGTCCTGCTGGTCGCCAAATGGGGATAATCAGCGTTACGTGGAGGTAAGGTTCAGTGAGATATCCCAGGCGCAACAAGGGATACGAGCGACTCTAATTTGCCTTAAAGGCCCGGCCTAGAATCCTCGTATTCGGTGACACGGTAACGAGCAGCCGAAATTCAAGAAAACTTAATAAAAAGGCAGCTCTAGCAGATCGTGCACGCAGACCCATCCCTACGTCAGCTGAATGACGGAGTCCTCTACTAAGACGATGGCGTAGGGGGATGAAGAGTCAGTAATTAAGGTTAGGGTAGGAAAGACGAACCTTCCTCTTTTTATCCCCCAGTTAGGCCGGATAGACTAACAGTGCTCATATGTGACCTTCACGAATTCCAATAGCAGTTGGTAAAGCACAGGTTCGTTGTTTATTGTCAGGCCGTCGACTTGTGTGGTAATCGACTTTTGAGGTCAAGGAAGCTCAAAACGGCTACCCCGGTGTTTTTAATCTGCAATGGTAAGACTTCAAGAGATGGTGCAAGCATTAGCTGTCGGTCAACAAGAATGTGGTTCATTTAGGATCTCCAGATGGTTCATAGTCTCGAATGCCTAGTTCGAGAATGTGCTGAAACCACATAAGCAAAAGTGGTGCGTGCGATGCTAGACGTACGGCTGGAGAATATAGAGCAGAATATATAGGATTTAACTATATTCTGTTACATTGTTTTGCAATCTGCATTCTAGCTAAATCCAAATGTGTACTCAGGCGATCGAAAACCCATATCTAACCCAAACACCCCTCGAAACATGCAACACTTGCTTGAATTATTTGTTTCAAAAACAACAAACAGAGTGATCAAGCATGAAGTCTGCAGCATTTAGATGTCTACCAATCAACGTCTGACGTGGGCACTGTCAATTTCACCCGCTTTGAGAAGTGTCATTTATGATTACTGCTGCACGGTGTAATGCGTACTGCCTGCTGAAAAATGCATGCTTCCACAGGTCGAAGTGGAGACACAAGAGACAAGCATCTGCTGCACTGCGAAGGCCTTTAAGAGGTCACTTAGACAGCTAGGCAGTTTTCAGTCTGACGATGTCTGAATATCTATTAATTGCTGGTGCATTACCTAGGACAGAATCTGACAATTCAAACTACGCACACGACGATGTCCATCGCGTGCTCCACAGCGAGGTGAAGCGGGTACGGTGACTTGCGCGTGAATTAGTTAATAGCGAGTCGAACTTGCACCTCAGGTACCGAAATCTCTCCTCCTTTTCCCGTCCAGCTCAGGTGGAAAGGCATTTCCAGGACTGCTGGGACCCTCAACATGCGCCACACACGACCTGATCTTCACAACAGGCACCAGGCCTTCGTAAGGGCGGTTTGAATCTCACTTGCGTGGGAGTGCCATAAAGGCTCCATTGAGAAGGAGCTACTGCAAACTGATTACAACCCCTGAAGGGGACCTAGTTGTCCCGTCAGTTGGCAATGTTCCAAGCCACAGCTGATAGCGTGCCGTGACAGATTCAGGTCCGCCAGTGTTATTGTAGTGAATAATGCACTGACTGTCGCGGGGATGAAATCCACTTGGTGCTGGGATTGGTCGCAGTAACCGGTGCAGTGTATACACCTACTTTTACGCGTGCATCCTCCCATGGACGGTCCCCGCCCGGCCTGATTAATGCGTGCTGTATGAACACATTCACTGAGCAGTAGTCGCTTTCAAAAAAGCACTGATCCTATAACTGGTATTACACAAGCAGCTTATAAAAATCAAAAAAATCGTGCAGGTTGTCGAAGTCAAGTGAGGGTGTGCCATGGCCGATAACAAGACGGCAAACTTCTGCAGCTCACAAACTTCTATGCATTAAGATAGAGTATGGAGAAAATAGGGCCCAGACGGACGAAGAACGTTTACAGTAGAACAGAGTAAGACGGCCAACGGCACGAATTCTTGTCAACATTTCTGTCCGTGTGTTTTGGTAACCACATCCGTCATCAGTCAGATGTTCTAGCTCCGCAGGGCACGCCTACGCTGGCGGACGCAAACGCCGTCAGGGAATTTCAAGGTAAAATCCTCGTTCGCAGATAACGAACAGTTTTCCACAAGTCTTACTGCAGGAGAAACTAGGAAGGGAGAACTCCAGCTTCTTTGCGGCAAGCGCCCGCTCTACCATCAAACCAAACCACGTGGCAACAAGGCAGAATTGCAGACCCCGTCTTGGACAACTCCATTCCGACAGACTGATGGAGCTGGATGGTCGGGCGAAAATCGCATGCAATGCGGGCCTGAAGTTGACGTATGGTCATCTAATGACCGCATAAAAGCCTAAAGCGGCACTTAAAGCCTCCCTTGTTTAGAAGACTATGTGCCAGCTGTTGTGCAGCCAACTGGGAGTACTCTAGATAGGAGCCCAGGACAAAATGGGACAATTCTAAGCAAACTAGCACTGTGAAGATCATGTCTACATAATAGTGGTAGCGGTGTCCGACTTTGTCTAACATCAAGCGTTTATGGTTTCATAGAGCCCCTACTATGTATGAAATATCCATAAAATTCACAGACTTCCCAAAATATACGAGGTATTACTGCAAAATTCCTTTCTAATTAGATTTTTAAAAAGCAATGCGGTGGTGCAAGAATGATGTTTGGATGAAAAAAACTACATTTCGTCACAACTGACTTTTCCTATATTGGTCAACCTGTCTTCAGTTGTTGAGAACAAATTTGCTTTTCACACTTTTAAGAGTACCCTTCCACGGAAAGACACTGACGCTACCGAAGTGGAGAGAAGTGCTTGCTAAAAAAGTTGACACTATTGACTCAATTTTCAGACGAATGCGAAACTTCCTAGGCAAAGACAGGGATAATTATTGGTACAGACAGGACGCGCTTTGTGAAAAGTAGTGAAACAAAGTCTTCACCCCAAAAGGAAACAGCAGCGCTGATCCTAGTATATCATATGAAGTGCCCGTTTGACCGTTAGTCACAGGTAAGTGAGTCTTCCGATCGATTTTTACATGTCTCTTCAGCAAAAGACGTTTTTTGGTGGCAAAACAAGGAGTGAAATGAGGTAATTGGCAATCTTAGCGTTTAACTCGAGTCATCCAGATAAATCCACTATAAATACCGAAAAAATGTTTCAGAATATACTCAGGCTTTCAAAAATTATAGCCTACTAGAACGAAAAAATTAGTTAACGACTAGAACAATTTCTTAAGGTACGGAGAGTTTGGGATCTGATAGTCCGTGGTCAGTGGAGCCAAGTTGGGGGTGGGGGGGGGTGGCGTGCACAGCTCATCTGTACACTGACGATGGTGCTCCATCATGGTCTTAGAGCTTCTTAGCCAAAGTTTAGTGCACAAGCACTTAGGCAAGAATGTACTCAGAATCAAAGGACGGCAGAATATGTAGCAGACGAGGTCCTACGAACAGCGATTCAATCGAAAGCGAGCCCTTTATAGCAACGAAACATCTATGAGCCGGAGGCAAGACTGCGCGTACAAATACATTTCAACTCCAGACCGATGCGGAAATTAACCCGTCAAGTTGACTGTACATTGCGACGGTCAAAAAACATTCAGAAAGTCCGCTTTTCGACATAGCCAATGACCATTTCCAAATTCCTGACAACTTATCCGCCCGAAATCAGGACTACCTAAGAGCTACGTCGCTTTTTGCCTAACCAATTGGCAAGTATCCCTTTTGTTCCCGTTCTCCCGGAAAGAAGCACCAACAATCAGTCCATCTAGACTTTCCGGATTCAAGGTTGGCATCCAAAAAGGGACAGTCCAGCACGTACCGCTGTTATTGCCATAACCATCGTAGGAGCACCGGCTGGCCTGAAAATCGTTGAGGTAACCGCTGTGACAGGGAAGAAGCATGGAGCAGGTGCTCAGTTGGGGCGATGGATAGCAAAATCTACGTCCGCTAAGATCGTAGGATATGCTCATTTGCGAGCACATGTCCGGAGACTGAGTCACCTGGCTCCCAACATAGGGAAAATATGCTCCAGGTAGGGCGTAAGACAGTGGGTTGAAGCCAACCGGTTGTGATTGGCTGTGACAGTCTGTGCACCCAAGCCGAGGTGTCGTCGTGGGCGTAGAGGCTCGAAAGACTTCGGTCTGTTGATGTGTTGGCTGTTTGAGTACACTGCTTTCTGCTACGGGAGGGGCCTGGGGCATCAGACCGTTTTCTAGGCTAGCCTTGCCAACATCAGACTCACCCGCGTCTGGTGGCGATTTCTTCGCCTTCACTGAAAGACATGTGGAGTCGGAGTGACTTCGGACGAGGCAGCTCAGGCCAAAACGGCTGGAATTTCCACCAGAGACCTGCGTATGCTCCGTCTGTTCGCAAGCATCGTAATCCTCCGGTGGATGTGATTGCGAAAAGACGTCACTAGGGTGGAGATGTTTTTTGCTACCCTTCCTTCTCACAGGATTGTGACCGGCTGAGCGCTCCGAGTTGCCCTTAACGCACGTTCGGAAAGTGGACATGGGTGAGTTTGAGGCGTAGGCTCCGGCATTGCGCAGTTTCGTGCGGTACCGACTGGAGAGGGAGCTCGCCTTTAACGAATGCACAGCTGAGGAGGGGGTGGGTCGTGGGGACGCACACTGTCGGCGACCGAAGTTGGGTTTATCAGTGGCTTCGTAGGCAGGAATTTTGTCGGTATTCCGCTCAAGGGTTGAAGGCCTAGGAAGTTCCTGTGCGGCCGTTTCAGTTTGTTCGGGGGTGATCCCGTCCCAAATGGTCTCGTGCCGTACACCACTGGGACAGGATTCACGAGACAACTCCGTAATGTGCCGTTTAAAGCAGTTGAGAGAGGACATATCGCCCGTTTTATGAACTGGAAGGCATTACTTCAACTGAGCTTCAGGTTTGCCAAGAAGGCCTGGCAGTTCAAGGAGTCCACAGAAGGGTCTAATGGTACTCAGTAGCACATATTTGTCAGTTAAATGGAAGGCGACTTCAAGACGATGATAGCTGTGCCTTCAAAAGGAGACATGGAAATTGCGAGCAGGCGTACATGGCATAGTGCTACTCTGATTGGCCAGCCCAGCGGTGAGAGGCAACGTCAGCTATTCGTGGAGACCAGCTACTGCGATTTTATTGGTCGAGAAGGCTGACGGGAAAAGGAAAACCTGGGGGCGGATACGGCAGCTGGGCTAAATGTGGTTCAAACAGTCCATTTCGATGGACCATGTTCCAAAGTGTGATCTCTTCAGCGCTTCAGGTAAGTCTGGAGGTATTCTTTGTGAAATAAGAACAACCACTTCAGTTCTACTAACACCCCTAGGCCTCGTTATAGCAAGTAGACTCGTTTTAAATAGTATTCTGTTTCCTGACTGCAATTTCTAAACACGACCACTGTTCCAAGGGTCACACCAAAACCTATTATTCTGTGAAAATTTTGCTTTAAAAGTGGAAAACTGCGCGGAACTAAAAAAGAGGCTGAAGTCGCAACCAGTGACAAATAAGTATTCCACTCAGATCAGGGAAAATGCGTGTTTTAAAGGAGAAAATTTGCCCACAGCAAAGACCGTAGGTAGTTGAAAAGAGCATCCAAGCATGCCTGCCGTCTCATTGTGGGACTTAAAGTCGGATGCTGTACGAGAACTGTGGATAGAGTAGGAAGATCCTCGGGGTCTTTGTCTAACTTATCGGGAATTGCTGTGACGATCAAAACCTTCCGAAAATATACAGATTATGAAAAAGACCGTGATTACCTTAGTACAAAAAGCAAACAATGCCTTAGACACGTTTTATATTTAAAATCTAGCAGTTTTGCTTTCCCTATTTGAGCTCTGTAAAGGAAAATGCATTCTGTACACTGTGAATCCGTGTAACTCGTATTTAGGAGAGAGGCAAGAACATATGGTTTAAACCCAGCTTGGAGCAAGTTCTGACGCACATCTATGGAAAGGACGTGGATGGGTTCTGCAGGCAATGTTTTCTATAGTGTTAATTTCTCGTGTGAGACGTAAAATCCACAAATTACAAAAACACTGTCACTGAAGGTGGACAAATACTGCCGTTGATCCGACCCAGAGTAGTTCAGGACTTAAACAGAACCTAGAATACGCAGGGGGAACAAATGGTCGAGCCATGCTAAGTAGGAAATGGTCATTTCTTTTTCTGGGCAGCACTTTGCATTATTTGAAGTCGAATTATATTCTGGGCCTACAACCTCGCAGAAAAGTGAAACGCGGAGGAGGTAAAAGTCTTAGGGACTATTTAGATTTTCAGAAACTCCAGTGTTAACTTTGTCGTTTGCTTACAAAGTGAGCACCACCTCCTCCATTTGATGGCGGTCGAAGCAGACTGCCAACCGGACCGTGTCGAAGAAATTTTAAATGTTATTAAGCCAAGCTTTAATTTGAAATAACGAACTTAAAAAAAGCTATAAAATCCCTATTCAGTCGAGAGCAAACTGGTGGATCAATTTATGTTATCAGCGCCAGTTACTTTACATAGAGACAAGTTGGCTAGACACGGAAAGGTGTACCCCCCACTATTAAACTGTAGCTCAAGGCCACCTATGCTAAGGTCGTGGTAGTAGTAGGGTCTTTTTAGGAAAAAAAGATACTCTTAAATATATTTATATATATATATATCAGCAAGGAGAAACGACGCCTATTCTCGATTGAATATATACATATACATATACTAAACAAATTAGGACCGGTAGGAGCAACAAGCACGCTATTCTGGTGATTGAAACGAGAAAGTTTCCGCAACTTCAGATCAAATACAATATGTTCCATGAATTCGCAATCTCCTCATCTTCATCTTCTTCGCAAGATGATGAACGCCATCCAATATCTGGACCTTGAATCTTTACGCATACATATATGTATAAAGAACAGACCATACTTGCCCTGCATGCCTCTTTTAATGCATAAAAGCATACTTGGATTGACGATAGTTCAGGATGTCGAGGGTTTTACAAAAAACCGAGTATTTCAGTTTCTCGTACTAAATATGAGTTTAGATAAGCCCTCAAAAAATTCGTGAACAAACCCACTTCAATACTCCGGTGGATTTATTCAGTCCACGAGAGTTCATCTTCTTTTGTACATTTCTCGAGACACATTACTTTGGCTAAATCGCACATAATTCACGTTCGTGGGCGAAATGCAGAGCGCATCGATGATTGCTTTTAGATCTCGACTTTGGAAGGGTTGGCTTTAAGCTACAAAAATTTTCCTCGGCAAGCCTCTTTGCAAACGAGTTTATTAAAAATCCTTAATAAGGTACCAGCATATTTACTCAAACTCGACGGCATAAGGACTCTGTAAAAGTTTGATTGTAACACGTCCGGTCGCTGAGTTCACTTTGTTTCATTTGCGAGAAAAGTTGGGCGCGTACGTCTTCCAGGAAAACCTTATATACGGTACCTGCTTTCAGATATTTAGCATTTTGTGTCCTTCAAACTGGTGTTTATGCTGTCCTACATATAATTTATAATGCAGTTATTTGCCGCTGCTGCTGCCCGATTCCTAAAAGACCGGCCAATCAGAGTAATTTCCACAAATTTCCCCTAGTACGATACTGCTGCCCGCTCTGGTCAACACTGTCAGGTGTATAAAAATACCAACCTTCATCATCTTAATTCTGTCCGGGTATCGTATGCACACTACTCAAAAGTCGCCGGCTTCTGGGCACAGCCTTAAAAAATACTACTTTCTTATCGAGCCTCACTTATCTTTCAGCCGACGTGGAACGCGAATATTCCAGGAGCCTTGCACAAACTGACCTTTGGTCTTTGATGCCAATGAGATTAGCGATGATCCGCACGGAAGAAGTTAAGAAGAGCCAGGAGGGTTGCAACATGAAGATGCTCGCGGACGTGACATTCTCTGACTACTCCAACAGAACGTGACTAAACGACGTGGATGCGAAGGCTGTGGGTTTCGTAAGTCTCGCATGAAATTTTCATTTTAAAAACCGTCCATGATGACTATTTTCTCACAAAAGGTATGCGATCCAGGATTTTCCTTTAGCCAATCACTCTATTGTAAACATTTCTGGGCGAAAAGCTTACGACCGTAAAATTGTCAAGAATCGTCCTGAGGGCGATTTTGAGAAAAGGCGTGACAGACCAGTTTACTTTTGGTCCAACATGTGCTGATGCGGTAAAGCACAGAACCGAGTAAGAATATACGACGTTTGTAAAAACTTTCATATATCAGCATGTAAAAAATTGCGTCGGAGGTGTTTCATAGTCTGAGTGTTCCAACAAACGGGACCGTTTTGCTAGGACAAACAGGAAAAGTACGAGAAGTTGTAGAACCAAAGAACAGTTGCTGTGAGAACGTCATGAGGAAATCGATGGCAGAGAAATTATTTTCCAATAGTTTCCAAGTTTAGCTTTCCCGACGAGTTCACAATGAATGCGCAATCTGTCATATTTCCCATGGTTTATCCGCATAATATCATTGCATTAATAAATCAAGATTGACTGGTAATTTCTGGTGTAACTTAAGCGGTTCGAAATCCCACTTGGTAAACGACCGCGTAAAAAATCTCAAAGTTAGCCGAGCTGATGTTCTATTTCGTATGAGTAGCCAGTCCGCAAAACCGTAAATGTGACACGAAGGTGTCTTTTGAAATTAGTGCATAAAATAAATGACATTTTACTAAGGTTCGGGACCAGCGTCCGCCTTGGCATCTGACAAAACATGAGCAATAGCGACGTAATATAACAAACGACTGTAAGTTTTCATCTAGTCTGACAAAACTCTCCTATAAGCAGCATCCTACGCGCAGAGGTAATTCGTAGAATTCATATGTTGAACCAAATAATTACCCCGTACATACTATTTATATATTTGCGCGGTTCTTATGTGAACCTGTCAGTGCATGTCACCTTGATACAGCGGGATGTGTGTAAGAAAGTCGTCCTAGTGCACGCAACACGTGCTTTACGAAACACGTCAAGGGGTCCACAAGTCCAGCAGGAGAATGGTAAACGCTCGTTTCAGAATGTGTCTGTCAAGTAGAATATTTTTTTCTCAGAATTTTTACTAACTTCGTGCTTCTATGGTGCACTGTCAGGCACATCCGCGACAGTGACAGTGCAAACACTGTCTTGTCACCAGCGGAGTTACAAATCAGTTCACAAGATGCAACTACGGGTGGACACCTTTTCACTTCAACGTCTTTCTCTTGAAAAAAATAATGTTCAGAGATGTGTGTACACTTAGGCGTACACTTAACTGCTCTGCTCTACCACGAATCGCGCCCGTGATCCTCATAATCGACCAGGGCAACGGAGGAAAAGACGCCGGAATGCCATCTGCGTTTATGGTGTTTGTGAGCCTTCTGTGAGTAGACGGCTCCTTCGTACACTGCTTACCGTTACTGTTTCCAAAATGGGCTACCTCTGATCCATCGCGTGGCTTAAGCCGGACATGAGGTATGCAGAATGATGCCCACAGGAGGGTCTGACAGTACAAAAACAGTCCTGTTACGTAACGGCCTTTCTTCAGCAAGTTAAGTATTATCTACCGTAAAAAAATGAGGCTATATGTCATCGGTACTCAAAGACTTGCAACCCCGTTCGGTCTCCTTGAACATCCACAGATTACCGCAGATAAAACCAACAAACCCCAGACTCAGAGCACGCAGCATGCTCACTGCGAAAACCACAAAGACACACGTTGGGCAACACTGCTAGCTGCAGCTTCCAGGTTAAATGCCATCTACCGACTCAGTGGACGATGGGAATAAAATGCACATGCGAACCCCTGACAAGACATCTGCGTGTGATCAAAAGATACTGAGATAGCAAATGAACTGTTGGAACATGGGTACTTGTGAAGGCAATCTCTTGGTTCGGCGCATTCTTGGCAAGTCGACTATCAGTGCGACGTGAAGCAAAATTAAGTTGTTGTTTTCGTTACGACACCCACGTGATGCATAACACCATGCCCTTCCACCAGTTATCTAAATAACAAATGCAGGTGGATGAACTGCATGTTCTGATCCTTCCGCCGTACGAGAAACCGACAGGAGTACAATTTCCACGGAGAGCCAAAGTTGAGCTGTACCTGTATCTTAGAGGAATCTTAGTTAAAACCGTGCTAGGGTTTAGCAGCTTCGGTACGGCGAGGCAGTTAGCTGTTTCTACCTAGACATCGGCATGGTGTTTATTTTACTAAAAACTAGTGACTATTCACTAGAGTTAGACTATTATCAGCTTTATCGCAGCTGACGCCCTGGCCAATCGAATGAGGCATATTAGACACATATGTTATCTGTTGAATAACATACAGTCGATTCTCCTCACATGTTCGCAATATCAGATAATATGTAAGTGTAAGCCAGGAAAACCGACCAAGAACGATAAGGCAAACATCGGAAACCAGATGCGCATTACTCTTTTCGTAAAAAGAATAAAAATTCCGTCATTTAGGGGAATTTTGTTGGCGGTCAGTCAAACGGTCGAGAAACCCATAAGAAGGAGGAAAATTTCAGAATAACTCCATCTTCACTCACTTTTGTGCTAAGTTGTTCGACTGAAATTTTTCTCCATGGATATGGGTCGTCGCTATTTTTTACAGAACTTTAGCCAGCTGCTCCGAATCTACGGATAGAGAGGGGCCAGACTGTCGCGAACCGCCATCTGTAGGTTTGCTTAAGTCGATATTTTAAGCTGATCTTATGCTCTTTCGGTTGGTCCGTTTATCAGAACTGCAGTGTATTTCAAGGCGCCTAACTGAACATACGACAAAGAAAGAAGTGGGTAAGACTATTGGCGCACGCCAGCAACTTACATGAAGTAAGCATGCACGCAGAAGCCTAAGTTGGCAATAGCGGGCCAAATAAACGCTTGTACCAGAGGGTTAAACTTTAGTAACAAAAGACGGCGGGGCTGCTCAAAAGATATCACTTCATCGTGAGCGCCGAGATTCTACTAGCTCTTTTTAAGTATTCCGCGTACGCGGTGTTTCCCAAAGCGTTCCGCACATATGGCGCACTTATGTACTGCCAAATCTCTTCCAGATCGTTCATTGATAATGGGTTTTGCACTGCAAACAAAGTCCCTCGACGGGACGCGCCTCTCGTCAAAACCCAGCCATTATGGCCAATCGGCGGTCTTTGCATGGCGGCTTTCCAAACCCTATGGGTGGAGAGAAGGGTGAAGCTATCGCGCGGTTGGTTTCTGTCACCTTTTCAGTCTGCTGATAAGAAACTCGGACTGCTAATGATTTCATTATTAGATTCAGCTGGTAACAAGCGTTTATTATACCAAAATTTTCGTTTAGGAATCCTGCACATAAGCCGTTGATTACCGCCTTCTGGAGATGTTAGTCCAGCGGGATTATGTGTTCTAATATATCTGACATTCAAACTTCATCTTAACTAAAATAGCGGGTAAATTCGCTAACTAAAAGTCAAAACTGTGGTGTCGAGGAGCAGTAAACGACATTTTCGCCCGCTCACCTTACTAGATTTTAATGAAGTAGACCATATTTGTCATATTTGTTTCGAGAAATGAACAGAAGTTGTATACTCAGACCCAGAAAGAAATCTAAACCCCAGTCAATTAAGCAACACATCCACAGGGAAAATCCAAAATATACAATCTCTTTCAAAGCTAGATACGATTTAATGACTAAAAAGTTATTACATCTGGAACTTTACATTCCCAGAGTGTAAAATTGGTCTTTTTCAGTCATGAGAGGTTCCCACGAGGCTTTAGTAAAATGTTAAGACAGAAAGTAAAATTCTACCATCAGAAGCGTCTGGATAACTGTCAGCGACCCAAATGAAAAATCCGCTGACGCCGTATAAAAAGCTCGGAGAACACCTTTCGGTATTCCCGAAACTACTAGACTGTATCACAGTTTTGAGGGTTGATATGGAACGACCGAGTGATTGACGATAGGAAAGCAAACTGGTGCATTATTTTGCCAACCTAAAGAAAGGTTATAGGGTCGCAAATCTTAGTTGAATTGCAGGACGCTCTATCATGTTGGTAAGTTAATATATTAAGTTGTCATTTTAATAAACAAGACTGGGCTGGGTTGGGCTGGTGCTGGCAGGGTGTAAATAAATCCCGCAGTTAAAAATTTTCCCGCATCAGTGTCTATTTTTACGTACTGTTTGGTACCATTTAGTAAAAGCCCTTTTTATAACACGACTATCTCTTTTCAAAGCACAGGCACCACGCCAAACTTAAATTTACTTACGGTTGCCAGCAAGCACACAAAAGTACCAGACGGCAAACACGTGTTTTGCCTTCAGTACTGAAGGACGTATAAGAGAGCGTGGTTCAAAGATTACAAATTACACGAACACATAGACAAGAGTTTTTAATCGCTTGCATGAAACGTGCAATCATATGCCATGACATGCATATTCATTTCAATGACCTGGAAAAAAAATATTCTGTGGCATAATAAGTGATTCTCAAAACAACAGTTGAAGCAAGGCTACAAAGACATTAAGAAGTAATTTGCGCTGAAAATACAGAGATGTGTAGTGTAATGCGTAGATTACCCAGTTAATTACTGCTTGTGTGCATAATGTATTACCGTAAGTATGTTATTTTCCAGGTTTGCCGCTGTTTATTATAGCAAAGTTAAACAAAAAACGTGATTTCGTGAAGACTGCTGAAAGGAAGATAGTAAATTACACCATTGAAGTTGAAATACTGAACCCTCTTTTTTAGATCTGCCGAAATTCTTGCCGATCTGGCAAGCCAAAGAAAAATTTGATTCATCGTACAAATGCAGTTAGGTTTGTTAAGTTACTGGACAGCTGGCTGACAGAATGTACTCTTCAGCCAAAAGCATCCATGACAAGCTCGATAAGACAAAAAATTCGGTAGAAGCCGAAAATACTAAAGCGCACGGTATGAATATTAAGCGCGACAATATGTTACTTACCTTTGTAGGAGCGGAAATTTGTGATTAGGGACTACAGAAATGATAGCGAGGATTCGGTTATTACTATCGCGGTCTTTCAACTTTGCAAATACCTGCCTTTTGCTATTCAGGAGGATCAATCTTACTTTTATACCCATTGAATGGTGTCAGATTAATTCCATTAGTTATGAGGATATCGTGAGTCTTTTGTCCTAGCTATCCAATGAACCATTGTCTACATAATTTTCTTGTCCTATTTATCTGCATTAACTCACTTCTGTCTTACCATTTCTTTCTTTGCTTCATATATTGACCCGTAGCGAGATTTGTCGGGGCGTAAGTTAGTGGCCGACAGACTCGTCTCATGCGGCATACAGTAGGACCTAAATTTCGGATTCCAACGGGGGTTTTACCGACAACATTATGTGCCTATAAGCACAATCTCTAATACTATTATTCGATTTTGTCACTTGCACCTGGATCTCTTGCGCCGATCCCCTGCTTATAACAGTTGCATCTAGTTTTTTAACCTTGTACCGAAAAGGACTTTCTGTCTTTCCCCAATGTCGGCTAATGCATCGCTACTTTAAAAATTATTTGGGTGAATCTTCACGTCAAAGGTGCTGTGGATGCGGCTGCGCACTAGTGAGGAGTTCACGAACGCGCACCGTTTTAAGAATGCAACCAAGTACATTACTTTGGTGCGTTTCTTGGTCTCCTGCTCCCATCACTTCTTTCTTAACATGCTCCAATTCCGGCCGTTTCTTAGATTCGCACTTTCTCGCCCGTCCCTCCCGCCTGCTTTGCGCGTACCAGGAAAATTAAATAAATTTACTGTATATTGACTGTACCTCGTACGTTGGCCTTGTTTCCGGCCATCTACCGGCCTTAGGAGTGTCGGTCGTGGCGAGGTGCCTTGTCGACTGTTCATCTTTTGAGGTGAGACCAACTTTTTCTTCGTGAAATTTATTTGGCCGATCCACTGGAAGTCTTACATTGTGGAAGAATCACTTGACTATTAAACGGTGTAGGCACGTCAACCGTCCGTCTTGTTTTGTCGATGGAATCCTGCCTTTTATTTTGCAGTAGGTTTTTTGCCGAGGACGTTGTCCAGACGGCGGAGCTACCCCCAGACCTACAGGATCCAATTTGAGTTGTTACTACGCCTGCTCACTTTGACTCTGAAAGACTTTCAGTAAAAAGTGTTTTTTCCTGTAATATAGATTTTTATCAAAGTTCTCCTAGGTTATGAAACATGGCACTGACGAAGTAGTTCCCGTGTGTAATGTGTCAGTATGTGTATTTTTAATGGGACTGTGCGCCAACGAAGGTAGCCTGTGACCTAAGTAAAAGTCGGTTATTTTTCCAGCATTGGGTTTTCATAGATCTTTAATAATGCACACCTGAAATGGGAGGTTGAACTTAACGCATCTAGGCCAGGTTTATTTACTATCTTGGTGATTAGGTCGTCATGCTAGCGCGCTGATGTAATGCTCGTTTCTATTCGGGACTTCGCCCAAGTTAAAGAACACTGTTATTTACGTGCTTTCTCGAACTCTCGACCTGTTAGTTAGAAGTCCACGCCTCTAAACACTGGGCCACGAGCTCGTTGCCCTGTCGGTTTCGATCGGGAATAAACCTTTGTTGGTAATAACCTACTGCCTATCTCATGCGCCGCTGTGCGGCTGCTGGTTGGGCTCGAGAGAGAGATCCCGTGAGGCACAACGAAAAAACTGAGTTCCGTAAGAACATTGTTATTCACATCCCTGGTAGTATTTCTTATGACGTGCATTTCCCTATTAATTTAGTAGAGGTTTCGTACGAAAGCTGGTACTGGTTCCATTTCTTCTTGTAAATCGCCAGCTCCCAGGAAAGTCGAAAACT
>CACRXP010000405.1:182559-227053 GCA_902702965.1 Spirometra erinaceieuropaei | reverse complement strand
CCTATCCTCATTATTCTTTTATCACACAGTGCAGAACGTCTTGATCTTACCGCTGAAATTAACACCCGCGCTGTTCTTGATGTAACGGGCGGCACTCTCATTTACCTATAACGGCGGAGTACTGTGGCATAATATTTACTTTATTCAACGTTCCCAGAAGTGATACTGAGCAGCAACTAAAGGGGTCAACTCTAAATAAAAGGTAATGGTATCAGGCCAACAGTTAATATGTACGGAATGTATAGCGAGATACTCATTTAAAGTCCGGAATAGGTGAGAGCCTCGGAATCCTATCAGAAACCTGGTGAACAAGTATCAGAAAGTCGGCTATGTGATATTCTTGGGACAGAGTTAGACACAGGTTATAAAGTGGGACATTGCCCATTGAAGTGTGACAGTCTAGGATGGCGGAAAATATGCTTTGTGCGTTTTTGTTATGGAAATTTTGAAGTTTTCGACATTTTCGATTTTAGTTAACGTAGACAAATGACGCCTTAACAAGAGATATCTCATGCAGAACAGTTCCTGAAGGCATTTAAGTATTTGTGTCAACGCTTTAGCAGTAGTATTTATAATAACAGTATGTTTGTGCATGTATGCATGCCAGGTCTTCGGGCGGCCTAAAGATGCACCTGAACGGCCGTTCCGACTGTTTTTTTTTAGATATTTTTGCCGCTAAGAGAGTAGCTAAAGAAGCTAGCCACATGGCGATGGTGCCGAACAAACTTGCTGAATAGCGATTCACTGTAAATGCCCCAGTGCCTTCATCTGCCTGTATTATTTTATGATTCGGCTGGTATGACAGGCCTCAGTCCTTCCTGCCCTCTGTGTACTGTATTTTGTCGGTCACATATACTTGTTTGCCTGATCCGGGAGACTGTCATTCCTCGTTTACGGCCGCTTCATTATCCGCTTACTATAGATATTCCTAGTAGCAAGCAACCGGGTAAGTGATTAACACGAGAAATGAATTTGTACACTGACCTGGTTACGAAGGAATTAATCAATGCTAAGAAAGGACTAGCTATAGCATGAAGCTTTTGAACAATGATGATTTCAACGGAAGGGGATATGCCTTTCATTATGTAAAGTACTCTTAGTTCCATTATGGGCAGATCTGTGTACGTGCCCTGTCAGGCCCTTCAAGATGCCACGCGGGAGGTGCGCTAGACCGAAAAGGAGACCAGGTCAGGCACGGCACACATTTGGTGGGCTGCGTAGAGTCCGCGCTTCCCATAACCAATGAGTGTGCATGGTAGCATACCTAGACTTAGGCTCACGTCGCGTCAGCGACACGCACCATGCAGAAACGGACAAGTCTGTTTTTTATACATCAAAATATCTGACAACAAATGAACCAGGATTAAAGGGGAAGTTAGCACGGAAACGAAAAGTTTTATTTCACAACATGAGGCAAAAATCAAGTAAATTAGGATTGGACGTGAAACGTTGTATTTTCCTGTCATCGTTAGGACGTCCAGTGCGAAAACTTACAAATTGGGTTGGGTTCTTTTCTATTTTAGGCCATTGTCAAGAAATCCGCACAGAACGGGCCCGCAGGTGGACAAACCGATGCTCCTGGCGGAGGTTGAGCAGGCAATTAACACGGTCGATGTGATTTAATACTGCTATCGGAAGGAGTTATTGTCGAGGAATCTCAAATGCCCGATGTCAACAGAACATGACACAGCAAGTACTACGCCAACACACGTCTGTTTATATCTTTCGCTACCACATGTGTAAGCCCAAGAAGGCGCTGCACATTGGATCGGTATCTGAGAGAAGCAAAAAGACAACATGCATCATCCTCAAGGTTTTCCTGGGCTTCCTTGAGGAAACCAGGTTATGGCGGTGTGCTGCCTCTGTCAGAATAAGTCGCACTACGGCCGTCAAATGATACGCCATATGGTAGAGGTCTGTTTGAGGGTCTTAGTAAACGAGCCCTCATAAACTGAAGTTCCTGATTTAGAAGTGCAGGTGGATGTGATAGTAATCAACAGAAGAAACAAGGAGGCACTAGTGGACGGTTGGCGAGCAGGAAAGCCCTGTTTGATAATTTGAGCGACGAAAGATTGTATTCATTAACGGCTGCCATAAAGAAGTAGGTAATGCCGGACACCATAACTCCAACTGGCGAGTGGAAGTTTTACGCACGCCTTCCGTCTGAAGGTTACCGACACAAGACTTAATCTTTTCCGTAAATTTTGTAGATCCCACAACCGGCAGTCACACCGATGGCACTGAGGCACATTGGAGCAGACTTATGCGAAATATGCACAACGGTGGGCCAGTGTACGTGAGGGCGGTGTGGGCTCATTTTGATGACATACAATACGGACTGTGGCTCGGCGTAAAGGTGGACAATCTGGATGAAGACTGGTACTCAACTCCGGGGACATCCCTTCAAGTTACGTGTGCCACAGGGTAGACTGAATGTGAGAAAATATTTCTTCTCCAACCGTGTAGTCGAACCGTGGAATAACCTGCCCGAGACGGTTGTTATGTCTCAATTTGTGGAGACATTTAAATGTAGCCTTGACGAATGTATGCTGCAGCAACAAGCGGACTATGTGACTTTTTAGCCATGTGACTAGTGACATATGTGAATCAATGAATGCATTCATTTAATGCTGTAATTTCTTCACATTTTTGCTTGTTTATCGATTTTTTTATGTACAAATAGGGAGTTCAAAGGCGTAAGCCTATTTCCCTCAAATACACTGACTGACGGACTTACTGACTGACCTTCCTGCGCCATATCGCGGACGCGTGTCCGGTGGGCATGGACACTACGGCAGATATAACGAGGAGCCCGCCGTGCCAAACAGAACCATGATTGGACGCCGCCAAATGAGACAGTGAAGGGCATTGGTGAGACCAGTGGGATGCGAGCGGTGTCATCCCATGTAGAAACAACCCGAACGAGGGATGGCTATCCGGGACAAAGAAAGAGCCCTTGTAACATTATCCCTTCCACGATTTGCGTCAACAATATTTATGCTAAACTCTCTGTCTTGCATTTTATGCTGACTTACGCGCAAGGAATGGGTAAGCGTGCCGCGGGTTCGGTTCGGTGGGTCGGCCATTACTGGGAAAGCCGCACAATGAATAACACGTTTCCGCTGAGGCGGAATTCGGGGGAGAGCGACGCGCAAAAATGCGAACGCAGCTGGACCGAGCGCCGACAAACATTAGGCAGCAAAGTAGCCCAACCTAAGCAAGTGAAACCTATGAAACAGTACAGGATTACTTAAGTGATAACAGTAGGCAGAACATAGGGTATGAAACAAGGAGGGCCCAAGGGCTGCGCACTGATATGTCGCCTTGCCTATTTATCTAAGGGTTACAGGCGTGGTCATTAATGACCATGCTAATATACTGCTGAAATTGTAAATATAGTCCAATACAGTCAGTGTGAAATCTAAACATCTTCAGTGCTTTATTAGTCATTTACATCAAACGTGCAGTGGCGCGATACACGAGCAATGACGTAGGAGACTGAAGTTAGTTGTTATCGGTAGACAACTCCTTTGCGTTGTTCGTCAATATGCAAACCATTCAACTACATCTTTAAAACAAGCATGGGATCACAAGCCACGACTGCGCTTAGGGGTGAGTTCAGCTTTCGAACTACCGGACGGCTAAAGAAACTGTGTTCTCATAGTAGGAGCTATGTCAAACGTCGAAAATTTTATATGAGAAACCTTAGTTCAATTAAGGCATTACAACCTGAGCGAAAGTGAATGAATAATTGGACATGTTCAACATCTATGAAAGTTAGTAATTTTCAAACTGACACTGCCTCCAAAACAAGTAATTTTAATGGGACCGAAAATTTTCGTCCAAGGATAGATCTTAAAAAATCTTGCAAGAAAGAGAGTATGGTCAGAAATAGGTAACCTTAGCAGCCTGCCTAACGACAATGGTGGTAAGAGAGGCTATACGCTGAGACCATCGGACACACGGAAGAGGAGATGGAGAGAGCAGATGAGAAAATTCATTGAAACCTTTCGAATGCGCGTAGAGGTAAACGGCAAGTAAGCACAAAAATTCGAACGAGTAAATAAAAACTATAGTCAGGGAAATTCAGGCAACTGAATAGGCCGTCGCCATTTAAATAACTGAAGCTGAGGTTCCAAGCAAAATAGCAGCCAATGATAATTGGCCGCAGACCGTAAGCGACATGTAAATAACGCAGATTGAAAGCTATGTTGGAGACACATTAGCAGACAAAAATTTACAAAAATGCAAAACACAGATCGAGAAGAAAGTTTCACAAGGTAGGCTAAAGGCTGGTAAGAAAGAGGCAAAAGAAAAGTCAAGTCTAACAATGTAAATAGGCATGGCTTGTAAAAAGATATGTAGGTCTATGTATTGGAAGTACGTCGTGGTATATAACGTAGATTTCAGAACGAAAACAAATTCACAACTGGAATACAAATGCACAGAAAGCCAGTTTGTCAATGTGGATTAAAACATCAGTATCTGTAAGTAGGTGGTCGTTCCACTAGAAAGAAATAGCAGTTAATCAGGAATGGGCGCACACCGATCTATTGGCTTCACGAAGCAAACAAGCTACGTATGGGTGGCAAAGGCCACGAACAGGCAATCAATTACCAGGCCGAGGTCGGCCAATTCATAATATCAGCGAGGAGGGACGACAGAGGTTGGGGGTAGATTGATACAGTACTGTTTTGGGATTATTGTGCTTTCATTCAGTCAGTCATAGCCCTGACCAACAACTGGGACCAGAAACACAAATATGCTCACAGACGCACCTGGCGCAGTTGGTCCACCACTGGGGTCTACCAGATGAGTCATAAGCACTTCATCAAACCGAAGTTCATCAGTGCCTCGCCATCTTTCATTCTCAGTCGCTGCAGATCGGACAGTTATTCAATCAGGAATGGACGCACACCGTGTTTTTGTTTCTGGTACCAGGTGTTGGTCAGGATTATGATTGGCTGAATGAAGGCACAGTAAGCCCGAAACAGTACTGTATCAATCTGCCCGCATCCTTCGTCGTCCCTCCTCGTTGCCAAATAGCAGTTAACTACAAACCAATCCTTTTTTAAACGCAGACTGTGGCCAAAACAAACTGTCTGTTTAAATGTCTTCCTTTAAGCTGCCGATCATTCTACCTTGACAGGAACAGCAATGACTTTGAGAAATCGGATGGTCGCTAATTCCTGACTAGCTGAGTCAGAACTGTTCCTAGCCGTTCACTAAGCAGCCCACTCTGCCGAAATTCTAAAGATCGCATTTCTACCCCGCCCCAAGGCAAGAATGTTACTGCTTTGGAAATTCTCTACATGCTGCAGCCATAACTGCCAACAGGAATTCCCACTTAATTGATTTGTAGCGAGCAGCCACCATGACCGGTCTGGCGTCATTGTTCAAGACCCCACTGTCTCAAGGTCGTCCACCCTTTTGCTGTGAGCCGCTCCAGACGCGCTGACCTGAAGCCACCCGATCGACTTCAGCTCGAACACAATTGCGTTCCCACAGCCTCGTGGCCACCCATGTGCCACTGGAACGCACCTCCTCACTACAACCAGCAAAACAAGCCACATGGACACCACCCATCGGCAAATGCGATACACACTGATTGGACACCACTTGAGCTTGGCCCACGAGCCCACAAAAGCGGCTGACACCCCTTTCTAGAGACTCTCAGGCCTGACTGGATGCACTCAACACCAGCTCTGGCTTCGTCAGTGGCCACTGCCACCTGCGGGGTTCTTTGCACAATAAACCTCTCATTCTGATGCCTTTCGTCTTCTCCTTGAAACATGGTATTTGGGCTGACGATAGTAGCGCTCTGAGTACAGACATACTCACTCACACCACTTGGGCACAACAGATTCTTGGAACATACGCGTTTAATTGGGCCGACGACAATCTAATTTCTCAATCACTTTTTGAAAATGTCAGAAAAGTGAAATGAGAAATGAACAAACGGTGAGAGCCGAAGGAGTGATTGTGTGTCCAAAAGACTCATTGCTACGTGAGGACATCATTGATTGTCCAGAGGAAGACCAACTCGACGCCTAATCCTACTGGTAGACTAGCTTCACCCCACTGAGACTAAATGAAATCGTAGGACAGTTAAATTTTCGAATCTTGGTGCTTCTGCAACCGCTGACTTGTCCAGTAGGATGTGGTTCAGGATATCGACGGCGTAAAGAAAGGACCTTCTTGAACCTTCCCCTCGGAAGCTTTGGACGCTGTGAACCAAATGAAAAAGATCATCACGATCGTAGAGGAAAAGGCGTCGGATCTTTTTTTCAATCTCCTGTTGTTACTTTCAACCTTAATTGGCATTTAAGAATGACAAAATAATCACTTTCAGTCTCCTATACCAACGCTGGCTTAAAATGCCTCTTCTTCCACTCCTTCAGCCAGTTAATTAACATCGCATAAGCTTTTTGCCCTTAAAATAGGCAACGTGCTGTTACGTCCCGATGTCTTAGGATTCCTCCAAGCAGACCACTGCGGTTTCAGGGGCTCTGGGGTGAGACTATGTCAAAGGTCTTTCTAAAAAAGTCAATAACTTGACATCGTCGGATAAAACCCATCTGAAATTTGAATACTTCAGTTCTTGCATAAACTTTATGACGTCATACGGAAGTTTACCAACGGTATCTAGGCGCGATTAGTTTAACTGGACTCTGAAAAAAGGGATGTCTGTTTTTATAACGCGGATTATTATGTCGTTTCGATCCGCTGTTGTAGGTTAGATTTATAGCATTTGGGACAGTTACATAAGGGCGAAATTCAACAAAACAGTTGTTTACGAGCAAAAATTGGGACGAAATTTCCACATTGGTCTCACGTGCTAGTCAGGCAACAAACTCAGGCTTTTTTGGGCGTCATCAGTCTCACCCGAGGACGTGTAGTAACCCTACTTCGTATACTAACCGTAACAATTCTCCTCTGGCGCGTACTTGCGTGCAAGTACCAGCGGCAGCCTGCTTGTCAACCAATCACAGCTATCGGAGCTGGTCAACCAACCCCAAG
The DNA here is from genome assembly GCA_902702965.1 of Spirometra erinaceieuropaei. Classification (NCBI taxonomy): domain Eukaryota; kingdom Metazoa; phylum Platyhelminthes; class Cestoda; order Diphyllobothriidea; family Diphyllobothriidae; genus Spirometra; species Spirometra erinaceieuropaei. The sequence goes on along the minus strand of CACRXP010000405.1, from coordinate 220,033 downwards.
GTCGATGTGTCATGCTCTCGCTCGAGACGCTGTGACACCAACCCCAGTAGCACTTGGGCTCTTATTCTGGCGACGCCACTTACGTTATCGCGTTCGGCTGGCAAATGCTCCGACCTATCCTCAGTTAGTCCTGGCAGAATACAGTGCTCTCGCAATTGGTATCATTGTGGTTAGCGTCTGCTCATGGCTCTAGCTATCACGCAGACGCATTCAGTTTAGTGCGCTTGACTTCTAATCTGAGGTCCTAAGGTCTGGTTTTGAGCTAAGACTAACTGCTACTGGTAAGCACGCCTGAGGCGTCAGGCAAAGTCCCGTCTCTCCCCATTGGTAAACCACTCCACTACTGGTCAGGCGGCGCTGTTTAACAGCCCTGCGAAGCCGCTCCGGTGATTCCGTCATAGGAAATGGGAAAACCCTTTCTCCATCCTAAAATGTGCTTAGATCATTGAGCATTTCCTCCATGTAATCAACCAATTACCAATTCTACTGCGAAACGAAAATATGCGGGATTATACCAGACTGACCTTTTTGAAATGAGACGAAAAGTGATGTGTTGCATTCTAACCACGCTCGGGATCAGTAGCACAACCGATCTGACCTTCCGATGGTAGAACACTTTACTCGGTCACTATGCTACGTGAGCAAGACAGCTCCGGGAAAATACTCTTCATTTCAATCGACTAAGCATGTCCGGGATCAGAGATGCTTTTGGGCGGTGCCGTACATTAATACAGTAGGTGTGTCGTTAAGTACTACGATAATAACAACACCATTCCCGGATTATTCGGCGCCTTCAACTGATCTTTGATTTTAGCTGGATTTAATGGCTTTTGGAAGAACAGGAAAACGAGCCCGTGGCTCAGTGGTTAGAGGCATTGGACTCCCAGTGGACCGAATCCCAGTGGTTACGAGGCTCGGCGGTTGAATATACCTGGCTGCCGGCAACTAATAAGCCAGGAATAGCAATTCCAGTCTCCCTTGTCTTCGTCGATACTGCTGTTCTACTCTACTCAAAGTCCGAGCCCACAGACGTTCAATAGGGCCTGAAAAACAAAGATCGCAAAAAGAGGAGGTATGCCATGGAGGGAGTGAATCTGCGACTTGACTTTCAGGCCATAAGTCCTAGTACTCATTATCAGCTACATGCGTAGTACATCGCAGTTTTTGAAAAAAAGGCTATCCACAAGTCAGAAATATACATATATCGTGACTGGCGTTTTAACCTCTGTCATGCAGGAACGCCTCGAAATGAGATTCGCTATGTAATTTTCGAAGATAGAACTCTAACTCACAGAATTCCGTCCTTCCATAAGTGTCAAAAACGGAATTTCTAGCATAAACAGGCATCCTTTTGCTCAAATTCCCTGCTTGTCAAGAAAAATAAGCAAATGATTTTATGAAGAATATTTTTGGCGTAACAAGCAAGGCAACAATTATTGAAATTGGACGGTGGGCGCCTGCTCTGAAATTCATTAGTCCCCCATCTATCATATTTCTACAATAGTCGCAAACCCTCGTGCCTACAGGGTTTTCCAACCTGATGCATGGAATTAAGATAGCAGAAAGTATGCGTTTTCTTAGCGTTATCCTTATTTTTACTATGCGACCCCACTGACCACAATAACCCTCTGATGAGCTCTCTTCTACTCTTGTTTTCATTATTACCTTATTTTAGCTAAGCTAGTGAGGTAGCCGTCGTTTCAGAAAATATGCAGACATAATTCTGTCTATTACTAGAGTTTCAAAGATAACAGCAGTCGATTAAGTCTTAGAATTCCTTGAGGAACAGAAAAAATATAACATGTACGAAAGTATTAGTTGCGCACTCGGTTATGGAAGGAAAATGATCACTTGTTGGAGATGATTAAACCGAATTGGTGTACAGACTGGGAAGTAAACTACTGTGGTCATTCTGATTGGAGAACTTCATATGCCATAACCACCTCTTGCGTCCACCTTTGTAGACCCAAACAAGATAAACTTTAAACCGAAAATCTCCCTGTTCGCGAACTTTACGCCACTGACTGCAGCTATTTTATTTTCCTCATTCAAGTGGACTGCCACAATCATCATCCCTTTCTGAGACTTCCAACAGGTCTAAAAGCAAACATACCAGACAGTATTATTTTTGGACTTCCAAATAATTTGAAGCCACGTTTGCACTCTTACCGAGGTTTCAAGAACCGTATCAAAGTGGTAAAAGGGCGACCTTAGACAACCTGTCGGTACTAGTAATTCATAACGCTGATGTGTAAGACTTGTAGACTGTTCAACTTCCTAACGCCTGCCTTAACCCTAGATGCGAATACTTATGGCAGAAGGTATTTATGCGTGAGCTGCAGGGCGTTGTCCACGCAATAGGTGAACGCTTAAAATCTCTCTTCATGCCAACTACTGAAGTCAATTCACTAGCGTGTTTATTTCAGAATTTAATGTTCTCGAAAAAGCCCATTCTTGAAACAGAACATTGGCTGAATAACTGAATCAGGGCTGATTAGAAATAGTCGGATAACCGAAAGTCAGCGGGACCGAGTGCATTTGACTAGCTGCTGTCAACAATGCCTTTGCTCTACTAGCCTAGCCACTCGCTGACTTAAAAAGAGAAGGTAAAGGCATACGGAAAGGGTACCTACCGCGGGCTAGATTAGAAGAGAAGGTGAGGGCATGTTAAACGGTGCAGGCAACTAGAGGAATTGGATCAGACTATTAACCGGAAGGCGAAAGAGACCAAGTGCATTGGACAAGTTGGTATCAAGTCGGTTGTACCTAGCCTAGCCACTGGCTGGATTAAAAAGAAGGTGAAATCATGCAGAAAGAGGCCTAGCTAAGGCTTTATTAGAAGAGAAGGTGAGGGCGAGCGGAACGGAGCAAGCAACTCGAGGAAAAGAAGGGACGGCAAGCCGAAAGTCAGAGGAACCAATGGCATTGCGCAAGTTGGCGTCAACTGTGACTTTGTGTACCTAACATAGCCGCTCACTGGATGAAAGAAGGAGAAGAAAAAGGCACACAGAAAGGGGACCATGCCAGTAGTTGGATCAGAAAAAGGGATTGTGTCTCCTTTGAGGATAGAGTATGCAGAACTGCCCAAAAACCAGGCAGGATAACGAAAGAAGAAGAGCACTTGCAGGTCGGGCACGACAACGCACAAGTACACAATATCAACTTAATCACGCCTACTCAAAACAAATCAGTAGCTCAACAGTATTATGGTCACAGAGTGCGACTACAGGAGCGGATCCTAACATATAATGTTTTACAAAGGCATACGTATATATTAAATCACAAACTTCATTCCCGGCGCGCCTGGTTATGACCGAGTTTTGAAAAGTTTCCTGCGGTAATTGAATGAAGTTTCTTGAACTGTACCGAAACTGTCCACCAAGGCCGACTTAGCCTGCTGTCAGGCAGAGGTGTTTGAAATAAATCCACAATCAATAGTCGTTAAAATCGATCTTTGACGAAACTGGAGATGTCACATAAACCGTTGTCTTTCTATAATTCGCTTCTTAGAACCCACAACTCAGGTTTTGGATTTCGGAAATAATCAGCTGCTATCTCGGACAGGCCACTCTGTCCAATCGTAACGCGTACGCCATAAAAGACAATATAGTGATTCAGCTACGCGCCTCCGAGAAACAAAAAACCCTGATCACTTTTAGAGACTAATTAAAATAATAAGTCGACTCTTACAGGCCGTCCGAACACAGGTTCATTGTTTGGACAATAGAAAAAAGCAAGCTTCCGTTATCCAACATCTGCGCCAACCCTTCCTCTAAATACATTCAGTCATAATTAGGCCGAATAAACGCTAATCATAAGGTCTCCCCATGTGATTTCAAATTCAGGCCCTGGGAACAGACGCGCCGCATGCATGTTAATGTTGGGAAACGTTCAAATCCTGCCTGCTAGCAGCACTCAGTTATGCAGGGGTTAAAAAAGACCACATGAACAAAAGTGATATCTTGTTGTTCTAGTGAACACATTTCTCAGGCTTGAACTTTGAGACCTGTTGTTGTTAGTAGTTTTTTTGGTGGTCAGATCTTGCCCCACAATTTTGTTTGCTGTTATGCTAATAGGAACCACCGCGTTTTTTATCCAAGTCCTAAGCATGTGTTACTTGGGCGGGAGTGAGGTTCGCAAGACCTGAACTGTGCATTCACAGTGTTAGCTGTCTCTACTCGACTTGGATTGATCTGAATGCGCGAATCGGGTACTGAAACACAGAATGGCAACACCTATGTACACAAGTGCGACGTTCGCTTGCTTTGAATGTTGGCTGGAGTATGGACTTTCACGTTTGATGTACGCAACTTCAACAGTCGGCCGGCAGAGAAAGCTCGCACTGGATTGAAGAAGGAGCCACGATCGCTGAAACAAGAGCTTTACTGGCCCGACGTTTCAGATTCCTGCTCGAACCCATCATCAGACTGGATTGGCTATATGTTAGTCATTTGTACTTTCACTTACAGTAGGTGGGCTAACTCATGAAATGTCAACCGAAATTCTGAAACGCGTTTTCATTTCGAAAAGATTAATTAAGTAGAGTTGGAGAGCTTATCATCACGCAGCATAATTCTACAATAATTCAGTTTTGCCAGGATGCCAGCTTTCGAACGAACTTCCTTCCGGTAGCATGCAAAACTATACTCTGTCAACAATTACTACTTAAATAGCATGCATTTTTCTCATGGCCCTTACAAATTTAACTATATTTCATGGAAATCATGTATGAAAATATTCCTTCTTTTACCCGTATGTTAGAAAATTACGTCCTCTTCCAATTTTATACTTAAAAGAAGGGTACAATTCGGTTTTCAAAAGCTTTTCCAATTCCCAAATTATTTTGAACCCGACCTGCAGTTACAATCACATTCAGGGTCTCCAAACTACAAGCCGTATATTTTCAGTGTACAGAAAACCATACGTTTCTCTACGCTATTAAATGGAAACCATATGAGGCTCACAAAATTCAGCAGTTAATATGAGCCATGTTGTTAACTTTACGACCCGCATTGGTAAACGCAGAGGCATGACGTTTTATGAACGACGATTTTACGGTATTAGAAAATCTCACAATTAGAAACTTTTCAAAAACCAAATTATACCCTTCTTCTGAGAATAAAATTGGAAGAAGACGTACTTTTCTACTGAGTGGGTAAAAGAATGAATATTTTTATGTAGGATTTCCATGAAATATAGTTAAATGTTTAAGGGCAATGTGAAAAATACATGCTACTTAAGTGGTCATTTTTCACAAAGTGTGGTTTTTGCATGCAGCCGGAAAGAAGTTCGTTCAAAAGCTGGAATCCTGTGGTAGCTGAATTATTATAGAATTATTCTGCGTGATGATTAGTTCTCCAAATCTACTTAATTAATCTTTTCGAAAGGAAAACGCACTTCAGAATTTCGGTTGACATTTCATGAGTTGGTCCACCTACTGTAGCGATGACACGGTGCTGGATTCAAAGTCGGTAGGACCCACCAGGATTCCGTGGTCCAGCATTTGGTTTTGGTTGGGGGCAAACACATCGAAAATGACCGCCAATACCCTGTCTGATTTGTGTTCAATGTACCTTCCCTGTTGGCACATGTCGCCGTTCTAAAGGGTGGCCCAAACTCGAAAGGACGGGTCCATGGTTTTTTGGAGCAAATGATTAGTAGTAGTGTGTATTTTCGCAGTACATGTGGAGTTGGAATGTTCATCACATAGATCACATGGTAGAAGCAGTCGAATAGGTGAATACTTCTCGTTATCTGTTTTCAGAGGAATGGGATGGACTGGACCACCCTTTGAAAGCCTAGCCATTGGCGACACCGTCTAATCCCCCCACCCCCGTCTATACGACGAAGCCTACGGAAGGGAGTTCATTCCGTGGCCCAGATCATCCCGATCCTTTGAGAAGAGATGACGGGAAGTAGTTTGCTCCTATGACTGTTTCCACAGGTTGATCTACTTAAGAGGCGTATAAGCGCTATCTGTACTGTCAAAACGTGTAGCAAATATAAAAAAACGGACGACCACTGGGACTGGGCTACAGTCTACTCTGTCCAGTTTTGCCTAGTCCCTAGGACGAGGACATGTGTTTGAAAGGTCTTGATGACTACCTACAGGTCCTTCTGTGACGGCCTTTGGAGACTCCAAACAAAATCCCCAGGCGAATCAAAACGCTTATATTATATTATTATATTATATCAAACCAGGTGAGATGAAGACTGTCAATCCTCACGATGCTGGGATCTTCGTGCAGGTGGCCTTTTTTCCGGAGCTAGAGTTGCCTGCTCTGATGGCATTTGAGACAGAAATATTCAAAATCGTTTTCCGTCTCTTGTTTGTATATTCATTGAGTACTATCTAAAGACTTTGCTTGTACTTGTTTTTACAGATCATGCCTTGACTGGCCTCATCTGCGATTTCCGACTTCTCCATCGGCTTTTGCACGCCTTTTGACAATTTATCTCTTCCCCTGAGTTATTTAGGGCGCAATTGTAAATAATATTTTAGAAAGGTGAGTAACGCAAAGATGTCATGGGCAAGGATTAAGTATATGCGCGGGATGGGAAACTTCCAATTACCGTTTAATAAATTCGGCAGCGCATTCACACTCCTGCATTCCATCTACCGAGTACTTTTATACTCCCTGACTGCTCCCCGCGCCGAAGTACTTTTAAAATTAAGCTTTCCTCTTGCTAAATATTTACGTGTGGGGGTTGCAGAACAATGACGGATGCAGGCATTTCAGCAGTACGGGCTTCTCGGGGCCGGTACAGGCCAGCGAATGTCATCCTACTGACGAAGGGTGGACCAACAACTTGAAAAATATAGCAGGCGGTTCTCCACAGCTTGTCCTTACCCCGTGCATATAGTTAATCCTTATCAAGTTATGCTATTGTTTTTCCTCGCCAATCCAACCAGGAGTTCGAACTCGGATATCTACATCGTGTGGTACATCGTGGGACATCGTGTGGACCCCAATGAAGCTTTTCGTGTGATTTATAAGGTCCCATCGAACTATCTTAAACCACTGGGACAGCGCCCGTTAGCAACAGCAGAGGGGGCCGCCATCAGGTTGCGAAAACCAATCTTGTGCGCACAGAAGAAGCACGTTCAGGCTCCGCGCCTACAGTGGTCGAAGGTCGACTAACGCCGCAACTCTCCCCGCGCCCTTCCTCTCTCACCCCGCCCCTGACACTGACTGCCATTACTTCTCCCCTTCTCCACATTCCCACACCCCGCCTGTGTTTTAAGGAGAACTTTTATCGATTTCTAGTATCGCTGACATGTTTTACTTCTACCCCGTTCCTATATAACTGTATTCGTCCGATGAGAATTTATCGAAAGCTACGTATGCTCGTCACCTCGTTTTCTGATATAAAAAATAGACCAACTGTGCAAATAACAGTACGATCTCTCCGAGAAACACTGAGAACCAATAGCCCATCCGCAACAGTTCTAAAACTGCTTTCAGCAGAGATAATTGCCGCACGATAGTCTTCGAAGTGAATTATTTCCCTGGAGACGGAACTAAAATGCACCATGCCTTCAACAAGATGTTCGAAACAAAGTCTATGTCTACGAATAACTAGAAATACGCCCATCGCATCGATATTGTCTCCGGCAGTAAAATGCGTGATTATTCCAGCCGATAAAACCGTCGATCAGAAACGTGGCTAAAACCAACCTCCGTTAGTAAGTTCTTCACGTTTTCGACCAGGGTGCTGCGCGATTTTTTTGAACTTTGGAGAGAATCAGTAGTACTCACAAAGGTTGAGATCAGATGAACTTGGTGGTGGCGGGCACACAACGAGATAATTACGCCCTGTTGAACGTTCCTTCTAAAATAGTGTATTCCCGATAACACTCGCTCGAATTTATCAATGGAAGATCGCTGGACGTAATCACGAACGACGACCAATCAGCATCTGTTCGTATTTCCGGTCCTGCAAACGCGAAGTTTGACACAGATGGCTGACGACGGCTGGTGAGCCAGAAAAGAGGCAACCTTTAATTGGCCCGTGTTCTATCCCCTGCATATATATTCGGCTCTATGCAAATGGCTGCGAGAGCTCAAGAATGACCCCCAAGGTACAAGGAGATTGGCATGGGCGGTAAACTAATCAGTAAACGCTACCCACCATATATATATATTTTTTTGGACAGAGATATCACCCTACTCTAAATGGGATTATTGGCTGAAGGCATATACAGTAAGTGGGCTAACTCATGAAACTTCAACAGAAATTCAAAAATACGTTTTCGTTTTGAAAAGATAAATCAAGTAGGATTGTAAAACCGATCATTATGCAGCATAATTCGAAAATAATTCAGTTACCCCGGGACGCCGGCTTTCGAACAAACCTCTTTCCGGCTATATTTAAAAACCATACTTCACAAAAAAAGAATAATTAAGTAGCATGCATTTTTTCAATGATTGTCGATGCCCTTAAAGATTCAATAATATTTTATAGAAAACATGCATCAAAATATTCACTTTTTGCTGATTCAGTAGAAAATTACACCTTCTTTCAATTTTGTACTCGAAGGAAGGGTAAATTTAGTTTTATAAAACTATTCCGATTCCCGAATAATTTTGAACCCGACCGCCGTCACACTTGCATTCAGGGTTCCCAAACTACAAGCCGTATAATTTCCGCGTACGGGAAAACATACATTTCTCTACGATATAAAGAGGAGACCATATGGGGTTATAAAATTAACCAGTGGATTTGAACCACATTGTTACCTTTACAAGCCACAGTGGTAAATGCAAAAACATGGCGTTTTATGAAGGGCCATTTCAGGGTATTAAAAAATCTCACAATTAGAAACTTTTTGAAACCGAATTATATCCTTCCTTTGAGTATGAACTTGGAAGAAAAAGTAATTTTTCATCAAATGAGCAAAAGAGTGAACATTTTTATGCACGTTTCAATGAAAAATAAGAAGACGTAATTTTCTACCGAATGAGCGAAAAGATGAATATTGTTATGCCTGTTTTCTATAAAGCATAATTGAATCTTTAAGAGCATCGAAAATCAGTGAAAAAAGCATGCTACTTAAGTAGTCATTTTGACGGAGTATGGTTTTTGGATGCAGCCGGAAAGAAGTTTGTTCGAAATCCGGCGTCCTTGGGTAACTGAATTATTACCTAAGTATGCTGCATAATGATTAGTTTTACAACTCTACTTAATCAATCTTTTCGAAACGGAAACGCATTTTGAAATTCATGTTGAGATTTCATGAGTTTCGTTGAAGTTTCATTTAGATCATGGACATGGTCCTACAAAACATGTCCCTGACAATTAAATCCAACTCACTCCCTTAATGCTTTCCAAAATCTGTAACTTGATAACACTTCAACCGTCGATTCTCACGCGGGTCCACCGCAAGCAAGGTGAACGTAGGGACGATGACTTAAGTTTGAATCAGTTTTTAGCGACAATGGACTAGCTCTGCTCCTACCTAAGACTCCTGAGTACTGTGTTCAAACGGAGTCTAGAAGACTGGAAGCAGGATCGGGGGCAGTGGCTGACAGAGCTAAAGAGATCGGCCACACACGCCGGTTACGGCCGGTACGTGGACGATATTTTCTGCCTGACGGATCTTATCGCCGACACAGACGCCCTGGTACGAAAGTTCAACAGTGCCCACCCCTCGCTGAAGCTCTCTGCAGAGTTTGAGGAAGACAACGAAATCGCGTTCCTCGATATTCTTCTTCACAGACCAGAGGATGGATCTATCCAGCGTAGGGTTTTCCGAAAGAAAACATGGACGGGGGACAAGTCCTTACTTTTCACAGTTTTGTTCCCCTAAATATTAACACGCAATTTCGCCCAGGGACTGGTAGCTAGAGTGCGGCGTATCTGCTCTCCTAAGGCTGCTGAGGCAGAACTCCAGCAGCTGCAGGATATACTCCATGAAAACGGATACCCAGGGAGATTTATCCTCCGATTTATAGGGGAGCGCACTACAAAGCCCACCATGAAAACTGCAGATTAGAAAGACTTATTTATAAGACTGCCTTTTCAGGGGGACGCAACAAGTGACCTAGTAAGAGGATATGTGAAGACAGCGATTGCTAGTGCTTTCCCGCGGCGAATTTGCGCGTACGTTTCACGAACTCTCCCCTCCTAGGCTTGGGAGGTAAAGGTCGACTACCGCTACAGGCCACACCGATGTGCATTTACTCACTCGCTTGATCCTGTGGAGCGGGATACACTATACGTACAACGGGACGCCTGGAAAAGAGAGTACGTGAGCACATACCGGCCTGGCTAGGCAGGGGTGAAAACAAATCGATTTCAAGTTCTATTCTCGCACATCAGGTCGATACGAACCACCGAGTCAATGCCGAAGAAGCCTTTCAGGTTGTCTACCGGACAACAGCAACCTTCTCCAGAAGCCTACGCCAACGGGTGCTAGCTACGGCCGAGGCAGTGGCCATACGGCTAGCGAATCCAGAGCTATGCTGCCAGAAGACGTTGACACAGGCGCTCTGTCTTCCGTGGTCAACGCCGACCCCAGATGATGATTAGACGCCGCCCCAACCTCCTGATGGCAGTGATGTGTGCTCAGCGTACCCGACTTACAAACATCACTCACAGCCTGTGTCACTCTCTCCCTCCCACCCTGCCCAATGAATATAACATGCCGACATCGCCACGAGGGTGGCGGGGGAACGGTGAGTGTTAATAGCCCCAGAGACACTTATAAACCCTGTGAACTTCCCTTATTTTCAATTCCTATGTAACCGTTTTGGCCTGATGAAGAGTTACCGAAAACACATGTTTGTCAAACTGACTTCTCAATTATAACATGGGAATATCCGCAGAAGTTATATTTATTTTTGCGAGATTATTTGTAGTGGCAAGAATGTGCTAAGAGTCGACTTCATTTCCTCTTCGTTCTTTCGTGTAACTGTCGACTGACAGAGCGGATAAACTAAGTGAGGTAAGATGTGGTTATAGAGCCCCAACTGATGGACGCAATAATGTTGAGGTTGGGGTTAGTGGTTAGGGTTAGGGATTAGAGTTAGGAGTTATGATTGGGGTTAGGGCAACCATTTCTCAACCATTCACAGTACAACCGCGCATCCCCAATAGCTATTCTTTTGCATACAACTACTTGACCTCGTCGCCTGTGCGTTTCGCGACCCCACCTGTAGAAACCCCTTGACCACCGGTCCCGTATTACAGATAGGTGGGGTTGGTTTACTTCAGGTGGGGCTTAATAACCACATCTGACCCTAACTGATTCTGTGCCTGAAAGAGCTAAACCAATCCGTCTTTGCGTGTCAAAATTACAGGAAGAAAGACGTAGCTGGAATAGAACACAGTTATTTCTACCGTGCCACCTGAGAACTTCGGTTGCAATGAAGGCGTTTGGACATCACGAAGGTAGCAACCCACGCCGTGCAAATGGGACACATTTCCAACTTTGACGCCTTTGAGATTGTGAGCCGGGGCGATGATCAAACAAGGCTGAAGCAAGAAGCCTGGATGTCCACCGACTGCTCTGTCAACCGCCACATCAATTTGTCTCTCCCCCTAGCTGACTCTACCGGCCTTCTGAACGGAAACAGTCACGGCGCGGGACAATCGGAGTTGTCAACTATCTCAGCGGCCGATGAGGGCGGTGCGATTCAGGTCACGGTGACATGCGCGTCGGATGCATCCACACAGGCCGCAGTGGTGGGCCATATAAGGAGAGCTGTGCGCACGACTTCCCAGTCCCTAAAGGTGGGTGAACGAAGCAACTACTCGAAACGTCGGACCGCTAATAAACCCCTCCTGTTGAACGCCTCTTCTTCTGATACGCCACCTGGGAATCTCATTTTCACTACAATTGACATCACGTCGTAACTACGCTTTCCTTCAACGAATGTCGTAACGGGTTGCCTTTATGCTTCTTTAATCAATTACGTGGTTCTACTACTTTAGAATACGGGTCACCGCACAACCGCAACTGTCTTATCCATGAAAGTTCGTCTCTAGCCAAATACGTCCTCCTATTTCCAGTGTCCAAATGTAGAATGTTGAGTAAAAGAAAGACGCCTTTAGCAAAGACAGGGGTTACTATGGACGTGGACATGAAGTTAGCGCCGTGGACTTCTAACAAACGGTTCGCGAGTTCGAGCCTCGGATGTTCCACACTTCGGGATTGGGTATGACTTGCTGACGACGGCTAACAAGTCAGAAATGGCCCGTAAGCCACAACGGAACGAGTGAGTTCCGTAAGAACGATCGGCGAGCGTCCCTACCAGAGAGTTTACTTTTTATGGCGGATAATTTATTCACTGAAGCAATGTTTCCGGTCGGTATCTAATGGAAGCACGATGCGAATCACGAAAAAAAGAATAAAGAAGAGGGGATGACTGCTTCTGGCTTGTTGGCGTCGCCAGTCGTCTCATAGCCACTAGGAATCGTGTAGGAAAATGCACCGAGAGACTGAGTTGGCCAGTTCTGGCCTTTTGGCCGTCATCAACCGAACTTACGCAACCCTAGGTTTGCACGACCCGGAATTCGACTTCGGATTCCTCGGTTATTAAGGTGCGGGGGTCTGGACATGGCTGACGAGAGATGGTTAATAAGCCGGTATTTCTTTCTGTGTCAAGATTGGTCGCAATGAGACTGTCTGTGGGGTTTCTAGAAGAAGCATGTCGCGTATCCCGACTGATTGACGCTCTCTGACGGATGACAAACGGGAGTGTTTAGCTGGTTTCTGTCCACCCAGGAGACTGAAAAACAAGTAATAACGATCCAGTTATGGCTATTCATACTTTTGATCACTTAAAAGTACACTTGAGTCAATGAGATGTATAAAAACATATACGGTAAACGTGCTAATTCATGAAATTCTAACTCTTAAGAGAAGACCATATGGATTTCATAAAATTTAACAATGGATTCGAGCCACGTTTTAAGCTTTACGGACAACACTAGGGTTAGATGTGGTTATTTAGCCCCACCCGAAGTAAACAAACCACAGTCACCTATGATAGGGGACCGGTGGTAATGGGGGTTTTTACAGGTGGGGCAGGGGAACGCACAGGCGACAAGGCCATGTAATTTTATGCAAACGAAACGCTATTGGAAATGCGCGTTTGTGCATTGAATGGCTGAGGAATAGTTGCGCTAGCCCCTAACCGCAACCCCCAACTATAACCCCTAATCCTAAACCCCAACCCCCTAACCCTAACCCATAACCATAATCCCTAACTGTAACCCGTAACCCTTAACCCAACTCTATTGTGTTCATCAAGTGGGGCTACGAAACCACGTCGTACGAACATTAGTAAATGAAAAGACGCGGTGTTTTGTGAAAGGGCAATTAAAGGTCTTAAAACTCACATAGTCAGAAACTTTTACAAGGGAATTACGACTCTTAACTTCCATTCTTGAAGGAAGGGTATAATTCGGTTTTAAAAGCTCCTAATTATGAGATTTTTTAAGACCGTTAACTGCTCATCCATAAATCACCATGTCTTCGCATTTAAAGATATTGTTTGTAAAGCTTAAATGTGACTCAAATCCCCTAGATACTTTTTTGAACCCATATGGTTTCCTCTTAAGAGCATATAGGAACTATTGATTTTCCGTGCACGGAAAATATACAGCATGTAGTTTGGAAACCCTGAATGCAAGTGTATCAGCAGGCCAGGTTCAAAATTATTCGGGAAATGGAAAAAGTTTTAAAACCAAGTAATACCCTTTCCTCAAGTATAAAACTCTCGGAAAATGCAATTTCCTTCCCAATGATTAAAAGAATGGACATTTATGTTTGTTTACTATGAAATATATTTGGATATATAACGACATAGAAAATCAATACGAAAAATGCTCACTACTTAAACGGTCATTGTTCATAGGGTGTGGCTTTTGCAGGCGGCTGGAAGTAAGTCCGTCCAAAAACCGGCATCCTAAGGTAATCGAAATATCCTGGGATTATGCTGCATGGCAATTAATATTACGATACTACTCATGCAATCTTTTCGAGTCTAGAACGCATTTCAGAATTTCGACTAAGATTTCATAAGCTAACACGCCTACTGGATGTCAGAAAGAATTCAAACATTCATCCACCTTTACTAAATTGTCCTGTCAAATTCAACTGTACACGAGACACCCAACTGAAATATGAACCAATTCAGGCATTTCCAGGATGATGAGACCGTTTTGAATTTGCTTGAGATCCACTTAATAGGATAACACTGGGCGCTTTGCGAGGAAGCAAAGTCGTTGGGTCCGGGCAATATTCCGGCCAAATTCTAGAAGGGATTGGCAGACGAACTCTCCAAACCACTTGCGCCCATCTTCCATTCGACACTTGAATTGGGGAGATTGCAAGACAGCAAATATCTACCCGATACACAAGAGTAGGACTCGAACTAGCGTTAGCAACCACCGATCCGTTATTTTTACCTGCATCAGCAGTAAAATAAATGAAGTCACATTTAATAAAGTAACAGCGAAGGTTCTGGTGGAGAACCACCAACTCTCAGGGTCCTAGCACGGCTTCAGACGGAAGCGTTCATACTCGCGCTCTAGACGAGGGTCGATGTCATCTGCATGGATTCCAGGAAGGAGCTCGCCAGAGTCTCACACAAACGCCTAATCTACAACCTGTCTGAAATTGGAATATGAAGATAGCTGCTGGCACGGATCGCAGATGTTTCTAAAGGCAGATCATAAACCATGTGTATTGAGGCCTCGAAGTCAACTCCCACACCCCGTTCTAAGTGGTGTCCTCCAGGGTTCAGTCATAGGGTCGCTGCCATTCCTAATTTACTCTAACGACAGTGCCAACGACCTGGGATGCAGCGTCGTCATGTTTGCTAACGATGTCAAACCCAGGAGAGCCATCGGTTCAACCCAGACAGGCACGCCCTCTAAGGAAGTCTCAATCGACTGGGCAGTTGGTCAGCTCGTTGTCTCCTCACCTTTAATGTGGACAAAAGTGTAGTCCTGAGACTCCGCACTAGAAAGACCAGTAAGGAGAATGATTCACTTCGAGACATCCTTAATGTGCAGCCCCTTTCTACTGCCGAGGAACAGAAAGACCTCGGCGTCCCAATGACCTCCTCCCTTAAACCATCCTCACAGCGTTTAAGGGCAGACAAACGCGCAGTACTGATGTTATTTGTGCTGAGGCGAGGATTTGTGCAGATCGCAAAGCAGCTGCTTGGAAAAACCTTCGGGGCATTTGTTCGGCCTCACTTAGAGCATGCAGTCCAGGTCTGGCGACCGTGGTTCAAGAGGGTCTGTCAACAGCTGGAATGAATACAGGCGATAATTACGAAGATGGTGCAGAATCTTGATCATCTGCCTTACGAAACCACACTGGCTGAACTGAACCTGTTTCTTCTGAATTACCGGCAACTGCGCGGCGACCTCAGTTAAACCTACCGGACTATCAGAGGCCGTCAGTGTGAAATAAACTTTGACGAAATCTTCGAATTGGCTGAGAAGGGCCATCTGCATGGTCATCCCTTTAAAGTGTAACGGAAGTTCACCCACACAGACCTCCGACGGAACGCCTTCTCGCAGATGGCGATTGGAGCACGGAATGGACTCCCTGGCGCGGTGGTTCTTACCGAAACTATTGAATCCTTTAAATGCAGACTAACTGCTCATTTGCTGAGAAACCACTGTACCTATGATCCCGATTGTCTAAGAGGCATCAGTTTGTGCCTGGCTCACACATACCGATAACTTTCGAATTTCCAGATTTCCTGACGCATCAATTAATTCTATCGCTTTGTTTTGATATGAATGGGCGTAAGTCCCATTCTCTTAATAAACTGAATTAAACTGACTTAAGTCTCTTTTGGCAAGGATCGATTACGCTCTCCTGGTCCCATGTTTAAGTGCAATGCGGGCATTAAAAGTAAAGTAAGCCAAAGGGAGATGTTGTAATCGTTAGTGGGAAAAGTAGCCCAGGCTGAAACGGAAAAAGCAACCCGATGTATAACAAATTTGCCGCGAGATTGAAGGAAGCCTAGAATCGCCGTAAAAGACCTGGCTGACGGAAGACGTGGACAGCAATACCACAAACCTAACCTTACATTTAACTGTGACCCCAAAAAGCTAACTTAATCCTTCACGTACTTATAAACCTAACGTTAACCTCAATCTTAGCACTAAACCTAACCCTAAGTCTGCCATAAACCCTAGCCCTAACCCTAAGCCTAATATCAACTCTGACTCAAACCCTAACCCTAACCGAAACCCTAACCTTAACCATAACATTAACCCTAACCATAACCCTACCCCATTATAAAACCTAAACCCAGTCTTAACACTAAACGGAAACCTAAACCTCAATCCGAACCCTAACTCTAACCGGAACCCTTAAACTTATCACAATCCTAACCCTAAATTCAATTCTCAATCTAACACTAACCCTAACCCTACATCCAAACCGGAACATCAAGTTGCTCTTTTACGTTTTGGTTTTGGCTACTTTCCCACTACTGACAATGCTTACATTGCGCCTACACTTGGGACCAGGACGGTGTAACCGACCCAACCCTTTTTTAACGCAGCAGCGCTTTTAAATGTCCTGGCGGACTTCGTCAATTGAATAAACTACTATTTTCCTAGCTGATTGCGCTTTTTTCAGGTCGGGCTGAACATACGAGTGTGGAAACTGGTTAAAGCACATCAATTTCCGGGGGAAACTAAAGCTACCACTCCGAAAATGATTCAAGTCTGAGAAACGCGCAATTCATTTAATTGTGTAAATGCATGCAGTAAACAAAAGTCCTCCGGATCTATGCAATGAGCAACTGGGCGTTATTGACACAACCGTCCAAGAAGGTCTTCCCGTTGAGTCTATGAAGGAAAGTGTATAATTTCTGTGAGAAAGTATTGCCCGGCACCTGGAGATAGAGAATGGTTTTATGTGAGAACGTGCACTGCGATTGCCATCACAACAGGGATCTGATTAGCAGGCCAAATTCTGGGTCAATTCAAATGCTGCCTCTAATATCTAAGATTAAAAAGAACGCATTAGTAATACACCCGCGTTAATTTGTTCCAGAAAATATTGGATATCGTAATAAATTATCTTTTTATAACATGCCAACCGTTTACATGCACATAGGCATCTAAAATGCCTTGACAGGTTATATTTTCGGGAAAAAATACACAGTTTACAACAAATGTAATCGATTTGGGATACATTTAGATGAAGTGATGTGATATTTTGAACAGCGGGGCTTTTTGAGGTTTGGGAAATGCTTTGTTCAGGCGTCTACTCTTTCTTACTTTGAAGGGTCGAAGTGTCCATTAAAAGTATTTGGTCAGATGTGGTTATGTAGCCCGACCTAAATTAAACAAACCATAGCCACCTGTAATACGGGACCGGTGGTAGTAGCGGTTTTTAGAGTTGGGGCCGGGGAACGCGCAGGCGACGAGGTCAAGTAACTCTATGCTAAAGAAAAGCTATCGGGAACACGCGGTTGTACTTTGAGTGGTCGAGAAACAGTTGCCCTAACCCCTGACCCTAACCTTTAACCATAAACCCTAAGCCTAACCCTAACCCCTAAACGTAAGCCCTAACACCTAACCCCTAACCTTAACCCCCAACTCCTAACGCTTACCATTTAAACTTAACCCTTGATCGCAGCCCCAAACCCTAACCCCTAACCGTTCAACGCGAAAGTCAGAATGAAACGACAGGCCGAAAGTCATGAAGGACCACCGGCATCGGACCGAAAATGTAGACACGACAACAAAGAAACGAAACCACCAACAGAACACACACTCCAACCCACAGCAACACCATGCCAACGTAATCATACCAACTCAAAGTAACTAGGAAGCTCAACAGTATTGTGTCTATAAAGTGCGGCTACATAAACATGCCTTACCAGGTATTTTATGCATAAGCAGATGCTACTGAAATGTTAAGAAAGTACTGGCATAGCCTTAAAAAATAGTCGCGTTCTGAAGTTAAAACTAATGTCAAAATAAAATCCAGCAAACTGTTCTGTCAGAAAACTTCCCAGGTTGCCTGAACAGTCGCAACACAGTGTGGTAACCAATGAATACCAGCATGTTGCCGTTAACTGGATTGCAAACATAATCACAACGCTGCATGCATTAATGGACCTTTGTGAAGTAAATTTCTGTCGGGGCAAACAAAATGAAAAGCAGAGTCATGTTCAGTGTCAAACGGTGTAAGATGCTCATTTTCGTGCGTTTTACGACCTGAACTTCTCTGCTTTGCTTTAGCTAATCAGGGAGCATTGGATATGGGTTTTTAGCGTTTTTTTTGAAGCACATAAGCTGTCGAACCCTGGTTAAGAGAAAAAACATACTTGGCGTTGCTCACAAGGGTATGGAAAGATTTAGAAGACGTCACCTCGAATTCTCGAAATGGGGTCTAAGTAGAAAAACAATCACACTTTTTCCAACCTAATTAGCATTTAACATGATTTTTTTCATGCAGATCAGTGTGTAAGTGACACGATTGGCTTATATTTTCTCACTTACAAAAGCAACGGTTGCTAAAAATAGCTACCTAATTAATGCGCATTCGTTTGGGCGATACTAAATGCCTGTAAGAATTCAGTCATCTTTTAGAGGACGCATACATTGATAAGACGTTTTTAAGAGTTTTTTGGTAGAAAAATAACTTTTTGATTTTGCACGTGAAAAAGAGGTGGGCTCCAGTCTCAGAAAAGTTCATCGACCCCCGCATTCTTTTGAAGCTCCCCTGCTGCTGTGCTCGAGGTCAGAATTTTCCAATTCCTCGCATGCTCTCATTTAAACAAACGTACGTGCCTCTGCGAAATTAGAAAACTCCGCCGAGATTCCTAGGAGTGTTTACTTTGAGGGACGTTTTGTCCGCGATGGCAATAGTTTCTCACTTTTTCACACAAAATAATTATGACTTATTATGCCAAAAATCGTTCGACTAACTTTCTTGGTGACAAATGATATGCTGCCAGAGAAAATCGCAGTTTTTAATAATCAGAGATGATTTATTAGATGCGGCATTTGATAATCAGGGAGGTTTCATACATGTGCACTCGAAAAGCCATTTCAACGCCCAAAACCTTCATTCAAGATTAAACTGAATAAGATGTAGAGTGGATGAACTGTCGTATGAAACGTTAGTCAAAATTCTGAAAATGCTTTCGATTACAAAAGACTACTTAAATTGGGTTGTGATACTTCCTATCTAGCAGTATAATGCCAAATCATTTCTGTCGCGTCAGGATGCCGGCTTTGTGCTTTCCGCAACCACCTAAATTTATACCCTACACGCAGTGGTCTTCGTGTCCGTTTCCCTAATCATCGCCTTTGTGCATTCTGCTATGCATATTTCACTCCCATTTTACAGCTCTGCAATGACAAAAACACACTTTTTAGTGTGATAAACTATCCCTGTAAACTTAGACACAACGCTGAATAAACATTCAGCACCAAAATGCATCCTTGTGGCTAATTTGTTTCTTCTAATTTGACTGGTGTATACAACCTGTGTACATTGATCGTCTGCGTCCAAGGATGGACTGGTTCGAATTATACACTGTTCCGAAGTAAAAGGAGGCTATAAACCACCTACTTCCAGGCCGCCTTCGAAATGTACCCGAGGGTGATTTGACTGATAAGAATCATGGGACTTCTGATCCTGCAATGGGCGGACGTGTTCAGCACCTACGGTATTCTGAAATCGGTCCAATTACGAAGCGTCAGTCTAAATGATAGTCTAACGGAAATCTCACTGCGCCTCCTTGTAGACTCTGCCGACAAAAAACAGCTACTAGATGATAAGAAGAAGCAGCGACCGCTGAAACAAGGGCTTTATTGGCCCGACGTTTCGGGTTCTAACTTGAGCCCGTCATCAGAGGAAGTGGCAGAAACGGGTGACTCGTGCGCAGGAAGTTGCAGTATTTCATAGGATGCAATCGCTATGCTACCACATACATATAGTAATTAACCGCGCTCCCCTTCATCAAGAATTCATGTCCGCTGGTGCGCTAATGGCTTAACGACCGGCGTGTAAGTTGTAAATTGCTGATATCTCATCACCTGTGTTGGATGTTGGCGTGATGAGTGCTCGGTCATCTGACTCACCGGCCTGCGCGCTCTCCGAGGGATCAATTACTTCGGCCAGACTATGCCTCAGTACGGAATATGGAGTGGGATGTTGTTGCACTTGTTGATAGACTGGTGTCCCGTGAAGCATGACGCAAGCAAATCACGGCTCGCGCGATTATCGCCTCTAGCGAGAATTACAGCCTCATCGGACTTGAATGTGTGGTCGGGTCTCGTAAACACTCTGGGGACCTCAATCAGCGAAGAGTTGTTAAGTTGGGAACTCATTCCTCAGGACCAAAGAGATGCGGGAAGCGGCGGCGAAATCTAAAGCATGTAGGTGCAAACGTGTACAGTTAATGTCAATGGCGCCGTTGAAGGTCAAAATCCACTTCCTGCATAACATCCTTCGCGACCTACAACCAGACGAACCGTTATGAAGCAGACCTAACTAAATAAGGTAAGATCTTTGAAGCCATAACAAACATATGCAAGTTTTGGCTAACGTCCAGGACTTGGACTGGCCTAATTGGGTCTCCACTCAATGCACCACAATGCCATCGTACCAGACCCATCTCTCAATACAAAACAGCACTACCACCCCCATCCCCGGCATAACAAATGCGTATGCCTCCTTGCCTACCCCGCTGCAACAGCATTTTCTCAGCCAAGTTCACCCTGGTTGCACATCCCTATGCGCGGGACCCTAGCTATTTCTATGCGCATAGAGGACAATGGCCGCTATACAGCGCTGTTCAGGTTCCCCCGCACTATCATATTTTTCGCACACTCAAGCAACACTAAAGCCCATTTGTTACATGTATGCCCAAATTAACGGACATCGCACATAATTAATGCAATGGTCGTGCGATGCAATTTGCCAAGTTAGCAAATGATGCAGACGAAATATCACACGCGGAAATGTACTTTTCTGCCTGTGCGAGGTGTACCATCTTGGTGAAGTCCGGTCCGATCGGTTCAGTTTGCATTTCACGTCAAGTTAGCCAGTCACTCTACTCTCGCCACAGGTTTGCCGAAATTTTTGGACAATCCACTGTTACGTGAGGTGGAGAGAGAGAGTAAGGGAGAGGACGCAGTATACGACCGCACTCAGGGAAGGAAAACCAGTTAACTGTGCAATACGGGTTTTATGGGTAAGGCTAAACGGTGGAAAGGATAGCGCGATAGAAGGCAACCATTGGGGGGTCCTATTGCATCCTCGCCTTAAATTTCTCTACAGTTACAGTACGCGACCCATCTCACGAAACCTGATAACGGAAACTGATGAAGGAATTTCTAGACGTCTTTAACTTCGCGCATTTTGTTCGTTCCTCCACATCTTTCAGTGAAATGTCCTGTTTATGTTCATAAACTGTAGTTACGTAATTATATCAAGTAAAATATCGGTAAATTTTAGCGAAAATGTACGTTGGAATATATTTGTACATTTTCCTATGCTAATACATGTCCTAGACTCCGGTTACGCATGTGATCGACATTTTCATCGAAAGGATAGTAATTTACCCGCGAGCGTTCTAATAAACAGATTTACCCGAATGTTAACCCCAATTTTTGCCCGATGTTAACCATGGTAATCAACCTGCTAACACAAAGCTTATTTTAAGAAAACCAGAGGTTTTATCAGTCTCTAAATGTCAAATTAGTAGATCTGTGTGATTTAATGCCCTAAAGTGCAGTAATAATGCGGATAGGGATTCCTTCGTTTAAATGGGCTGACATTATTTTGCCGTTTACAAAATTCTACCTGATGTCACATAAATGACCACCAACAAATGGTCATTTCCAGTTTTGAACATATGAAACATTACTTGTCGTGTAGTTTAGCTTCTGTGCGTAACTTATTCAGAAAGAGAACGAGCAAAACATTAGTAGTTTTAGCAAAATATCAATATAATCAACATTATCAAGGAACGGAGTCTAAAAGCGAGCAAAAACAGTGGAAATGGCCTCAGTGTACAGAGGAAGGCATGTTCTTACGTTTACGGTAAACAAAAACAGTATTGTTTGGGAACTTGAGAGAAACGGCTAAAAATGTCAAAAGGTTTTGGACTAACCGTGAAAAAATGCAAAGTAAACAGAGATCCGTCAACGGAGTGCAGTAATAAATCACTTTCTAACGAAGTAACTTATTAAGGAAAGTTTTCTTATTGATCAAAGTCATATTCTTTGCTGACTTTCGTTGTGGACGGCCATTTTTCTCTAAAATTAAGTTTGATGTTTGAATGAGTCTTCACATGTGACCCGAACGGTCATCTTTGTGGAAAGGAGCGCCCAAACATTTATTAATTTGGTAAATGCCTTCAAGAATAATCTTATTTTAAAGTTCTAAACAGACAGGTAGTTCAGAATCTGTCTTTATGGACGACTGCGTGAAAACACTGGAAATCATGGAGTATTCAGCAAGATTTCGAGGCCGATTTGAAACTCAACGTAATCCAAAACGAAGGAAAAGTGTTAATTAATTTAATGAAAGAAAAGTTCTCTCTATAAACACAAAATGGTATGTTTACGATTACGCCTGTCAGTTCTATTTAATTTTATTAGACACCGATCGGCCTCACAGCACGTCACCTTATGGAACCTTTTGTTCCTACGACGTCTCCATCGGTAAAATCAAGCAAAATCCAGTTTCTCCTGTTAAACCTTGTCTCATTTAATTTAACTGAGTCAAGAGTAACACGGATCCCTGGAAAACTGGTTTGCAATCTACACTCAGAATGCAGGTAGTTGACAAACCGTCATGTATGAAATCACAGTAATTATTAAACGATATATAGATGTAAACGTCACTGAAACACTATTATTCGACGTTATTTTATTTCTACATTCATATTTACCACGTCTTGATACGAGAATACATTCTATACATCTAAACACGAAGTTTACTAAAGTAAAGCCATTTCTGACGTTTTCGGGTTATTGCGCTTTCTAAAACAAATCGGCATTTCTAAGCAGCGCAAGGCTTCCCTTGATATTTCTTTTATGTTTTTAATTCTTTTAAACTTGTAAATAATTAACCTAGACATTGGACTCATGAAATGGTGTCGGTTTGCGAGTGATCGGCAAGCATTCGTAAATCCCCACACATTTTATGAGTTAGGGCACTAACTGTACTTACAAAAGAGCACACGTATCAGGAACTCGATCCCTGAGGAATGATGAGATATCTAACAGTGCAAGCAAAAGCTGTGCATTTTTCGCAGTTCTTGCAGTTTATTTTCAAAAAAGAAGTAGATTACATTTCCATCTAGTTAAGGGAGCGCGGAAGTGTCAATTATAAAAAGTCGATGACGCAATATGCCTCGATGACCTGATGTGTGCCACCTAGGTGGAGTCACATACTCTGTCCTTACGCAAAGCAGTGTTCACTGTGGTAACAGTTTAAACCATCACAGCGCGTTTTAAGTCGTGGCTTGGAAAGTTGTGAGCCAACTGCGAACTCGTTATTGATCGAAACGAAGGTAAAACTACTCTAGTACTTTTCTTGGCCTTTACACCATGTTTTGCATTATGCAGCTTCGCCATCGTCAAGAGTGGTTGAGAGCCGACGTACACAACCCCATGTCTATGCGATGGTCACAAAGCAAGAAGGTATAACGACAATGCGACCGCGGTGAACCATTGTACAGTGCGTGACCGATCTCATGAAATGTTGGCCAAAATTCTGAAATGCGTTTTCGATTAGGAAGGATTACTTAAGCGCAGTTGTAGTACTGATTATCTTACGACATAATTCTATAATATTTCGGACTCGGTAGGATGTTAGCTTTTGAATGCACTGCTTTTCAATGTCCTGTAAAACCGTAGTCGGTAAAAGATGACTAATTAAGTAGCATGCATTTTTCACACTGATTTTCGATGCTCTCGCGAATTCACATATATTTTATAGAATGCACGTACAAAATATGCTTTCTTTGATAGCAAATCACGCCGTCTTTATTTATTGTACTCGAAGAATACGAATAATTAGATTTTAAAACGGTTTCTAATTACGAGATGTTTAAGACCGTGCTGTGTCCATTCATACAGCATTGCACCTCTCCGTTTGCCACTACTCCTCGTAAAATGTACAACATGGTCCACATCCATTGCAAAATTTTATGGACTCAATATGGTATCTTTTTTAAAGGCATAGAAGAATATGTGATTTTCTTTTCGCGGACAGAAATTACTAGGCGCTAATATAACGACTGATCAGGCTCCAAATTATTCGGCAATTAGAAAACGTTTTTAAAACCTAACTATACGCCTTCTTCGAGTATAAAAAAATAAAGATGACGTGATTCGCTATCAAATGACTGAAAGAAAGCATATTTTTGTTCGTGCATTCTATAAAATATATGTGAATTCGCGGGACCATCGAAAACCAGCGTGAAAAATGCATGCTACTTAATCAGCCATCTTTTACGGAGTACGGTTTTTACAGGAGATTAAAAAGCAGTGCATTCAAGAGCTAACATCCTACCGAGTCCGAAATATTATAGGATTATGTCGCAAGATAATCAGTACTACAACTGCCCTTAAGTAATCCTTCCTAATCAAAAACACATTTCGGAATTTTGGCCAAAATTTCATGAGACCAGTCACGCACAGTACGGTTGGTCTCCCCTGTCACCTCCAAGCAAACCCTAGTGGACATTGGCAATGCTTACCGTAATATCTGGAACCGACCAAATTAGCATAAATGCTGACAATGATAGCCTAAACAACCAAAACGTGTGTCTACTTTATGGGCAAAATGCGATGGAGGTGGCGGAGTAAAAATCGAAGTGATATACGCATTCCCCCGAAGCGACGACGACAGTTCGAGCGCCGCAAGGGAGACCCTCACCGCGTGTACCGGAGGGTGGGCGGGCACCGGCGACTTGTCCAGGAACTTCCTTATGGTGAGGCAGTCTTTCACAGCATCTACCGCACCCTGCCCTTCTTTACCCATCCTGACCAAAGGTAGGCTCGGGTGTCGCGCCGGTCAAAACTACCCAGTCGGTCAGCGCGTGCCACCTACGATATGGAGCCCACTACGCGTGCCAGACTCGGGCCTCGTGTAAGTGGAAGTGTCATGTAGCCTACGTTAATAGGAAGTCATTGCAACCTGATCGTCAGCCCTGGGGAGGATGACATTGGACGCCGCGGCTGGCGCGCCTCACGTTTAAAGTGCGCCACAGATAGCTATAAAAGTAAAGAAGATGAACACACGATCTCTGGGACAGTAGGTGTATTAGTCTGAGCTTTTGGTCTCGTACAGGAGGCCATCGTCAGTGACTGCGAGAATGCTACATCAAATGAGCAGTTTTCGTAGTCAAGCCATGAAGGGGGGAGATATGAGTGCAGAGGGTGGTATTCGCGATAAGTTGAGTCCCACGCCGTCTCACAGTGCGTGACTGCGTGCACCCTTGGCTGGAAATTGGGTCTCGCCTCTTGGCCGCGGGAACGGAGCGCGTGATAGCAGGGAGGGTATGCCGTTGATAGAGTTGGTGTCAGACACCCAGGCCTCTAACACTTCTCGCCCTGTCTTATTGTTGGCCCGCGCTACTATCCTCGTGCTCGCGAAGTTGAATTCGTGGCCTTCCTCCAGGGTGTGAGTGGCGACCTGAGACAACGGGTCGCCTCTCCGGACCGCCCGTTTGTGCTCCGTTATTCGTGAGCTAAGTCGTCGTCCGGTCTGTCCTGTGCGGAGGCGAGGGCAGTCCCCTTCGACCAATCGTTGACTTGAAAGGCAGCCTCACTTGCAATCTATCCAAGTGGATGGCCCGAAAACTTAACTTTCTACGAGAAGGCTCGAGGACCTCCATCAATTCGGTCTCCCAATTCCTGGACGACATCCGAGGAAAAGTTGTCCGACCGGATCAGATTATGGTGTCCTTTGACGTAGTTTCATTCTTCACGTCCATCCCACCGGACCTGGCACGCGACGTTCTTCGCAAACGACTCGAAGTGAATTAAGACGAAACGAACAGACCCCTAAAAATCGACCACTTATTGCAACTGTTTGTTTTCTGTCAACAAACCTTCTTCACTTTCAATGGCAGAACATACGAGCAGATCAAAGGAACGACGATGGGTTCGTCGATATCCAGCCAGGTTGCAGAACTAGTCCTGCAGGAACTGGAAAAAGTCGCCTTCGACCACTATGAACCTGCATTTTGGCGCTGGTACATGGATGGCACGGTAGACGCGTGCTGTGAGCCAGTCCCACCCCGTTATGGGACGAAAATATCTTTTTCCCGCAATGTGACAGTCCTTGTTTTGTTAAGAGAAGAATAACAAGCCCCCGCGGACTGTGCTCTGAAAAGGCCGTTTTCGGGGCATGTGCCAAAATTTATTTTGTTAGCAAAAATCACTGGGGTATTTAAAGGCACGGATGGACAGGCTTAACACCTGCAGAAGTGGTCACCAGGCCAGCGGAGTGGGATTGGGATTTGCAGTTAATCGGGCGCTGCCCACGGGGTCACGATGGAGAGAGAGAGAGCGGAAGGTATTCTTGAACAGATGCTTTGTATGATTTCCTCCAAATGCATAGTTTCCTGGCAGACTAGGTATCAGTATCTCCCTCATTGGCTCCTTCTCCCTCTTTGACCGTCTGGTATCTGAAAGTAATAGTAACAACAGGAGGCAAATAAGTGCTAAAGGGGGCAGCACAGGAAGGAGAAACGTACACGCTGAGCTGGCGACAATAAACACCATACGAGAACTTACAAACGTGTGCGTGTAATAATACAGTAGGTGGGCTAACACATGAAATGTCAACCGAAATCCTGTAATGCGTTTTCGTTTCGACAGGGGTAAGATCGCGGTTGGTAGTCAGACACTGTACGTTGATACTGTCGACGTATTTACTTGTTATCAGTAGGTGTGTTTACCTTGTCTAGGAAACTGGTTATCAGTTGGTGTGCTTCTACTTCATGAGGTCGGACAGCCGTTTCGGTCAGGCTTCTGGGTTTAGTGAGGGCTACGGTTAGGCGTAGGTTAATTTTGCGGATTAGGATTAGCGTTATAGGTTCTGGCTTGAGTGTTAGGATTAGAGTTTATGTTTGGCTTTAGGGTTGGGCTTCGGCTTCAGAGTTAGAGTTGACAGTTAACGAATAATGATTAACGGTTAAGGTAAGCGTTACGGTTAAGGTTAGGGTTATGGTTAAGGTTAGGGTTATGGTTAAGGTTAGGATAAAGGTTAAGATTAAGTTGAAGTTTAGGGTTCAGGTTAGAGTTATGGTTAAGTTTAGGGTCAAGCTTAAGTTTAGGTTTGAGGTTGAGGATATGGTTAGGATTAAGGTTAGGCTAAAGTTTAGGGTTAAGTTTAAGTTTAAGGTGAAGTTTAGGGTTGAGGTTCGCGTTAAGCTACGGGTTCAGGTCAGTATTAAGTTTAGGGTTAATGTGAAGTTTAAGGTTAGGATTAAGTTTAAGCTTAGGGTTGAGGTTAAGGTTATGGTTAAGGTTAGGGTTAAGCTTAAGATTTAGTTTAAGGCTAGGGTTTACTTTTGTGGTTAGGGTGAGGGTTAGGGTTAGACTTAGTGTTTTCCAGAAAGACTGTGAAATCTTAGAGTTGGGTTTGCCGTATGAGGTTTCGTTGGGATTAAGATTTACGGCTTACCTTACCAAAACTTCCCCTACGCTCTTTTTGGTAATTATTTTTTTCCCAAATACTCCAGCATTCCTCCACCAGCACTTACACTTGGCCCACCCACATAACCCCCTTTCCCACCATTCCCGTAAGACAGGGACCTCGCTGTCTGCCTCCCCATTCCTTGATACCAACTGCGATCTAACCTCGGAAATATTACTTAATTTGGGTTTTAAAATTGATCATCGTGCAGCATACTCCTATGATAATGCAGTTACCTCAGGAGGCCGGCTTTCGAAAGAACTTCTTTCCGACTGCATGCAAAAACTATACTCTGTAGAAAATGACTACATGCGTAACATGCATCTTTCTCATTGATTTTCGATAACCCCAAAAATTCAATTCGACTTCATGGAAAACATATATAAAAATATTCATTCTTTTGCTCATTCGGTAGAATATTACGTCTTCTTCCAATTTCATACTCTAAGGAAGGGTATAATCTGGTTTTAAAAAAGTTTCTAATTGTGAGACTTTTTTACTACCATGAAATGGCCGTTCATGAAAGGTCATGTCTCTGCATTTACCAATGTGGCTTGTAAAGTTAACAATATGGATCAAATCCACTGCTAAATTTTATGAACGCCCATATGGTATCCTCTTTATACCACAGATAAATGCATGGTTTTCCGTACGCGGAAAATATACGGGTTTTGGCTTGGAAACCCTAAATACAAGTGTAATGGCAGGTCAAGATTCAAAATCATGCAAGCATCAAAAAAGTTGACATTTCATGAGTTAGCCCACCTACTGTAAGTACGAAAAAATCACAATTCTGCCCTGTACCTTGGATTAAACGTGACATTCATAAATGCGCAGGTACAGTCTTTTCAAATGCGATCGTCAGCAGCTCGTTTTTTTGAAAACCACAGAGTTTTTGGAATTTTTGTTATGGAACGCCGTTGGTGACGGCATTTTGTTGGAGACATCGACATAATGGCTCAGAAAGAAAGAGAATATCTGGTCTGTCCAAAATCCCGCAAAAGGTCGAGGCAGTGAAGAAAGAAATCCATCCCTCATATCAAGGCCGACTAGCTCGTTTTTGTGCATTTAGTGCTTTGAAGCATCCAGCTTTCATGCCACCGATATAAACAGCATAAGTCGATGGTGCCATTAAATTTCGCGGCGGCCTATCAACCGCTACCTGTCAAAGTATACAGCAAGTTTATGTTGCTCATAAATCACTGCGAAAACAGCGAGTTCATAGGTCAGTGCACACGGCCTAATCGATAAAAGAGGGGTCGCTTAAACAAACCACGGTAGATGAAGGAGAAAGACACGCTAATGTGCAAGGGCGGTGTACAAATCAAGCCAAAGGGGGTTTTCATGGGGAGTTCAGGTTGATCAGATGGTTGCACAAGCCCGGTTGCTTCCTTTGTGGGTAGAGTGCTTCCGGATGGTAGTGTCCGAAACAAGTTCTCAGAAGGAAGTTTTAAGTCAACAAAGTGACCACTATCAAGGTCTTAATTGACAGAAGAATAGGGGATTTTGTTGTCCGACTTTAAAGCCATGAAGGCAAGTACAAAACTGGCCTAGGTTTCGATTGTTGTGAAATCATTATTTGCTGTCCACGTTGTGCAGCAAAAGATGGTATTTGATAAGATGTCACGAATTTTATCTGTAGAATTGAATTCTGCTGTTTATGCCTATTTCAAACTTACTTAACGGCACACAATGCTGGAAGTGTTAGAAATGACTGGCTTAAAATGTCCTGAGACCTAGGATCAAAGTGGCTTCGGAAAGAAAAGAGAAGACCACGGTTTAAAAACCTGATAGATACAAGCGAACATGCGAGTTCCAGGCCGAAATTCTCGCGAGAGGTGATAATCGCGTGAGCCGCGACTTGCTCGCGTCGTGTTTCACGGGACCCCAGTCTATCAACAAGTGCAACGACATCCCCATTCCATATTCCGCGCTGAGGCATAGGCTGGCCAAAGCAATTGACCACTCGGGGAGCGCGCAGGCCAGTGAGCCAGATGGCCGAGCAATCATCGCGCCAGCATCCAACACGGGTGATGAGATTTCAGCATTTAACAATTAAACTCACGTCGTCCGGCGGGGCCTCGTAGCTCAAGTGGTTAGAGCGTTGGCTGTACTAAAGCCTTCCTCTTACTGCGTGGGTTCGAATCCCACCGAGGCGCCGAGTATGTCACATTTGGGTCAATATAAATTATTTAAAATCTGCCAAAATACCTATGAATTAACAATTTACAGGCCGGCCGTTAAGCCATTATCGCACCAGCGGGCAAGAATTCTTGATGAAGGGGAGCGCGGTTAATTGCTATAGGTATGCGGCAGCATAGCGACTGCATCCTATAAATACTGCAACTTCCTGTGCCTGAGTCACCCGTTTCTGCCACTGCCTCCGATGTTCGGTTCAAGTGAGCATCCGAAACGTCAGGCGAATAAAGCCCTTGTTCCAGCTGTCGCTTCTACTTCTTATCAAACTTCATTGACTTGATTGTAGGCGACCCGGGAAAGCTCATGAAAGTTTGGGTGAGTGCACCATTTTGCTAAGGTTACGCAACAGCTACAATCCGCGTCGTGGCCCTAAATCGCAGACGATATTCCAGGGCTTTCGAGCGCGAATGGCCGAACACGCCGCAGCGGTGCAAGAAATGAGGCTAGCCCTCAAGTCGCGGCTCATTCGACGGGATCCAGCCATACATTCAAATTTGACGAGGCCGAAATTCTCGCAAGAGGTGACAACCGCGTGAGGCGGGAGCTGCTTGACTTATGGTTTACTGGCCCCCAATCCACAATCAAGTGCAATGATCTTCCAACTCAATACGCAATGCTGAGACTTTGCCTAGGCGGAATAATTGGCCACGAGGGTAGCGCACGAGTTAACACTTTTCCTAACACCGGGGTCAGTGCGTAAGATAGTTGAGCAGTCATCACACCAACATCCGACGCACGTGACGAAATTGCAGAAATTAACGACGCCAATGTCGGCCATCACACCAAGGGCAACGATACCTGATGAAGGGGGAGCCGTGAATATTCATAGGTATGCGGTAGCATAGCGACTGCATCCTATAAATACCGCAGCAAATTATGCATGAATCACCCCTATCTACTTTTGTCTCTGATGATGGACTCGAGCAGAAATCCGAAACTTCAGGCTAATAAAGCTCTTGATCCAGCGATCGTGTATCCTTCTTCAATTCGGGGGATCACTATGCATTTGATTCAGACGCCACGCCTATGTAACGATACAAACTCATGGTCTCAGCCAACAGAACTTGCCTGAGGCAACGGTAATGGTGGGGTCGAGTTCGGAACTTCGATGGTTCAGAACCTGTTAGATAAAGACAAGTAATCGCAGATCGATCAAGCCAGTTTTCCTCATTTTTTGCCAGCAACTCTTTCCTTTTACCGATTGCATATCGCGGCATCACTGCACGGAATCGATCCGTTCCACATCGTACGGTCGAAATGGATAAGTAACCTCCATCCTCAGGCAAAATATTATATTCCCCTTCTACTGGCCTATAAGAGGTGCTGGTTTGTAACCGGAAGAGGCATGAGCATGGCAGCGCGGTTGCATCACATTCGGTACAACTCATCGCTTTCCAGATCATGGCCAGCGCTTTCTGTACGCGCTAATCGGGATTTCCTCCGTCTGTTTTAATACATATTTCTAACAGTAAAATTATGCAATATGCCCAGGTAGGAATGCACAATTCAAGTTTCAAATGATAGACTTTGGAATGTGCCACGCAGAATGTGAAAGACATACAGAGGTTGGTTTTTATGAAATTTACTGAATGAAACTGAGGGCAAAGTGGACCTCGTTCGGGTGTTGTCATTTGTGAAATCCAACAGATATCTGCACTCCACAACCTCCCCGGATGGCAGTGACGTTCTTACAGTATGGCAAACCACTTTTTATAGCATTTAGTAGTTGAAAGAATGCGTCAGCAAACCGTTTGTGAACATATAATAACACATAATACAAACAGGCATATTTATCCAACGCCTTGCACATATACAAGTGACTGGGAGCAAACAGGGGTCCTGTTAGTTGGTTTTGAGCTCTTTTTGCAAATTAAGCATTGTAGCGTCCTGTCAGCGACAAATCGTTTCTGCTTCTACAGTTGCAATCCATCCCACATATGCACACAGCTGACTGCATAAATCAGAAAAGACAACTTCCTCTTCACTCATCAATTTACATTCCAGTCAGACTGGCCAGAACTGGAATCACACACAGAAATAAAAAATAGCCTCCTGCGTTTGAACCACAGTCTTCTTTTCAATTGGTTGGGTGAACCTGACGTGCAAATAGATTAAGTTTTAGCTTCCGCCTGGAAACGTGGGGTATTTTCCGTTCACATCAGTTCTAAGAAGACAAGACCGAAGAAGATGTTGTTGTGAACCCGGTTCTGCACTTTGGTGGAGGCACCCCACCAACGCCAGCGACAGCTCCTCTGTCGAATCACTAGCCCCATCAGTAGTGTGTGCTCTGCGGTGTGCCCGGCACTCGCCTCCTTGTCTAGGCGAAGCTCACGTGACCTCTAGCGATTTTACTCACTTGTATACGACTCCATCAGAAGTAACTAATCGCTGACCGAGTTAGCTCATAAGTGAGCGACCATACGAAGGTGGCTGGCCGCTACTTCTCTTGGTTACAAGGCCAGTTGACTAATCGTCCCGTGTATAGCTTTCAAACGCCCGTGGATTCAATTGGCTCAGCCTATGCTGTATCGTGTAATTCAAGTCCGTACGTCCCCACACAAACTCAAGTTCTACTTATTGTACTAGGATCTACCTATATTGCATGTGCTGGCCCAGCGTCCACACACAACCGATTGAAGAAATCAGAAAAGACAACCTCCTGTTCACTTATCAATCTGCGTTTCAGTCAGACTGGCCAGAGCTGGCATTACACATAAAAATACGAAGTAGCCTCCTGCATTTCAGTTGGTTGGGTGAACCTGACGTGCGGATAACTTAAGTCATGCTTCCGCCTGGAAACGTGGGGTAACCTTCACTAGCACAGGTTTGTTCTAAGAATGCAACAGAAGGTCGGATATTATTTCGCTGCCGTACCTGCAGTATACATGCCCCATTCTAACCCCTGACCCCAACTCTAACCTTAACACCTAACCCTGACCCATCCCCCTTAACACTAACCCCTAACACCCGGCCCCTAGCCCTAACCCGTAACAGGTACGCCTACGAAATAGGATTCTGTCCAAGAGAAGACCGGAAAAGCAGTAGTTTTGACCCCATTCCTGCCGTTTCAGAGCCACCCCACCAACGCCTGAGACCATTCCTCCGTCCGATCACTAGCTCGAGTCAGCGGGCTGTGTGCACTGCGGTGGGTCCGGAATCCACCTCCTTGTTCACGCACAGTTCACGTGAATGTCAATATTTCCGTAGGGATTTTATTTACTCAAACGCAGATCTTACAACTAAACGTGTTGGCACATGATCGCCTCAAAAATAATCTGTTGCGAACCGAGTTATTTTGTAAGTAACCACACGAAGGCGACTGACCGCCGGTTTTCCCGGCTCCCCCTAAAGTTACCCTATGTTTCTGGTACGCAAGGTCAGCGGTAGCTTTCAAATGCCTGCGGAGTGAATTGGCTTAGCTTATGGTGGATTGTGTAATTGGTTAAAATAAATAGATTGCGTCGACATTCAAGTCCATATGTTCCCCCCCCCCCCCCGAATCGTCTGTCCTACCGGTTTTCTGATTTGATTTTTTGGCAGCTTAATTTTTTTCCTGTCAAGTTAGATGGAAGTGACTGTCGTGATGACTTATTTTCTCCCCAGTGTTCGGATGCCCTGTCAGTGAGATTACGTGCCAGACATCTCGGAATGGCAAAGTGAACGTACGATTCCGTTTCACTTCAGAGATTTCGCAGCCGTGACAAGACTGCTAAATTTAAGGAAGGAAAAGGGGAAGAGTCGGTGCAAGCAAATCCACCAGTTCTACTCAAAAATAAGAAAGATGCATTTTCAACGAGATTCGCAAGATCTAACCCAATACCGTCTTCGCTAAGCCCGCTCTCCGCTTGTGGAATTATGATGGTCGGAACCAGGTTGCTGATTTGTTTGATTTTATGCACGGTTTCCTTAGAGGTTGGGCAACGGTAGGTCGTGCAACCCCACCTCTCAACTAAATTTGACTATCCTATTATTGTTTATGAGAGAACATATGACCAAGTATTCTTAAAGAAATAAATAAGCCAGGCGTACGCGTTCGACCACGCAACAGTTCTGAGATATTGAGGAAGCAGGGCGTTTGTGTTCCAATCGAGGCAAAGTAAACAAACACGCAACCGGCGGTCCATGCAAAACGCATTGTATGATGAATACCGAACTGACACCAAAAGGTTTAATTACTCATATGGAAGAAATAAGTAAGTCACGGCGTACGAAATCGACAAAGAAAGGCAGAGAAAGAACATTGGGGTACCTAGGACATCAATGTAAAACAAAGGGATTACGGGTAAGGGAGCGAGAACGCCATGTCAAATAATTTATCACAAAAAACTTAAATTGAAACAACTCGGTGCATGCGGTTAAATCAAAGTGTTAGATAACACGCAAGGGGGATTTCCTACAGCCCATGGATTAATAAACAAAACAAGGCTTTCTTAAACAAATATAGTAGTTGCCTATACATGCTAGACCCAACTATCCTCACCGAGGTTTTTATATCTGAACGTCGTAAAATCCCAATCGTTTTTGGGAAAAACGAACACTATTCGCGATATGAGGACAAACGAGAATGTACTTACGTGTGTCCAGAGTTTACACATTAAGCTTTTAAAGAGATAAATTTAGCTAATATCTGCTGTTAATTAGAGGGTTTCACAAAAAAGGTACGAACACTTTCCGTAAAATTCGATGATGTCTGTAGGATTTTAAAACACACTTTGCCCTTAAATAACGATGCTGATTGGCAACAGGCTAGATTAAAAACTGATAATTATACTTGGACCTCAGTCAGTGGTTATCTCTAAGAAATCTACAGAAAGAGATACACGCTATCCATTACCACCACCCTACATTAAGAGGAGAAACCTGACTAGTCCACTTAAAAGTGTATGCGAGATATGAGTGATAATAGGTCTAGGAAACTGGTTGTTCCTGTTCACTAGATTAAAGGCTAACCGTAGCTGTAAATTTGAGCAAAGGCAGAAGATGCAAGGAGCGTTCATTTAATTTGCTGGGGGATCAAATGGCAGGTCAGTTCTTAGGAAGGAAGTCAGATACCGAGGTTGTGAGGAATCAACGTCATTAACTCGAAGAATAATTTCCAAGGACAGTTGGAATTGGCTCGTTTACTCTTTTTCAAAACAGCCTTCATTGACATTTTGGCAGATTTTGAATAATTCATATTGACCCAACCGTGAAAAACTCGGCGCCTCGGTGGGATTCGAACCCACGCAGTAAGGGGAAGGCTTTAACGCAGCCAAAG
The DNA here is from genome assembly GCA_902702965.1 of Spirometra erinaceieuropaei. Taxonomy (NCBI): domain Eukaryota; kingdom Metazoa; phylum Platyhelminthes; class Cestoda; order Diphyllobothriidea; family Diphyllobothriidae; genus Spirometra; species Spirometra erinaceieuropaei. The sequence continues at coordinate 184,910 of CACRXP010000405.1, read as the reverse complement.
CTCTAACCACCTGAGCTACGAGGCCCCGTCGGACGACGCGAGTTTAATCACATTTGGGTCAAGTTACCCGCCCAACCTACTGCAACATCTCGAATCCACCAAATCTGATACAGTAGGCTGACTGCCCAAGCAGGATTCCCTATGTAATTCACCTAGAATCCACCAGATGACTACCAGGCTCGCGTAATTCATTGATATTTTGGCAGAGCGTTGGTTAGAGCGTTGGCTGCGCTAAAGCCTTCCCCTTACTGCGAGGGTTCGAATCCCACCGAGGCGCCGAGTTCTTCACAGTTGGGTCAATATGAATTATTCAAAATCTGCTCGTTCCGTTTCAGTCACGCTGAAAGCGATTAAGGGCTAAGCCTAACTGTAAATTCAAGCAAATGCAGAAGATGCACGGAGCGTTCATTTAGTTTGCTGGGGGATCAACTGGCAGGTTAGTCCTTTTGAAGGAAGATTGTGGGGAATTAACGTCAGTAAATCAAAAAATAATTTTCAGGGACAAGTGGAATTGAGTCGTTTAGTCTTTTTCAAATTAGCCTTCCGCAGAGAGTGCCGGACACTCGCAAGCTCGGCTTACCTTACTTCCCTTTAGGCAGTAAGAAGGACTTATGCGGCTCCCAAAAAAACAGGATATAAGGACTGGAACCGCCCGCGATACGGGCGGCTTCAACCAACTTTCACTGGAATTAGAGTTAGATTTAAGGTTAGGGTTGGGGTTGGGGTCAAGTTGGGGATTGGGTTTAAGGCCCTATTTAAAGTTAACGATAAGGCAAACCAGCATCAAGTTTATGGTTAATGTAAAGGTGAGTGTTAACTGCAGAGTCAAGGTCTGGGGTAAGGTTAGGGTTAAGACAAGGGTAACGGTTTAATTTATCCGGCATAATGCGCATAATGCCCGCCTTTATTGCTTAGACGGGGCGTTCCAATTCCTTTCTGCTGTTTAGGGGTCGCATAAGTCAGTCATACCCTCTACCAGATAAACATATTGACTTTGCTAAATCTGCCAACGGTGTTGTATTGTAAACAGGGCCTACAACTGCTAGTGAGACCATAACTAAATTATTGGGATATATAAATAAAAAGTACGATGAAAATACGTTAACCGATGAAGAATAAGTCGATCTCGTCCCAGCGCATGTAGCAACTGAATCTGGAGTTCCGATCATCCAGATCGCAATAGACCGGAAATTAAAATCCACAGCCCCCGGTTCCTGGTCTTTATTGCTTTCAGAATTGTTGATAAACCGATATAGCTTACATGTGCTCAGAGAGGCACATTGTAACGACACGGTTACACGCGGCTTATTCACGAGCATACCCTGGCCCATATTTATTGTTTAACTCTGGATAATTAAACACACCTGCAGATTCTTGATTCGCTACCGCCCCTGTTACTAGCTTCCGATCTGAAAGTTAGACTGTTTGAAATTGTTAAGGTACCCCAACCATCCTGGGCGACCAAAGATCATTCTTACCACTGCAAGTCGTCCTTCCAATTTCCTTTATAAACACATAAATAAACAGGCCTTCAGTTTGTCTCCAGAGGGCTGACTAGGCGCATTTTATATAAGGAGTGCCTGCCCTCCCAACAAATTTTTTATTGTCCAAAATCCCTACCGTTCTGTGTGTACTTTTCTCGACGGGATTTTCGCTTACAATAATGTGTATGTGGGGGGGGGAGGCAATTCAATCCGAGATTAGTAAGATTGGCCAGGCCTTCTGATTTCCGAAAATTGGACCTTCAGTCAAGCCTACAGGAGTTTCTAGTCGCTTTAATTCTGTTGGGAAAAAGACGACATTTTAGGATTTTCGGCAGTCCCACAGAATGTAAGGCGAACCGCGCAATCTGCAGAGGATGCCAACTTTCAAGTCCAAATGACTAGACTCTTTGAATTCACCGATTTGTGCGCGGAGCAGCCCACAGTAAAATTACCCTAGTTTTGGTCTTGAAATTCAAAGCATTTTTGGAAAAAAAGGATCAGATTTCAGGTGCCGGAAAATCATTAAAAACACCCTTTGATCTGTTGCCTAGTTTCCGAAAGATTCATCGGAGACCTAAAATTAAACATAAGTCAACGTGGGCCAGTGAGATCCGGATCCAACTACTGACAAAATGGAGCAACTTTAAGCAAGAATTTTGCTCCGGTCCGCTGACGCCAGCATCTGCTACAGAGTTATCTACGGTTGTGTTGAGTAAATCAAAGGGCCTGTATTTGTCAAGGAAGTGAGGTTTAGTTCCAACAACGAAATCAGGGCTTAATGCGAAATTTCTAGCTCCTTCATTCTAAGGCAGAAGTAGCTGGTGATGATGATGATGATAATGATGATGATGATGAGGAGGAGGAGAA